>CM031372.1:27021876-27472503 GCA_018208015.1 Medicago ruthenica | reverse complement strand
CCTAGATTAGTTATTAATTACAAGCCCCTTAATCAGGTTTTAAAATGGATTAGGTATCCTATTCCTAACAAAAAAGATCTTCTTGACAGACTTAATAATTCTGTTATTTTTTCAAAATTTGATCTTAAGTCTGGGTATTGGCAATCCAGGTGGCGGAAGCAGATAAATATAAAACTGCTTTTACTGTCCCCTTTGGACACTTTGAATGGAACGTTTTACCCTTTGGGTTAAAAAATGCTCCATCTGAATTTCAGAATATTATGAATGATATATTCAATTCTTATTCTGAATTTATTATTGTTTATATTGATGATGTCCTGGTCTTTTCTAAAAATATTGACCAGCACTTTAAACATTTGAAAATTTTCAAAGATGTAGTCAAAAGAAATGGTTTAGTCATTTCTGAGCCAAAAATGAAACTTTTTCAGACCAAAGTTAGATTCTTAGGTCATGAGATTTATCAAGGAACAATTTCCTATTAATAGAAGTATTGAGTTTGCTTCTAAGTTCCCTGATGTCATTATTGAATAAAACTCAACTTCAAAGATTTTTGGGAAGTTTGAACTATGTTTCTGATTACTATAAAAGACTTAGCAAAGATACTGCTATTCTTTATAGTAGATTAAAATCTAAACCTAAATCCCTGGACAACAGAGCATACTCAAGCTGTTCAAAGAATTAAGGCTAAAGTTAAATGTTTACCTTGTTTATCTTTAGCAAATTCTAAATATTTCAAAATCGTTGAAACTGATGCCTCTAATATTGGTTATGGAGGTATTCTAAAGCAAATTAATCCTAATAATTCTAAAGAAGAATTAGTTAGGTTTAACTCGGGTAAATGGAACCCTACTCAAACCAAATACTCCACTATTAAGAAAGAAATGCTTTCTATAATCAAGTGTATCTCTAAATTTCAGAGTGATTTATTAAATGAAAAGTTTTTACTCAGAATAGATTGTAGCTCTGCTAAATCTATTATTGAGAAAGATGTAAAAAAATCTTGTGGCAAAACAAATTTTGCAGGATGGCAACCCAATTATCTGCCGTTGAATTCGACATTCAATATATTAAAGGAGAAAATAATTCTCTGCTGATTATTTAAACCCGTGAATTTTTGCAGGGTAATGACAACCCCTGATAGGGGGAGAGGAGGTGTGGCAGAGGCCGTGGCCGTAGTGGGGATGACAGATTGCCACCTCAAAATAACATTCCTCTAATAGGGGCTCTAATAGGGGATTGGACTACTGTTTCTAAAAAAGGAAAATTTCCTTTGAAAGACACGAAAGAAGAATCTTCTTCATCTTCCAGTAAGACAACTTCTTACAAGGATATAGCGGTCATGACCCATCCGTTGAAAAGGTTTCCGAATATTTCGAAAACCCTGTTACTGAAGACATCGTGTATATTGATGATGAGGATCTTAAACTAACCAACAATGATGGTTGGTCTTTAAAAACAAGGTATCTTGAGGATAGGGGTTACCCTGGTTTACATGGAAAACCTAGACCTAATCTTGAGATTCTTTTGACAGTTACCGAATCGGTAACCATTACACATCATTACCAGAATAATAATTCTCAAAGTTTTTATAAACTTTTCTAAATGTCACATTAACAAAATTTTGTTACCCAGAGAATGGGGTATGAATCCAAATGGAGAAAAGCTATCAAAATAGCTGAATGTAATATATTTACTTCAACTATTGGGATTATATCCAGGCCTTCTCATTGGCATTTTATTATCAAAACCCAAAGAATAAGCATTCTTGGTTCTTTCAATAAATCCTGAAATAGTTAATAAGACTATTCCCAATTGGTTTTATAATTGGTGGCTAAAATTTGGCCCCTCATTTTTAATTCTTCCAGACAGTATATCTAATAGATATAATAAACTGGTGTGATCATAGCCTCTTAGTTAAAAAGATTATATCTAAGAATTTGATTACTGGACAATGTCCATTCTTTTCTTTGCTTGAGTTCCAAATTCCTTGGATCTGGAGTTGGACATCTCTGTATGCAGATATAAGATAATATTCCTATTATACAACAAGAAAATTTGCTTTAACCAAATGGGGACTAATATGTCACCAGAAGACATTCAAGGTTATAAGCAAAAAAAATTGATCAAGTATTGCAGTTGATAAGGCTAATAGTCTTTTAAACAGCAAAAGTCTCGCGTTACTCCTATAACAGAGATGAGAGACTATTCAGGAGGGAAATATCACAAAGAATTTGAAGAGAAATTATGACCAGAATCGGAGTTATGAAGGAACAAACCTTAATACTTTCCTTCCAAAAAATAAAAAGAAGCACCAATGTCTACCTCATCTCAGGAAAAATAGAGTTTTGCTTGGAAGAATCTCAGGCTTGATGAGTACCACAGAAGATGTCTGGGATGCGTTAATTACAACCATAGTGCCCTCTCAAAATAGGGGAAAAGGAATCCAAGAAGATCAATAATGACAACAGAATAATCCTAAGAACAGTTTTCAGCATATTGGCCAGGTAATATAATTATATTGTTTTAAGTCATTATCGACTTTATCTTTTCTGCAATTATTTTGCTTTTAAGTCATTATCGACTTTATCTTTTCTTTATTTTTAAAAGTTATTTGTCTGTTCTTCTTTTGTAAGTGTTGATGGGGCCCAATGAGCACCCAGCTTCAATTATGTCGGCAGACCGACTACTGTCAGTTTTATTTTTCCTTTTACCGGCTTAAATAGTAAGCCTCCTTTCTCCTATATAAAGGAGGTTTTATGCCTCATTTTAGGCACGCTTTTCTTTTCATCATCTTTGTAATTCTCTCCATCATAAATAATACAATCTTTTCACATAAACTCTGATCATCTTCAATCCGCTGAATTCAATTACAACTTTGGTATATATATATATATATTAACAAAACAAATGATTATCCGTTAAAATCTTTAACAAACCAAAGGCAGTAGTAACCTACACGGATCTCATTAGTGCGTGTCAAACCGCCTCAATAAAATTTATGTATTATTCTTATTTTTATTCATTTATTAATAAATAAAATATTTTTCTTTTTTGACACTTAACCATATTTCGCCGAAACCGTATCACAAAGACTCAAACGCATCGTTTTGTTCCATCCCTTTCTTTCTCTCTCGCTCTCTTCTTCTCTTTTCATCGTTCTGTTCATATATTATTTTATTTCAAATAAATAAATACACTAAAAAAAAAGAAATAAAAAAAAAAGACGCAAATCACTGCACAAAGCTCTTCCCCGAATCCACAATCGCATTACAGCGCGTGTTTCTCACTCGACTCGTTCTTCACAATTTCGAATTCCACACTCTCTCTTTATCTTCCAAATTCCAATCCAAAAACTCAACCGCATCGCTGTTTACACTTCTGCAAACTCAATCCTATTCATGGCACATGTATGAATAACAATCTTATTCATTCATTTCATTTTTTTTATTTTTTTTATTTTTTGTTTTTATTTGAATTTTGATGAATTGATATTGTTTCTTCTTTTGCCGCATGAATTTATTCGTTTTTATTGGTAAATTTGATTGTTAAAATTTGGTACATTGAAATTAGGGTTATGAATTTTGATGTTGCAGATGAATGTGTTATGGATTCTATTGAAGGCAAGGGTTTGAGTTTTGCAGAGCAGAATTTTGGAGTATTGTTGGAGTGTGCTTTACTTGTTGAATTTGAATCTCTCATTCATTCATGAGGTTTTTGTTTTTCAATTATTACTCTGTCATTTGGATTTTTAATTTGATGTGTGATGAATGAAATTTGAATATATCTATGGTAGAATTGTTCCACATGATTATGATTTAAAAGGCAGCACATCATTGGATGCATGCGTAAAACTTTTTTACACTGACAGATACATAACTTAAACTCATTTGCATTTTATTTTGAGAAATAGATGCACTCACAGTGTAAAATAGTTTTACGCTGACATCCAACATCCAATGAGTATTTTGTAATCCGTCAAATCACAGAAATATTTTGAAATTAGTTACTTGTATGACCTGGTAGATTGATGGTTTCTTATTAGATGACATTGTGCAACTATTTTACATTGTCAATGCATGTCTGTTAAACTCTTTTACTAATGCATATTATTATTACATCTAATGCTGTGAATATTGTTTATGGATTTAATTCATATACACTATCATTGTAAAGAGTTTTTACACTGTCAATCAATAATAACTGTCAAATCGTTAGAAACATTTGACTTTTATCATAATCACTTCTAAAGACACACATGATTGGTTGTGATGTGCTGGCAGTGTAAATTTTCTTACACTGACTGTGTGTGAAAATTAAACTCTTACTCCATTATGTTTTTGCTTTTGTGTGAGCCATTTTTGGAAAGTGAATGCAGGACTTAGTGGCTGAAATTGTTCTTTGTTGCTTAATTGCTTATGTTTGGTGATCCTTTCTTTTGAAAGTTATTTTTTTTTTCCTTTCTTTTTCATGTTCTATTTTCGGATATCTTGGTGTTTTAATAGAAATACTAGGTTTTCTCTTGAGAAATATTTTGAATTAGATGGGGCAATATGCTGCCAGATGATATTTGCTTCGTTTAATATGAATATTTGAAGGATGTATAGCTTTAGGTTGTAAGTTACTTGAAAAAATTAGGTGTTACTGGAATGCTATATTAGGCGAGGTCATCTCCAATGACATTTCCTAGTAAGATTCATAGAGATAACAATCAGTTCTTGCATGTTCTACTTTTGTAAGAATCGTTCGTATGTAAGAACCGGTTCTTAACTATTAAAAAAGCTGCTAATTAAGGTAACTCATCAAACCCGTTTTTAAGAAATATAAAGATGTGTGATAACTTGTGGGACCTATTTAAAGTTCTTAAAGAGTTGCATCCTTGGAGTGAAAAGTAGCTAAAGTTTTTGAAACTGATGTGGCCTTGTAGGGCTTACCAAAAGTCCTATTGTTAGAGATGCTCTTAGTTTAGTGTATTACTAGTTACCACTTCGCGGACATGTGACATTGGCATGCTAGAAGAGGGATGCGGAATGAAAAATGGTCATCTAATGAAGAATACTAAATTGGAAGCTTAAAAAGAAAGTCCTTAGTGGTTCATCTCATTGAAAATTAATAGTGACTAGTGAATTTAGATATCTTAATCATACTTTCACTGAGTTACTTATGTCTTGAAGAGATGACAGAGAATTACTAAATTGTGTATCCCATAGAACCTGTGATCCTTATACTAGGTGGTATAAAGTAAACAAAATGATAGAGAAAAGGAAAAGTTCACCTGCAATTTAATTGAATGTGCAGATTTAAGAAAGCACTTAATTTCTTCCTCATATTTTTATAGATGAACCATACACTTATTCTGAAGGACTTTCGGTGATTTTAGGTGATGATTTATAAATAGTTGTAGCTTAGAATTGAAATTAAGAGAAAAGAGAGGGGGTGGGGTGTTGTTCTGTCTTTTTTGATGCATGCTTATTTCAGGGGATATTTCTTTTTACTTAAAATTTAGCAAATTTTAGATCTGGGTTCTAAAATATCATTGTGCTTTGGAGATAGATCTTAAAGACCTGTTCCTTGACACAAAGACCTCTTGTTAACTTGTTAGGAAAGGCATGTCAAACACAGTTCTCTGCATTTCCTCAAAGCAAATCGAGCGGGCTTGCCGCCTTACCCTATTATGCTTAGGATCAGCTTACTATGTGGTATAGTAGGATTTGAGATGAAGGAATGCTTCCCATGAGTCGCTAGGTCTTAAGGTCGGTGTTCACACCACTTACAAGGCACAATGTACTTTTAGCCCATGATCATTAAAGAATAGCATGCTAATTTTAACAAACCTCACTATGACCTTGCCTACCCCTATGTTTACTGACACATAAATCTAATCAATTAAACACAATACTAATCTTCCCTATCATACACTCTAATCATAGAGGCAGTGAACTATGCCTCCAGAAGTTGGCATTGCACACTTAGCAGTTAGAACCTATGTCTCCAAGTGAGATTACACCTCTTCAGACGAGAACCCTAACTCTAAAACACAATGTTATTTGTCTAGGTGGATAAATAAAAGCTATGTCACCAAAATCACAATTTCAATCCTGAAATCATCCCACTCCCTTGGGACGAGTCAGATCACATGCATAATTGCTTTTCACAAAGATTGGTGCCGAAATTGCAATTTTGATCGTGAAATCGTTAAATTTTATGACTTTGCAACCGTACCCCTCTCTCTTAGATTTCACAATTTCTGTCCCTCCCCCCTCTCATTACCTCTTTGCGCATCCTTTCCTCGCTGAACGGCTGTCCCTGCGCAATCATCTCTGCACAACCGTCTCCGGTTGTCATTGCGACCATGTTTGTGCCCTCTTTGGAAGAAGAAAGATGGCACAGTGCTGCTGTTAATGGAGGAGGTGGCTCATGGAATAAAAGAAAGTTAAGGTTTCGTTTCTTTCTTGACAGAAGGGTATCTAGGCTATTTTAGGTCCAACTCATGATTATTATTATTATTATTATTATTACAATGTAAATTTACGCTTTTAGTGTTGTTGTGAGGGACAACTACTATACATCCAGATGTGTTTGTTGTTTTTTCTGCAATTTCTTTTTGGTCTTATAAAAGTCACTTATTCACGTATACAACAACAACCAAGCATTATCCCTCTAAGTGGGGTTGTCTACATGGATCAAACGATGCCATAATGTTTTTTCATATAACCATATTTCTATCCAATTTTTGTCTCCATCTTGTGTCCTCACACTAGTTGAGACTCCCTCATACATATCCTTGATAGATCGAGTATAGGCAATCCTAACCCCTTTCTTCTCTAGGGCTTTCCTCAACATTTCTCTAGGCATTCTATCGTACGCCTTCTCCAAATCAATGAAAACTAAGTGAAAGTCTTTTTTATCCATCTGACAACTCTTCATCACACGTTGTAGAAAATAGATTGCTTCCATGTATACTTCTATTTTATTTTTTTTTAACCTTTTTAGTATTGAAATTGTATAATAAGTGTTTATCTATGTAAAAATGTTTATGCTTTTCTATGGAGATGAAATGTTGAATAATTGGCTTTTTAATGCTACTATATTATCCCTATATGTCATATATATATGTTATTTTAATAGTAGGTAAACTCTTACGAGTCGAGTCTACGAGGCTCTACGAGTTTACCTAGACTCTCGATTTGAGTTTGACAACCTTGATTATTATTATTATTATTATTATTATTATTATTATTATTGTTGTTGTTGTTGTTATTATTATTGTTATTGTTATTATTATTGTTATTGTTATTGTTATTGTTATTGTTATTGTTGTTGTTGTTGTTGTGCTCTACATTAGCTTTGGTTTGGGCTGAGTGTTATCCTTGAAAGCCCAATAATGAATTCAGTAAAGAGTAATAAATTAATTTCAAATATTCCCCAACTATGTTAAATAAATTAAATCTTTTCTTTACAAAATCAATAAATAAATATTTCTTAGCTACAAATAATTTTCTTACTTTCTTAAATCAACTATATTTAAATGGTAAAGTTTTAATTTAGTTTATGTAATGTGTTTGTGTAATCTTGCAACCCCCTCGCGATACTAGGTAATGTGTGAAGAATCTTATGATCCTTGTTACAATTAACCGATCGTACATTTTACAATCTTGCTACCCTTCTCCGATCATAGGCAAGATATCAATCTTGACAACATTGAATAAAAAAGCCTTGCTTTCCTTTGAAAGTGTTTTTTTTTAATTAAATTTTTACTATGCTGTTTTGGATGTTATTTATCTTTAGAGTAAGCAGCTGGTGGTTTTAAATGGTCCTCAGTCATGTCTCTATGTCAATTGCTTAATTTTAGGTTAAATTAAAATTTGTGGCGTGATTTGGGGTGAATCTTATGATCCTTGTTACGATCAATCGTTTGTACATTTCACAACCTTGTTACGCTTCTCCGATCACAGGCAAGATATCGATCTTGACAACATTGAATAAAAAAAGTTTTGCTTTCCTTTGATTTTTTTTATTTACATTATTACTATGCTGTTTTGGATGTTATTTATCTTTAGGGCAAGCAACTGGTGGTTTTAAATGGTCCTCAGTCATGTCTCTCTGTCAATTGCTTGATTTTAGGTTAAATTAAATTTTGTGGAGTGGTTTTGGGGGTGAATCTTATGATCCTTGTTATGATCAATCGATCGTGCATTTTACAATCTTGTTACCCTTCTCCGATTATTGGCAAGATCGAAATCTTGACAACATTGAATAAAAGCCTTGCTTTCATTTGAAAGATATATTTTTTTTTTAATTATTACTATGCTGCTTTGGATGTTATTTATCTTGGGGACAAGCAGCTGTTGGTTTTAAGTGGTCCTCAGTCATGTCTCCATGTCAATTGCTTGATTTTAGGTTAAATTAAATTTGTGGAGTGTTTTGGGGTGAGGGTGAGTTTGTGGGAATGGGATGGAGGGCAGTAGTTATCATGTTTTTCTGTAGACATTAGAACCATGCTAAACAAGAAAATCAAAGATAATCTTGCTTTTGTTTTATATGGTATGGTATTGTTTCTTGATAAATGAATTCAACGTCAGAATATTGGCTATTTGCTGGTTGTTGCTTTTCTATCTAATCATTTATGTAATAATTGCGTTTTGATTTTACTATCACTATTTTGTAAACTACAGGGTGCTTTTTTTTAGCTTGGTGCTTTACATGTTCCTCTGATGTTTTGTAGGGATATGGCTTTGCAGAAGTATGTTCCATCCGGCGATGCACCTACTGTTAGTTTGAAACATTTGAGTTCCAGTAAGGCCCCTGAGAAAACTCAGCCTGATGTAGCAAATCAGAATCATGACATGGATGTGGATGTTGACCTTGGGGAAGTTTATTTTCTCATTATGCGCTTCCTTTCTGCTGGGCCGTGTCGTAAAACTTGTTCACATCTTTGGAATGAGCTTCTGGAGAATCAACTTTTGCCTAGAAGGTATCATGCTTGGTATTCAAGGAGTGGGGCATCCAGTGGAGTTCCACATGATGATGGTCAATCATTCCCTTTAGAAGATTACAATAAGTTGGCGGAGAGGTATTTACAATGCTTTAGTTTAGTGTGTTCCCCTTAGCCTCTATCTGTTGACGATTCTGAGTTTACCTTGTTAATGTCTTGAAAGTTCATCAGCACGGGTCCATTTTATCACCTTTTTGCTAGCTGTGTTAACAGTATGGTTGTTTGATTGCTAGTTATGGGCTCTAACTTAGAGCCTCTAAGTAGTGAACAAATGAGGATGCAACTATCTTTATGTATTATTTTCCATTGTGGTATTTTCAATTGATGTTGTAATTAACTTTTGTATAGGTATCCTCATATTGAAAAGGATCACTTGGTAAAGCTTTTGAAGCAATTGTTATTAAATACAGCCTCCCTGTCACCAGGCATGAGTACTGGAAATCCTCCAAATGCAGCTGATGTACCCACTCTTCTAGGAAGGGGATCATTTTCACTTCTGAGCTGTACGTGTAATTTATTTGTGCTTATTATTATGACTCTCGACACTTTAGGTTGCCCTTATTATTGTGCTTTTAATCAAATTAGCTTTGCCTGTCTATATCTTGTATTTATTGTATTTTTTCTCTACTATAGATGACAGGGATAAAGTGAATGAAGAAGTTAAACCGCCACCTCCTTATATGCGCTGGCCTCATATGAAAGCCAATCAGGTTCATGGGCTTAATTTGAGGGAAATCGGGGGTGGTTTTCCAAGACACCACCGTGCACCATCTATACGTGCCGCATGCTATGCCATTGCAAAACCTTCTACTATGGTACAGAAGATGCAAAACATCAAAAGAATAAGAGGACACTGTAATGCTGTTTATTGTGGTAGGCTATTTTATATAATACCAGAAAGTATTTAACCTTTTGTTTAATTTTTAGTTGACCTTGTTTGCTTAATTCTCTTTGATGGTTATAGTACAACCCATTACTTATTTTAAATATTGGGAACAGTTTTTTATTTCAAAATAAGATGATCGATACAAGAGCAAGTCTCATATCAAATCTGAGTGCGAAAAATGAGACACTGATTCCTATTCATCAAGATATATTGAAGCACCATCTGTACCATTAATACACCCTTTGGAAGTAGAAAAGAAACTTCACGGCGGAAAAATAAAAGAAAAATAAAGGAATGCTCATGAAAATAATAAAGAGGATTTAAATTTGCTGCGGTGTTCTAGGAGTCGTGTAGGTGAGGGAGTGACCAGTCAGGTTATTCCTTGATAGTGTCTATTTTTCTAACATTGCTACAGTGTTACTTAAAAAAAAATCAAAATTGAACTAAATTACTCCCACCCAAAGGAATAATTTGTACCCAAAATTTGAAAGGAGGTATGAAGATTTGATGATGTAGGGAAAAATATGGTGTGTTTGATAGAGGATCATTTGATAGAAAGATGTAGCATTCTGAAAATGAATGTAGCAAACTTCCAAGTTTTGTTGGTTATTCTTGCACGCACTTCTTACATTAAACATTTTATTAGCTTGATTCCATCCTTATTCCTGTATTATATTAATTATGTGAAAACCTCAGAGGTTAAAATCCCTGCTGTCTCTGCGATCAACAAATTTGTAGTTTTCCTTTGCATGACAGAGAACGTGGATCATATTTTACCCAACTCCATTAGGTCTGTTTAGCTAAGGTGTCCTTGCTTTTGTTTCAGTTATGTTCCATTAGTGCGTTTTGAATATCTTCCTATCGGTTTTGAAAAGCCATGAATACTCTATACTCGCTCCTTTTCTTCTAATGCATTAGATTGTTTTTATTAAAGAGGAAAGGGAGGAAGTACAATTGAGTGGAAAAATAAAATACATCAAACCCCAAGTAACTTGGAAAATCTAGACTGCCCCAAAGGAACCCATTTCCAGTCTATGGATGTCAGAAATTGAAACTTCTCGCTCAAAATAGCCAGAGCAGAACAGGAAAGGAGTAGCCACACGCACAATTCCGTGACATGGAAGTTTGGGGGAAAAAGGTCACCCATAAAGGAGAAAGCCTTCTACTCCAAATACCCCATAAAATTGATTAAACATTATGTCTCACAATCATAAAATTAACATAAATGCCCTGAATTAACAGGACAGGAGAAGCTCCCCTCTCATTTCAAATATGTACGATATAATTTCAAATATGTACGATATTCTAAGTAAACTCAACGCAATTACTGTACCTTCCAAGATGACATAAATAATAAATTCATGCTGTGTGGGTTTTACTATGAGTATTATTTCCCTTGCTGTTTTTTATGAATTTTTCCGTGTTTTTGGAGTTGGGCTGTTTAGTAATATCATGCAACTGAGTTTCCTTTTTCTACAGCTATATTTGATCGGTCAGGAAGATATGTTATTACCGGTTCAGATGATCGACTCGTAAAAATTTGGTCAATGGAAACTGCATATAGTTTGGCCAGTTGCCGTGGACACGTTGTGAGTCTTTTTGTTTTGGTACTTAAAATATGTTTTCTCCTGTTCGTATAGATTTATATTACTTTAATATTTGCTGACCATTAGATTGAATTATATTTGATAGGGTGACATTACTGACTTGGCTGTGAGTTCAAACAATGCTTTAGTTGCATCCTCATCAAATGACTATATTATTCGAGTTGTAAGCTTTCATGTGACAGATTTTGCAATTGTTTTGTATCTTCTCTCCCTTCTATCTGGAACTTTTGGTTCTTAAAATTTGACTATTTTGTTTTTATAGTGGCGCTTGCCAGATGGCTTACCGATATCAGTTTTACGGGGACATACTGGAGCTGTTACAGCCATAGCCTTTAGTCCCAGACCTAATGCTGTTTACCAGCTTTTATCGTAAGTCTAATGTTTATTAAAGAAAAGGAGTTTATAATAGTCTTGTGGTTGGCTTTTGCAAAAAATATCCTTATGCTTGGTAGTGTGGATGCATGTTGAGTGAGCAAATGCAAGTTATGCAATAGTTTCATTCGATTTTACAAATATTCTCAGTAATATTGTAGGTACTGATTCAGTCATGAGGTGTATTTAAGTCCCAGTTGGTAATTATAACCATCATCAAAATATATATAGTTTGCTGTAGGTAACATGTGAGCTTTCTCAAACCGTGATATGGCTAATATGTGTTCCCTATATCACTCAGATATTATTGTGTGCAGGCATGTTTGTATTGAACTCTTGACTGTTAATTCTTCTGATTTTCAGTTAAATTTATTTAGGAGTGCCACATACTTGTCTATGAAATATTAAGTAGCTACTTTATTATAAATTCACTAGTTACTTTAGCTAGTTTATGATAGATCATCTGTGAGAGTTGGATTGATGCATCAATTCATTAAGTGGGCATTTGATTTCTTCTATTTGTTGGTTTCTTGAACCAATACTATGCTGCGTGATTATGGCACTAAGAAAATATCTCTTATTGATGGATTTATGACACTATAGGTTTTGCATGCATTTAACCTTTTAAATTGGTTTCCGTGGATGACCCTTTTGCTTACGCATTCCAGGCTTTCCGTTATAAATTAACTGCAATGTTTTCTGTTTGCAGTTCCTCTGACGATGGAACTTGTAGGATATGGGATGCAAGGTATACCCAGTCAAGTCCAAGATTATACGTTCCAAAGCCGTCTGATTCTACTGGTTAGTTGGTTTTTTTGTTAGCTAAGATTGTGATGCTTCTTCTTGGTGAAAAGAATTAACTTGATATAACATATTGGCTTCAGGAAGGAGCAATGGCCCATCCTCAAATACAATGCCACAGAGTCATCAAATTTTTTGCTGTGCATTTAATGCTAATGGAACTGTCTTCGTCACTGGTAGCTCTGATAATCTTGCCAGGGTATATACATAAATATACAGTGTTTCTTCATCGTTATAGAGATACATTAGTATATTCTGTAGTCTATTATTGAAAACAAATGTAGGTTCTATAAATTGGCATCTATTTTTACATTTAGTTATTTCCCCTTTCTTTTGATTTTCTGGTGTGTGCATGAAAAATAACCTCTCAAGGGACTGCAGGTGGATTACTCTTCTCCAAAGCAAAATCTTTCATCCCTGTTCAAGCTTTTTTTATAAGAAATCAATGTCCATATTCAATCAACTTCAACCATTTGTTGTTTAGTACTTGTTGATTTCTGGTGTCTTCATCAATTAATGGTTATCTCCTGCCAGTTAGTTACAACCTTCTATGTTTTAACCATTTTCTGACCACCCTGAGATGGTCAATGACCATTTTTGTATGGTTGTCAAATGCTAACAATAAATTTTCTGTGATTTTAGAACCTGCAAACTTGCTCTGTAAACAGTTTCTAAGATTTTAGAACCTTTTCGACATATAAGACATTGCTAGCTTCTAAATCAAATTTATTAATAGCATACTATAGCCCGCTATTTGAAGAATGTAGATGAGCTGTTTAAAGTCAGTGCTGCCGCGGCCTTTATGGTTGCCCAGATCACAGCCTGTCTTTGGTCACAACAGCTGCCAATGGTTTCAGAGTAGTATTTGGAGATATTTTCGGTATTTTTCATGTAGAAAAAGTGTTCAAAAGAAATAACCCTTGTGCAGCCTTTTATCGTTTCTTAAATTTGAACGCAGCCATGCAATCCCAGGATTCCTGGCCTCCTCTCGGTGAGCCGTGCTTCCAATTCGACCTAGCCCCCTATCCGGTGACCTTTTATGTAACCCAGCCTTCTGTGTTGTTTGTTCTTTTTTTTTAATAAAAAAGTAGCTTTCAAAAGTTAATTAGCTGTGTTTTTTATGCATAATCACACACATACGCAGCCCCACAAAAAAAAATAGCTCTATAAAGCTTTTTGTGCATTGGTTAAACTGACTGTTACATTGACATAGCTTGGCAAGGGAACAATTTGAAAGGTTTGGACGATAGGAAGAGCGTGACCTATGACTTCTTGTTGTTAATTATGAATGCTTTATGAAAGGTTTGAAAGTTTTTTTTTAATTCTTGAAAAAAAAAATTAATACTTTATGAATTTTGAGTATTTTTTAAGCATTTCGATCTATATAGTTTTAATTATTGCTAAAGTGTTTTTGGGGTCGGCCGTGACACGATTCTGAGATTCTTAGCTATGATCTAAATGCATATTTCGCTAAGCCTATTAAATAGATTTTAGAAAAACTTGTTCAAAATGTTTTAAGAGAAGAGATTTTTGGTTTAGGGTAATATAATGAAACCAAACATGTATCAAATATGGATTCCCTGCTTCACAATCTTCAGAGCTAACTCAAGGTTTCGCAGGTTTGGAATGCTTGTAAACTTAGTATGGAAGACGTGGAGCAACCAAATCATGAGATAGATGTACTGTCTGGTCATGAAAATGATGTAAACTATGTGCAATTTAGGTTAGTATTTTCAGCATGATATAATTTTAATAGATGATTTTTTTGCATGCTGATGTTTTCACTGCCTCTTTTGCAGTGGATGTGCAGTAGCATCTCGATTTTCCACAACAGAAACTTGGAAGGAAGATAATATTCCCAAATTTAAGAATTCCTGGTGTGTGTAGTAGCATCTGAAATGATCTAAACTCCTATCACGTGTCACCTTTCCTTTGCTTCTTATGAGAAATGTCATATATCTAGTTCTCGATGCTTCTGCTATCTGATATATCTAAAATGGCTATATTTCTAGGTTGAATCATGACAACATAGTTACCTGCTCTCGTGATGGGAGCGCTATTATATGGATTCCAAAATCACGTAGGTCACATGTAAGTCTGTCAAATATATTCTCCTTCTACAGATGCTTTCAACTCCATTCCCCCACCCCTCAAAAAAGGGAGAGTTGTTTTGCCTGCTTTATTGTTCAAATTGTAGAATATTAATTTGGTTATTTAACAATGAGATATACTTACGGTAAAAAAAACATGAGTTATATTTATTTTAATTTGTTAAACTTGTTCCATTTAGGGAAAAAGTGGTCGCTGGACTCGGGCATATCATCTCAGAGTTCCACCTCCACCTATGCCTCCACAACCTCAGAGAGGTGGTCCACGCCAGAGAATTCTACCAACTCCACGTGGTGTAAATATGATTGCTTGGAGCCTAGACAACCGCTTTGTCCTTGCAGCTATTATGGGTAAGTTGGTTGTTTTCTTCTTGTCTTGATCCCCCCCTTTTCTCAATTCTTGGTGTCTTGGGATGCTATGGTGAATACAGAAAGTGAAGTCTTTCCACAGCTATTCAACTCTCCTACACTGAAACTCCCAATCAAATCAGGAGTCGCTTGACTAATTCTCCCTCTTCACTATTCATTTTGTGTATCCTCTGTTACCATTAACTTTCTACCGGACAGATGCTAATCCTTCCTATTACCTATTTATTCTCACCTCCTATTATACACCCTCCTAATAGTGCGTTACTAATATAATGATGCGCCAGTCATCAATTGGCTTATCTTGAAACATGTAAAGTATAAAATAATACTTGACTGTCATCTGTCATATCACTGGGAACAATCTAAGCTAGTGTTATAGTCTTAGGCAATCAGCAATTCTAATAGTTTAAATAGTCAATTTAAGATTGATTTTGATATGCCTTTTGATTGAAATACTAAGGTCTTAAAGTGTGGAAAAATATATTCTGAAGTATCATTCAATTGTGTTTTGAGTAAAGACACTAATTTGAATATATAGACTAAGCTCTAACAAACAAATGGGGCTAACACAAAAATATTGATAATCACTTAATATGTACCTACAACAATAATTACTTATCTACAGCACTCCCCCAAGCTGTTGAATGAATATCTTATTTATAACACACTTGTCAGCTGGTGCTCAAAAGGGATGTATGTCGTTATCAATTCATTATCATCTTTTTCTTGGAAACAAAGATATTGGGTGAGATATGATTGGATATATGTTTATAAGTGGTGGACAGTCCTCACTTTACAAACCGATTATGTAAGGTTTGATTTAGGGGTCTATATTTTAAGAGTTCCCACACGAGAACGTGCAATATCCTGAAGTGGGTCTTCTATCACTCACTGAGCCTGCATAATGTGAATGAATATAAGCCTCCATAGTCAAGCTCCCACCTCTTTTGAACAAGAGAAAGCATTTTATTTGTACATTGTTTCGTATGCACTGCATTTGTTATCATGCCACTCTTGTACATGTGTCATGATAATGCAATAACTATTTTGTTTTTGTTTTGCGGTTTGGAAAGCAGTAGTCTATTATTTATCTGACTTCAACTTGCAGATTGCAGAATCTGTGTTTGGAATGCTTCTGATGGCAGCTTAGTGCACTCATTGACTGGGCATACTGAATCTGTAAGTGTTTAATTTCCTGATTTAGGCAATCTCCCATTTTCCCTACCTTAGTACTTTGCCAGCATTTTTACTGGCTTTTGCAAATATAATAATGTATGAGGTGTGACTCCAACTATTTAAGACATATTTAACGCACAAGCTGGACACCTGATGCTTAAGGTTGCGTTTATTGGTTTTTGTTTCAAACAGTTGTATCAGAACATCATTCTATTTGATTAATTTTCAGAAAATTGGTTTTTTGGTTTCATAGTCTCAATATGATCTCTGTTGAATATATATTATAATCTTTGTATTTATTGTATAAGCATATCATATCATGTAAATAGGGATAGAATCTCGTATGTTTGTTTGTCTTTGTTATCTTGAGCCTATATGTAGTTCAAACACAGTTACACCATATGCCTCTATCATTTTCCCTCTTTCAATAATGTCTTATGGTTGTGTTTTCTAGAGTTACCTTTTGGGGTAGCTAGTTGTGACATAGTATCTAGGACCAACTGGTTTAGAGTTTGATTCTTAATACCCCCTTTAAAACCATTTGAATTTCAGCACAAGGTAACTAGGCTCTTGCATTATCTCCACAGCTCAAAGGACTGTTGTATAAGAGAGCATGCTAGCGATATATTATAAAACCATTCACGTATTTACTTACAAGTTTTTGACATTGAATTTTATAATATTTTTAAACAATATTTGAATAGTTCTTAAAGTATTTTTTGCCGTGAAGGAAGAATTTTATTGAAGTGATTTTATTTATACCCATTAGTTTACTTTATCTGCTTTTGATTGGCCATGCTCATCAGTCTTCAGTTTCTTAACTCCTGATTTTCTCTCTGATGATATGCTAATCTATTCTCTTGGTTTAAATCAAACGCTGAAGAGATAAAAGCATGTAATTTTGAGGGTTCATTTTTCTCTGTTTTTTTTTTAGTTTAACTTGTTTTGTTTCTCTGCTCATTTTAGACATATGTTCTGGATGTTCATCCTTTTAATCCGCGGATAGTAATGAGTGCTGGATATGATGGAAGAACTATTGTATGGGATGTGAGTCTCCAGTTTCTTTTATCTTGATTTCTTGTAGGCATTGGCAATCCTCTATCTTTAGATGACTTTCATATTTTTATTGACTTCAGATATGGGAAGGCGTGCCTATCAGGATATTTGAGATTTCACGTTTCAAGATGGTGGATGGAAAATTTTCTCCGTAAGTACAAAATGAGTGTGCTAGCTCCGGGATTTTTTTGCATCAAGTTGGTTGTGTATTTCCTAAAGTTATTCGCACTATCTCATATCATCATTGTTAGAAAATGCGGTTTGAAGACAAATCTTGATTTGTTTGATTTTTTGCCATGATTTTCTATCAAGTTGTTGATCATTCCAGCTATCTGGCTAGGCTATCTGTATTGGAATTCTCTCCAACTTAACTTGTATCCCTTAGTTGCCTTTCCATCCTTTTTATTAATTTGCAGGGAAATACATTACTTTCTTGTAACAAAAGCTTTAGCTTGAGGGGGAGTGTTAGAAAATAAAATAATATCTCATAATATCTCGATATTATGCCAAAATATATTTGTTTATGTCCTAGGATCAGTTTCCAATATAAGCATATTTTAAATTATCTCTTAAGTGCATGGAATATAGCTATTTTTATGTGGACTTTTTTGTTTATGGTGTGTCATGAATTCATATGCACACTACGTTATGGCATAGGGATGGGACATCAATCATACTATCTGATGATGCTGGTCAACTATATATATTGAACACGGGCCAAGGTGAATCCCAGAAAGATGCCAAATATGATCAGGTACATACAACGTTAAATGTTAACTGTTGTGTTTTGTTACTGTTTTGTTGCTAATGTTGTCTGCAAATCTGACAGTTCTTTCTTGGTGATTATCGGCCTCTCATTCAAGACACGCATGGTAATGTACTTGACCAGGTTAGTTGATCGCTTGCTTGCTTCCCTTTTCATTTATGATGCTTTTTGAACATCTGTTTTTGCTCGTTGTCTTGCCTACTGGTTTGCCTTTTTATTGTTTGGGTGGGGAAAGGAGTGATGCTTTTTATTAATATTTCTATATTTTTCTTTAGTCCATGGGTAATTTTTTTTCCTAGAGTACTCCTGGTCAACTGAGTTTTCAATGCCTATAGAAAAACAATTCAATTAATAAGTATTCTGTTACATCGACTTTCATATGTAGTAAGAAGAGTAAAAATAATAAATGAAATGTCAATACAACAAACCCAATGTTGAAGTCTAGTGAAATATTTAATTTTCACACCGGCACATTAACTGATGCATTTTGTGGTGACCGTCTACCCACTGCTTCTGTATTAAGTTTTGTAGATACACAAGTTTCAATCGCAATCAATGAAATGTATTGTTGTAAAAATGTCTTTCTTTGATGTTTTGGGTTTTATTTAGAATGCTTGTTTTATTTTCAATCTTACACCATCTGCTTTTCTAATTGTGTAATATTTAATGAGTCAGGAAACTCAGATCACTCCATATCGGCGTAATTTGCAAGATTTGCTTTGTGATTCAGGTCAGTTTCACTTCTTGGTTCTAATCTTCACACCTATTCACACGCGTAATATAAACATATTGTTTCTCCCCACATTTATTCATTAGTTGTTTGTTATATGCTGGCAAATTTCAGCAATGATACCATACCCAGAACCTTATCAGAGTGAATTTCAGCGGAGACGACTAGGAGCTTTAGGCCATGACTGGCGCCCATCACCGCTAAAGCTTGCTATTGGCACTGATTTCAGCCTGGACCCAGCGTATCATATGCTTCCATTGGCTGACTTGGACCAGCTAGCAGAACCCCTACCAGAGTTTATAGATGCTATGGATTGGGAGCCAGATATTGAAGTGTTAGTTGATGATACCGATTCAGAATATAATTTAACTGATGATAGTTCTTCACGGGGTGAGAAAGGATGTTCAAGCTCCAATGCCTCTGGGGATCCTGGTTGCAGCACAGATAACAGTGATGATGAAGACACTCACATGGATTGCATTCGTAGATCGAAGAGGAAAAAACAGAAGACCGGCGTAAGTACACAAATAGAAAGTATACAGTGAATACTCGTTATGTTTGAAATAAATTTAAATTATTCCCATTTTCTTCTCTGCAGATTGAGACTATGACTTCTTCTGGGAGACGTGTTAAAAGGAGGAATTTGGATGAGTGTGAAGGCAATGTTCACAGTAGTAGCCGAAGTAGGAAGGGAAAAAGTGGGAAAAAAACATCAAGGAGGAAATCTTCAAAATCAAAATCTTCCAGACCTCGAAGAGCTGCTGCACGCAATGCTCTGCATTTATTCTCAAAAATTACAGGTACACCAAATGAAGGAGAAGAAGATAGTTTGGTTGGTGATTCTTCAGATAGTGACTCAACATTGCAAGAGTCTAATATTGACAGTGATGAATCCGGTAGAGCTTCGCAAAATGACCAACAGAATTATTCCAAGGGAAAAGAAATATTACTGTATGAATCAGAAGATTCAAAATCTCATGAATTGACTGAGACTCATGTAAACAGGAGGAGGTTGGTCCTCAAATTTCCAATTCGGGATTCATCTAAACCTGCGCATGAGTTTGAGAACCAGGCTGAGTTGGTTGGCTCATCGTCAAAAACTGCCCAAGAATCTCCTGATTTTAATAGGAACAGACCAAGTTCTACAGAGCCAGGATATTGTTTGGGCAATGGAAGTTACTCTTCAATTGAAAGAACTGATCAAGTAAAACTTGACCAGGTAACGGACCATGTAGACTTGCTAGAGAAACTTAGATGGGGGGTGGTTAGAGCTCGTTCATCTAAACCTCTCAGAATGAGAGAAGATGTGCCACTAGAAGCAAATCCCAACTCTGTAGAATGTCCTAACCATCTCAATGAAGAAGAAAATGTTAGTATTGGGCATGAGAGAGAGGACAAGGACTTCAGCGGTACATCAACCCCTGCTTTAGAAATCCAAAATGGTGATAAGGTAGATAGTTTGACGGAAATAAATGAAAATTGTGCTGGCACTACCTCTCAGCCTTTCAATCTTACTGAGAATGGAGAACCACTCACAGCTTCCAGCAATTACAGGGATCAAGATGAATCACTAGTTTCTGCAAGCATGATTCCTGAGAATAATATTCTTGTACCTGTCAGCCAAGGTGGGGCTGACCAACTACCTGAACCAAATATTGGTTTTCCTTCTGTTTCAACAAAGCTAAGGTCTAAAAGGGGTACAAGGAACCCTGAAAATACATGTAAGCCTGAAACAAAATCTTCAGTGCTAAACAATAATGCATCTAGCAGTAATGCTAATATTAATTTGAACAATGAAGAGCATGTGGTTGTGGTTAAGGATGACAACAATACTGGAGTAACATCTAATCAGAGAGAAAATGGTTCTCCAGAAGTTGATGTTCAGGCTAAACAAGTTAGTACTTCTCATGATTCTCTAGAACCACATTCAAATAGAGATAAAATGTTCAAAGCAGTTTATAGAAGATCGAGATCACATAGGGCTGTGACTAATTTAGCTGATGGTAGTGGCTTGGGAGAATCCACTTCAAATGGCAGCAACAGTAATTTTAATGTGGCAGTGGACAGTAATGGCACAAATGAAGCTCTTCATACCAATGGTTCCCTAGAGTTGGAACAAGGTACTTGTGTCCCAAATAATGAGCAGAGTAATCCTAAAGTGCAGCAAGGAAATGGGTCTTGTATGGTTAGAATTCCTCAGAATGTTTCCCCAAATAAAGGAAAACTCACAGAAGAAGAAAGGGGTTCTAGTTCAAAATTGACTGTCGGTTTGAGGTCCACTAGGAATCGGAGGTCTACTTATAATATCCATGAGACTAGTCCTGTAAATAGACGGAAATCACTACAAGCTGCGGTGAAGGGGTCCTGGTTGCTGTTATCAACACATGAGGAAGGATGTAGATATATTCCTCAACAGGGCGATGAAGTTGTATATCTAAGACAGGTTAGTAATGAAAGACTACGAATACACCTTTTGTTTCATTTATAGTATTTTTATAATTTTTGCATGTAACACCTTTTCCTTTCTTTTTTTTTTCTTTTTAGTTTTTTATTTTGAAGTTTACCTTTTGAAAATTTCACATTTTCAGGGACACCAAGAGTATATAGAGTATAGCCGTAAAAGAGAGTCGGGGCCTTGGGTGTCACTTAAGGAACATCTAAGAGCTGTTGAATACTGTAGAGTTCAAAACCTTGAGTATTCTCATGTTCCAGGGTCTGGTGATAGCTGCTGCAAAATGACCCTCGAGTTTTTAGATCCAAATTCAAGTGTTGTTGGCAAAACTTTTAAATTAACCCTACCTGAAGTGACTGGTTTCCCTGATTTTCTTGTTGAAAGAACTAGGTTTGATGCTGCTATCCAAAGAAATTGGACACGCAGGGATAAATGCAGGGTTTGGTGGAAGAATGAGGACAACTGCTCTGGTAATTGGTGGGAGGGACGGATTCAGTTTGTAAAAGCCAAATCATCTGAATTTCCAGACAGTCCATGGGAGAGATACAGTGTTCGGTACAAGAGCGACCTCTCTGATGAACATTTGCATAGTCCTTGGGAGCTTTTTGATGCTGATACTCAATGGGAACAGCCTCATATTGATGATCACACAAGAAATAAACTGCTATCTGCTCTCACCAAAGTACATCAGTCAGGAAACACAGTTCAGGTATCATTCCAAAATCCATAGCATGCAGTTGTCTTTTACCTCTGCAGGTGAATGTAAATATTAACACTTCTATGTGTTACTGATATCCAGGATCGCTATGGATTGCATGAATTGGAGAAAATTTCAAATAAATCAAAATTTACAAACAGGTATTCGATCCATCCTTTTTGAAGCAGAACTATGCAAATGTATCTATATTTTGCCTTATATATTTCTGGTGAATTTGTAGATTTCCTGTTCCTCTGTCAATTGAGTTGATACAATCAAGGTTGGAGAATAGTTATTACCGAAGTTTGGAGGCACTGAAGCATGATGTCTCAATTCTACTGACCAATGCCAACTCGTTTTTTGAAAAGGATGTAGTGATGACAACCAAAATCAAACACCTATCGGAGTGGTTCACTAGGACTTTATCATCTCTATAACTCTTTGCTTCCTTAGGACATGGCCAGTATTATGGTCAAGGCAGCCCTGGCTGCTATTTTCCCCCATAATTTTTTTTTTGTAGATATATTCTTTATTTTACCTTTGGAATAGTTTTTTTTATCTTGTTTATGAATTAGATTCTGAGGTTAGAGATAACAAAATCGGGATAAAGTAGCATTTTGCTGTGGAAAATTCTACGGCTACCATTCATTATTTGTACAGAGACACCTTATTGATAGCAAATGTGAAATTCAAACTCAGAATTTCTTTTGTTCTTATCTTCTGGTTGGGGTAGTTACTACCGGTTCTTTTCATTATCGAATCGAGGTATAATTCTAATAGATTATGCTTTTGGTTTCATTTTACCTGATTATAATGCAACCAATACACGTCTGATTAAATTTTGGCGAGTTTGGTTAGTGGCAGAAACTTAGAGAATGGAATTTACAAGACATATACTCACTATGTTGTGAGGATTTTATGCGTGTAAAAAAACATATATATGATTTTTTTTTTCTTTTCTTAACTATGCCCAAAAAGAGAGATTGGAAATAAAAAATGGGTTTGGTAGGGTGGGTGCGTGGGAATCTTTTTTGTACAAGATTTTGTGGATACTTTTAGAGCAAATTACTCTTAACCATGGGGTTCTATTAAAGAACATAAACACCCCTTTTAAAAATTACATACCCTATGAGTTTCTTAAATAATACAAACACCCCCTCCAGTTTTAAATTAAACACTAACCTCTTTTTAGTTTGTTATTAAATTGACAAACACCTCTCTTTCACCTTGACACTGTTAAATCTCCGTTAACTCTCTCACTTCCACTTACACTACTATGAACTCTTGTTAATCGTCTCCTCTATTTGAGTTCGTATCTTTCGAAAGTCAAGCCGCACTATTTTTCATTTTTCTTTTGCATGATGTACCCTGGTCACGCCCAATTTTTTATAAGAAAATTGGATCATTCATTTGCAAACAAATTAGTGGTATAAATTTACTGAATAATTAATGGCAACTTCCTGAAAAAATTGAGAAATATGATATGATCGAATAACAACCTCTTTTAGTGGCAATTCATATTAATTGTTTCAAATGAATCCATATTCCATATACAATTTCACATATCAAATTGTAGAGTGTAAAATTTCACATAGTGCAGTATACAGATATGGTGAGGGGAGAGTGAAAGATTTAGGATGAATTGAAGATATCAAAAACCATCAAACGTTTCAAATATAACCTAATGATTTGGTACATCCATCACATTTTTTAAGTACAAAAATCTGATGGATGGACAAAAAATGTGTGATTTTAAAATAGAAAGACCAATTCCGTGAATGAGTGAAAATATGAGGACAAAAACTATAATTAAGCTAATTACTTTTTTTTAGCAAATAACATTACATTTCAACTATATTTTATAAGGAATGAATTATCTAATTTTTAAGTTTGTCCATTTATCGATTTGTGAAGATATAAATTTAACAAATTTTTAAGTTTGTCCATTTATCAATTTGTGAAGATATAAATTTAACTAAGGGTGTTCGCGGTGCGGTTTGGTTCAGTTTGGAGGCTAAAAGTCAGCCGAATCGCAAGATAAAAAAACATGCAGTTTGGTTTGGTTCGGTTGACTTTTAAAATAAAATTCGAACCAAACCAAACCAAACCAATGCGGTTTGGGTTAGACCGGTTGGTGCGGTTTTTTTTAGACATACAATTTTTTGTTTCCAACATTAAAATCGAGTTTAAAAGTTATAACACAACATATTTTCAGTAATGTTTTAAATTTTATCCAACATTACATTTTTATTTTCACAAAACAATATAGACGAAATTAAAAACATGGACAAAACGTAATCTTATTGTGTAAGATAAAAGCTTAAGATTTATCATTCTATAAAATTTCAAGTACCACATAAATACATTTTTGAAATTAAAAGCAAAGAAGAAACTTAACAAGAGAAAAAAAAATGTCATTTTATAAAAGTTTTCATTGAGTTTCTATGAGTATTGGTCTAGGTGACATAGGTTCAATTAGCATTTTTCTTATGTTGCGGTTCGGTTTGATTGACATGATAAAACCACAAACCAAACCATGCGGTTGAGTAAAAAAGTGATCTGAATTCATCCAAACCAAATGCGGTTTTTTACAGTTTCGGTTGGGTTGGTTCAATTAGCAGTTTTATATTGAATTGGTTCGGTTTTGAATACCCCTAAATTTAACAATGCAATATTAGATGGGGTCCAAATATCCTCTACGTTACGCCTCAAAATTGAAATTACCCCAAAAAAACGAGTGATGAAAAGAAGAAATATAGAGAGAAAATAGAGGATCCATTTCCATTTTATAAATACTAAGTGTAACTTTGCTAAGAAGCATATTGACATGAACGCAGATTTGATTGAACAATACTATGAAGATTTTAGTGGGTAGAATTTAGTTGTGAGAAAGGGCAGTGACATTTTAATGGGGGAAATAAATTTTTCAACCAATAAGCGTTTAATAAGAAACCTTTTAACAAATACTATGTCAAAGACCAACACAAAAATGGCCATTTTGATTCCACATTTCCCCATCCCTCAAGTTAACAAACCAAGGAAATTCAGGGCCATCCATATAAAATTTCAGCACCCATTAATCATTTGATTGACAACTACAGTTAAAACAGGTAGCACACATAATTCTCTAATCTGAGTTAAAACAGGTCTTCCCCACATCACTCGATTTTTGATAACTACAACTTTTTTCTTCTATCCTAGAGTGGACAACATAATGAGTTAGATTTCCCCCAACAGTTGAGTTGAACCTTGATTTGGGCAAGCACGAAACTCAGTCTCTCCAGCGGTGTCCACAGTTTGGGTTGCAGCAAACAAAGAAAAGTGTCATTCCTTCCTCGCCTCTGGCAGTTGCCTGCATATGCATATAAAAAATTCAGATGATCCATAAGTAATAGAATAAGGTTTCTGATCAACATGCTGCTTGATATTTGCTAAAAATGCATTCAAAAGAGTAGGGATAGTGCTTATTTCTTCATTGCTTCTGAAAGAGGAGCGCAACTTTTCAAAATCAGAAGTTTACACTGAAACTTCTTTCACCTACCTGACATATCCACATTACTTTTAGGGGGCAGATAGAAATGTGTGTATAGTGAATAAAAGTTAGAGTATAGAAATGTCATTGAGGAACTTGGCCGGTGTTTAGTGTTCAGCTATGGACCTAATTTTCCTTTTTTTTTTTTGTGGTGAAGAACTAATTTGGCATTTGAACAAGAAAAGAAAGTAACTTGCATAAAATCAAAGGTCCAAAATGTTTCCTATTCAACATATGAGAGATACAGAGTGAGTTTACAACATATAGGATGCTGCAGTTACAACTCTGCCAAACTGGATAGCACAAGCTGCCACCTGTCTAACTGAGTCATAGGGAGCACACTAGTTACAATGAGCTTGCATATACCCTATGAAAACTTCGTATATTCATTTACGCTAATGACAGTACTGCATGTCAAGAATATTTTGCCACTAAAAAAGAAAATATAACAAGTTTATGCATTGCAACAATCTGCCTAGAACCATGAACACTACAATGGAGATTGCAGCTTCCTGACATTTAAAGCTGAACTTGTGGTGGCAGACAGATACACTAACTAACTAATGAAAGTCAAACAAGATAAAGACAATAGAAAGGTTTTCAAACTTGTGTGATCTATACAACAACTCACATGCCTCCTAGCATCTATGCAATAGTCATGATCCGTGACACTTTATAACCTTAAACAATTCATATTGGAATTTGATAACTTAAGCAGCACAAAAACATAATATCTGCACACTTTTACCCACTATCAAATAGTCAGGACTCAAAACATATGCTATAATCTACAACATTCAGGTTGTGGGTTGAGTTACAAACATTTCATATTTCATTCACCATTTATCCCTTAGCATGAAAATGCTATCCTTCAAAACAAATACGTTTTTCTCTTGCCTTCTTTCCACAACTCACTTCTTCACAAACTATGGGGGTGAAAGCAGAAAGATCGGTACTAATGCTAATCAGTGTATTATTTCCACAAAATATATAAAACTCAAGAATCACAAGTGTCCTTAAAATTCCTATGACTCTACCACTCTACTTTAAAGTCAAAATCAAGAGTGGCTTGGACTTGGGAAACCTCTCTTCCCTCAACTTCTAAAAACCAAAAATACAAAATGAAATTAAAAAGCAAATCTTGAGTGCCATAGAACAGCGACTTTACCTGGAAAAACACAGCTTCACCATGATTGCATTGAACGCAGCGAACGGCTTTGGTGCGAGGAAGTGTTGGATCTGCAGCTACATCCTGCAACACTTGAGTACGCTCAGCGACAGAGTGATGAATCTCATTTCTGTAGACACAGAAGTTATCAGCTGCCTCCTGAAAAACAACAAAAACAACAACACAACCAGTAAACAACTAGTCAAACAAGCATATGTCATATAAAGGCCTGTTTGGATTGTCCTATTTAAGCTTACCTACTATGATAAGTACTTGTGAAACAGCTTGGAAGAGCTTATGGAAACAGCTTATAACATATCCATAAATTACTTTCAGCTTATTGCCATAAGCTCTCCATAATAATTTTATAAAAACAACTTATAACTTACATGAAAACACTTTAACTTTATTGTACCTTTTGTTAAAAAGTAGCTTATACAAAAGCACTTACATGATAAGTGTTTATACTGTAACCACTTAATTAAGCTATTTATCCCAACAAAGCTTAAATTAAACAAATTAGAACAAGAAAATGACACCTTTCAACACCAACTTCAAAACAAAAACAACCAACAATTTAACCCATGTTTTGCTAAACCCTAATTCTAAAAAAATTATTTTTTTCCCTTCATAAACCTCTATAACTTAGCAACCCAAAAGAAAGAAAAAAAAAAAAAACTTTTTCCACTCAAAATAAGCTAATAATGCTGAAACGCACTTAAAATATCAGAAACATGAAAAAAAATCTAAATTTCAAAACAAACTCAAAAAACAGAAAATGGGTCGGTTTTCTCTCACAGAAATGATATGGGAAATTGAAATAACGAACCTGGTGATCGCAATTGCGACAAGCGTATAGGAGAATCTTCTGTTCTCTGTCTTCCTTAGGGTACAGAATGTTGTTACTGAATCAAACAAATTCAATTTAGAAAGCAAAAAAATTGGTAAAAGTGAAGAAGATGAATATGAAGAGAGTAGGAACGAACCATTCACGGCAAAACTTCATGGTACTCATCTTGTCTTGTTGGAAGAAGAAGAACAGCAACAAAACCTAATTCACACTCTCTTCTCTGCTGCGTTCTTCTCTTCTCTTCTTTTCCCTCCCACTTCTCTTCTCACATCAATACTATTATTTTTATATATTTATATTTACAATTTCACTGTCTGTCTTTAATCTGAAGTGGTTAATAAACTCCGATAAATGTATGAAAAAAATACGGATTTGATTTTTGAGTGGAATAATTTTTTTTGTAAACTTTACTTATCTCGTTGTCGAACTTTGAATTACTAGAGCACGTTCCCTTGGAAATTGGAAAGTTAACATCAAAAGAAAAAAAAATTTATTGTGTTGGTAAATAATTGATTCAATCGTAAGATCGTGGTTTTAACTTCTGTCGTCAGCGTGATGACATTTTTGGTGGATCATTTATAAGTATTGTTAACGCTCGCTGAATCTTAAGACTTGTTCAACCCATGGTAAACTTTCGGAACCCAACTCATATAAACTTTTTAAAAACAAGTAAATTATTAATTCGCCTCTTGAAATTAGAGGTTATACTTTTAAGATTTATCTCTTTGAGATTTATTACTCTCTTAATTCTTTTTTTATTATCGCATTTCCAGGAAAATTTTGTTTCTATTAAGTTTTCGTTTTCAAAGTTCAATAACACATTAATTATTGATTAGTCGATCATACCTTTGGTTACTCAAAAAGCAAAATTCAACAAAAAAATTATTTGTTGTCTTGATAAGTGTAAAAAAAAAACAAAAAAAAAACGACAATTAAAAAGAAAGAGATGGGTAATAGACAAAAAAGACATAACTTGAACGATGTCGGACAACATGATCACTATGTTAACTGTAACGCCTGAGACTGACGAGGAGGAGTAGTGATCGTCGGTGCACAAGGCATGACAATGAGCGACTCCTGGCAGCTTCTAGGCGACAGAATTCACATCGGAATAAGAGGGATCTCGAGGCTATGCAGGTATGAGACAGCATGGTTCAAGGAAGGCTTATAAGAATTGTTTGGTACTACCTATACCAACAAGATGCGTCTTCTTTTTGGTAGCCTATTTCATAAGAACTCCACAATTATGCATACTTGACTTGGAGAAATTTTGGGATGGGTGACCTTTTGGGAAGTTTCTCAAAAAGCGTGTGAGTGAGGACAAAACACGCTGAAAAGACTCGTGTTGATTTGTTGAGTCAGTCGGCAATCTTGAAAGTCGTATGGGATGTTACAAAAATCAAGAAAATAACACTATATGAAAGTTGTTACAACACATAGAATCTTCTCTAAAGAACCTCATGGCCCCCAAGAGGCATACTCTTCAAAACAAATACCTAACTAAATCTCACAACACTCTTAGAAAAGAGCATAAGAGAATAGAAAAAAAGTCATATACAAGCTTAAAGTGTTTTGGTGTATCTTTTAACAAAAAACTATATCCCTATATATTATTGATAACCTACCAAATATTGATTATTACCTTGCACTTATCCCCCCATGTTTTGTGAGATATTGAGTGATTCCATGACCTATAGCATCTAATTGGTGACTATTTAGCAATATATTTATTTTCGTTTGTTATTTAGTTATTTTAAACTAGTAATGCTTGATATGGTTGGTTTTCTGGAACAAGCTGAATATTTGTTGTGGTGATACAAGAAAATGCAGTGCTAGGAAGGATTTCAGTGATGTAGGAAGATGTAGTGCTAGAAGTGATTCTGGAGTTGTATTGTTGTAAGGTGTCCAGTATGGGTCCTACACTCGTACAAACTCTTGGGACACTCGTTTGCCTTTATTTGGGGATGAAGTTCAATGAGCTATCCATGTTGTAATGTTAAGGGTCCAAAATTTGATTGTTTGAATTGAGCGGCCAAGTTCTAGCAAGGGCTAGTAGCCACTAGAATTCTCATTCTATATCATCTTTTTCATAGATGAGTATGAGCGCTAGTTCTTAATGATCTAGAGTTGGGATTACTTAGGGGATGCAAATAGGCATGGCAACAAAACCCTTATCCGTAGGTACCCACCCGAACCAAACCCAATTTGACGGGTTTTCCCTATTTTGATTGGGTTTGGCTATGTGTTTGGGTTTTCCCGATTTCAAAACACAAGTACTGGACGAGTAATGGGGATATAAGTATCCACCCCAAACTCATACCCAAACCTGTCCTGAATGTAGAAAATCAACTTATTACCCCTTTTAATAATGTATTACAACATTGCACCGGAGGATGAAAAAAAAATTATTGAAAAAAATTATGCACTGTGGGGCGAGGATACCCGTACCCGTTAGGACGAAGATGTGATTCGATTTCTCATCTCTGTTGAGTATGGGTAGTGTAACGGGTAAGTATGTGAGAGTAAAATTTGGGGATGGGGAAGGTAAAACCCGTCCCCACCTCGCCCCATTGACATGCCTAGATGCAAAGAGCTCACCTATTTCCATTTTGGAATGTAATCATATATTAATATAGTTACCATGTTTTCGTTCACCTCTTCTTTATTTTCTTCTTTTGTGGTTAATCTCATCATGAGCTAAACCCGTTAGTGGTTTAGACATAATGAGATTATGATTATAGTTGCATAGATTAAAGAGTTACAACTTCAAGCTTCTTTAAAAAAAACTATTTTAATGATGATATTTAAAAGTAACACTTGATCACTTTTAATTTTTTTTGTCAAATTCCTTGAGAGTGGAAGGAGATAGGAATGAATTTTTTTTTTAATATGAGTTACGTCCTTTATACCGTAAGGAGATCGGAACTTGAAAGACTACTTGATATGATCATGCATTTAGAACATAGACGTTCCAAATCTATCCAGATTTCTTGTCATAGGCAAAAGGCTCAACCTCTCCATGAGAAGAGCTATTGAGACCTAACCTAGTAATGTTGCTTATTAAATACTGTTAGTGAACCCCAGAAGGTGTGTCGTCCCATGTTTAACAAGATGGTTGAGTTGGAATACCCCTATGGTCACTAGGTTGTCAGGAAGCTATAGAAAGCTATATCTCTCTATATCACTCCATTTCATAACTAATTTATTGTTTTAAACCACACTTTTATTCTTGAGATATTCTAAGTGTTTTTAGCTGCTTTCCTAAATTTTTATTGCTTTTAAAACTTTATTTTTATTATTGTGACATCAAATGATTTACTCTATTTTTTCGCAAACAAATTTACCCATGGAAAACTATAGAAAGCTATAGTACCCCAGTCCCTACGGGTTCGATCTTTTTATACTATTAGTTGACACAGTGTATACTTGCACCAATAAGATCCCTGAAAATATATAGTATTTTCAGAGCTACTAATTATTTTGGTCTTCATATTCCTTTTACAACACTATGCAAAGTGTGACCTTTACAATATGTATAATTTCAACCAACGCCAACAATCTCCACCTTGATTGAAAATGATACATTTTCTTTCATTGTCTACACAGATTATTATAGTTCAAAATAACTATCATACTCCATTATAAAAATTATACTTCACTTGAAGCTAAATTGTTTCAAGAATTTTCACCTTGTCTTTACTAACAAATAATTCATAATAATATTAAACTCTGTCATGAGTTAAATCACTCCAAGAACTTTCAGATTCTCTTCACCAACAATCATAGTTTAAAAGATCATACTAAATCATAAAAAGTATATTTACTTCAAGCTAAATCACTCCAAAAAATTTCACATGTCAATAATCAGGCTTAAAACTTAAGGTGAAACTTCTATATTGGCAGAAAGTTCTTCAATCGTCAACATAATCTCACATCACGCCGTGTATCAATTCCCACAAATGTTTATGTCCCAATCAATAGCTTGTGTAACACTGATTGTATGAACATGTCATTGACTTGAATTTTCCATCAAATTTCATAGTGGAACTTGAAATTGCAGTTGTATCCATACTACAAATCGTGCACCAGAGAATTTTCCATGAAAGAGAGGTGAGTCATAATGGATCACTTAAATAACAAGTCTTTTCTAGTCATAACCTTTCCAAAACAACAATTTTAGAATACCACCCTTCGTTTATGACGTGGAAGCTCGGACAATGTTGTAACTGCGATGTATACAAAGAATTGTTATCTCTAGATCATAGCGAAAGCTCTATTACTAGATGTTGGGAAAAACATGCATAAGAAAAATAAAGGACATGTCCTTTATCAATGAATATCAATGCTCGTGTACTAATCAATATCTTGTGTGAACTTAAGATTGGAATGCGAGAGTGCAGTTGTATCCATAAAATGGACCACTTAAATGCAAAGGCTTTTCTAGCTAGAGCTTTTTCAAAACAATATTTTTACAGTTATGATGTGGAAGATCAGACAATGTTGCGATCACATAACATACTAAGAACTCGTATCTAAAGAACATAATTAGAACACAAGAATATAATGTGAACACGATCAGTTGCTTCAAATTTCAAATTTTTCAAAATGCGAGCTTTACACAATGATTGCAAAGATTTTATTTCATCTTTTTGGCAAAAAAAAAAAAGTCACTGAAAGATAGATTGAAAGTCTGGAACACGAAAGTTTTTGGCAATGGGAATAACTATGTCAAAGAAGCTGAACAAAACCTCTATACTAATCAAAACCAAATCCAAACATTAAGTACCTCAAATGTCTTGCTGAACTTTGAGAAGAACGCTCAATGTGAGCTTGACAAAGCTCTTGAAAGACAAGAATGCTTTTGGCAGGAAAAGCTAGAACAACATGGCACTTAGAAGGAAACAAGAACCCAAATACTTCCACAGAATCACCAAAATCCAAAACAAAACCGAATTGATTAACGCTATGAGATTTGGAGATGACCTAATTACAGACCCTCGAGAGATATCAAATCATGATGTGACTTATTTTAAAAATTTACTTTGCACTAACCCTTTTTTTCAAGATCAATTGCTTGTGGAGAAAGTTATTCCCAACCTTGTTGAGATAACATTAATGATATGCTCACTGTTTTACCTAATCATGAATAAATTAAGAATGCAGTCTTTAGTTTGAATAAAGATGTTGCTCCTATACCAGATAGCTTCAGAGCCTTCTTTTTCCAAACTTATTGGGAAATTACTCACAAAGAAGTGATTGAAGTTGTCTTGCAATATTTTTGTCTTTGGAAGGATCCTCCCAAACTATACTGCTAATACTCTTATCCTCATCCCAAATTCTCAACATGAAGATTCTGTGGAGTAGTATAGGCCAATTGTAGTTGCTAATTTCAAATTCAAGGTGATATCAAAGATCTTAACTGACATATTGGCACAAATTTTACTTTCGCTTGTTTCTAAAATTCAAAAAGGTTTTATTTAGGGTAGAAACATCAAATATTGTCTTTGTCAAGCTACTAAGGCCATCAATCTCATTCACAGAAAAAAAAACTTGTGGTGGGAACATTGCTCTGAAGACATACATCAATAAAGCCTTTGATATGTTAGATTGGAATTTTTTGTTAAAAGTTCTAAACTGATTTGGTTTCCATAACACTTTCTACAATTGGATAGCCATTATTCTCTCTTCAACTACTCTTTCAACATCGATAAATGGTGATTTACAAAGATATTTTTCTTACTCCAGGGGTGTCAGACAGAGGAGGTCTCTTATCCCCACTATTGTTTTGTTTGGTAAAAAGAAGCTCTTAGTAGGGGAATGACCAAGCTTGTTCATGAAGGAAAAATGAATCTCATTACATGATCTAGGAACAATACCATCACATTTCTTATATATTGATGATATTATGATATATTGTAGGGGAAATTCGATAGTCTTGAAGCTTTAAAACATCTATTCACCATATATGCTAACAGTGTTGGGGAAGTCATTAGTTGCAAGAAATTCACCATTTATGTTGGGGGAATCACTTAAACAATGCTTCATAATATCATAAACCTATTAGGATTTAGCATATATACTTTTCCATTCACTTGTAAGATATGGAAAAATTGGTCAAGAAATTTTTATGGAGTGGGGCACATCAAAGAGAAAATTGGTGACTGTTGCATGGAAAACATTGTGCTAGTCTTATAATTAAGGATGTTAGGTTTGAGATCCCATATATGCTTGAATGAAGCCTTCAACTTTAAGTTATGTTGGGATATGTTACATTCTAAGGAGGATTGGGTTGTAATTCTCAAAAGCAGAACAATTCGGAACAACAAGCCTATATATATATATATATATATATATATATATATTCATCAATTTGGAGCAGTATCAAGTTTGAATACACAGTGATTATGGAGAATTTTACCTGGTTAGTGGGAAATGGCAAGTCTATCAGATTATGGAAAGACTATTGGTGTGGAAATCCTTTGCAAGACACTTTCAACATCAACATAAATGACACAAACACCTTCCCCTCAGCTGTAAGTTATTATATTTCAAACTTCCAATGGAACATTCCTCATGATTTACATAATAAACTCCCTGATCTGAGATTACTTGCCCTACATGCTACATTTCGGCTAAAGACACGAAATATAAGTTAGTTTGGAAACTACACCTTCTGGTGAATTGAACTTAAACGAGGCATATTCTTTCAAGAAACAGATTGCAACACCAAAACATTTGGCCTATACAATATGGTGCAAGGATATTCCCCAATCAAAATCTCTTCTGGTCTGGAGGTTAATGCATAATAAAGTCCCAGCTGACGAGAAGCTTATGGAAAAAAGGTTGCATCATGCCATCAATGTGCTCTCTTTGTTTTAATCACATTCAAACTTCTTTCCATCTATTCTTTAAATGCAATTCTGCTTTTAAGATGCGGTGCTAGCTTGCTTCAATTCTAGAAATTACTCTAAACTTTGAAGGACATATGGACTCTATGTTATAACGCTTGGTACCCACAGTGCAAGATTTTCATAAAAGCTGCTATTATTAACATCAAAAACACAATTTAGTTTATTAGGAACCAATTCATATTTCAAGATAAGTCCTTCCATTGGAGATCAATAATCAATAGCTATCTCTGCAGTTTCTCTATCAGGGAACAATACTTCCAAAGTCTCTAATTCTTTTGTCAGAGATTTGATTATTCTCAAAAAGTTCAATATTAACATTCACCCTCCAAAGGCTCCAATCATCAAAGATATTATTTGGCAGACACATTTTGCCAATTGGATCAAGGGTAACACAGATGAAACATCGACCTCAATAACATCTTCTTGTGGGAGAATTTTCAGAAACAGTGATGTTATTTTTACTATTTGTTTTGATAAAAATCATGGGGCAGGTATTGCCTATCATGCTTATTGGATATTTGGTTGTTGACTTCATGTTTGCTAAAATCAAATATACAAGCAATATGTGTGTCTTCAGAAGCAGTACGTCTTCAGAAGCTGAAATCTCAATATGTGCGTCTTCAGAAGCTGAACAGTACTTCAGACGTTGAACCTTCAGGAGATGATGTTCAGACGCTGAACAGTACTTCAAACGCTGAATCTTCAGAAGTCGATGTTCAGACACTAAACAGTACTTCAGACGCAGACCTTCAGAAGTACCTTCAGAAGCTGGTTATCTGCGTTCTATTTTCGCGCCTTGGTGTGTTTATTTTCTCGTGTAATCTGTTGAAGATTTGTCTGAAGAATTCTCCTTGTTGGATTTGTTTCTAGAAGGAAGATTATTTTGCGTGAGATATTTGTTGAAGATTGGTTTCTTTTATTTGTGAATATATTTTCAAAGTAATCTTTGGAAAATATATTTCTGAAGAATAATTGCTTCTATATGTTTCTAAAGAATTTTAGAAATATATCTTTGAAGATTATTTGGTTCAATTATTTGTTGCTGCTAAAGACTATAAATAGAGGACGCTACTATTGAAGAAACTCGTTCAAAAACAGAAGAAATTATAGAGAGAGTTATTCTTAGTTTTTGAGTCTGTTCATTGTGAGCTTTGTGCTCTGTTTCTGTACACCACTCAATTATTAGAGTTGGTTTGTTTTATTGAGTTGTAATCACTTGAAGCTTTTAAGCAAAAGTGACTATTTATGTTTTGAAGAGTGTCTTCATCTTTGATTGTTTAGAGTTTAAAATCACTGGGGCAGTGATTGATTGAGTAGGAAGTAAGAGGGGTCTTATATCTAGGAGTTCCTAGGTAGAAATACCGCGGGTGGTGATTAAGTGAGAAGACTGTGAAACAGGGGCTGTTCACATAGGACTTCGAATTTATACTGTTATAGTGGATTTCCTTCCTGGCTTGGTAGCCTCCAGACGTAGGTGTGTTTGTCACCGAACTGGGTTAACAAATAACCAGTGTTTTTACTTTCTGTCTGTTTTTATTCTGCTTCTGAACTGCTATTTTGCATACTCTGTTTTACTGCACCAGAATATGTTCTACTCTGTTTTACGTTCAGCATCAGGACTTGCTAGAATTTCAATTGGCATCAGAGCAGGCACCCTGCCTGTTTTAGGGTGAGCTCCAGAGAAGTTACTTTCTGGTAGAATGGACAAGGAAGGAGGATTTGTGAACAGACCACCTTTGTTGGATGGTTCCAACTATGATTATTGGAAATCTCGTATGAGTGCTTTCCTGAAATCTATAGATAGTAAGACCTGGAAAGCAGTTCTGAAAGGTTGGGAACATCCTGTTGTGCTTGACAAAGATGGAAATAAGACAGCTGATCTAAACCAGAAGAAGAGTGGTCCAAGGTAGAAGATGAATTAGCTCTTGGAAACTCCAAAGCCTTGAATGTTATATTCAATGGAGTGGACAAGAATATATTCAGACTGATCAAGCAGTGCATTGTAGCTAAGGATGCCTGAGAGATTCTCAAAACTACTCATGAAGGCACATCAAAGATAAAATTGTCCAGACTTCAACTTCTCACCACCAAGTTTGAAAATCTCAAAATGTTGGAGGATGAGAACATACAAGATTTTTACATGAATGTTCTGGACATGGCTAACTCATTTGATTCTCTTGGAGAAAAAATATCTGATGAGAAACTTGTGAGGAAAATCCCCAGGTCTCTTCCCAAGAGATTTAACATGAATGTGACTGCCATTGAGGAAGCACATGACATCTCCAGTATGAAGGTTGAGGAATTGATAGGATCTCTTCAGAATTTTGAAATAGCCAGAACTGATAAGAAGGGGAAAGGTGTTGCTTTTGTAGCAGATGCTGATACTGTGGATGATGAAAGCACATCAGAAGCTCTTGTGATTAGTAGACAATTTAACAAGATTCTAAAGCAGGCTAACAGGAGATCCAAACCAAATGACTTGAAGAAGAAGTCAGATTCTGTCACAAGAAACTTGGGCACTTAAACCTGAGGGGTTTGAAGAAAGTCATGTATGTGGAAGCCATCAGAGGACTACCCAAACTTAAGATTAATGAAGACAAAATTTGTGGTGAGTGTCAAAGTGGAAAACAAATCAAGATGTCTCACAAGAAGCTGCAACATCTTAAACTTCACATGGATCTCATGAGGTCAATGCTAGATGAAAGCCTAGGTGGAAAGAATAATGTTTATGTTTGTGTTGATGATTTTTCAAGGGGTAATCTGCATGAGGAGTTATAGCAATTACAGATTGCTGAGGGTGAGCAAGCACGAAGTGAGGGAGATGAAGATGATGCTGGTCCTTATAAAGAAGCTATGTCTGATGCAGAGTCTGATGTCAAATCAGTCTCTATTACTAATTCAGTTTTTGTTTTCTGTGTGAATACTGTGTTTTGTCAAGATTGTTTGACTAAAAAGGGGGAGATAAATAAGTGTTTGTTCAGAAAACACTATAAGTGTTTGTTTCAGAAGTTTCAGAAGCACTACAGTTCAGAAGCCAGCTGTCTCTGTTTCAGGGGGAGTCTCTGTTTCAGGGGGAGTATGTGTGTTTCCTGACAGAAGCTGATGTGTTTCAGGGGGAGTTTTGTTTTTTCTGTACGTAGTGTATTATCCGCTGCTGACTCTGTTGCTACGTTTGTGTTATGTTCTTCATGGTTGCGTACTTTGTTGAGTGAAGAACTTGCATTTGTTCTCAAATTGATTTTAGCCAAAAATTTGCCAAAGGGAGAGATTGTTGGATATTTGGTTGTTGGCTTCATGTTTGCTAAAATCAAATATACAAGCAATATGTGCGTCTTCAGAAGCAGTACGTCTTCAGAAGCTGAAATCTCAATATGCGCGTCTTCAGAAGCTGGGTCTTCAGAAGCTGAACAGTACTTCAGACGCTGAACCTTCAGAAGCTGATGTTCAGACGCTGAACAGTACTTCAGATGCTGAATCTTCAGAAGCTGATGTTCAGACGCTGAACAGTACTTCAGACGCAGACCTTCAGAAGTACCTTCAGAAGCTGGTTTCCTGCGTTCTATTTTCGCGCCTTGGTGTGTTTATTTTCTCGTGTGATCTGTTGAAGATTTGTCTGAAGAATTCTCCTTGTTGGATTTGTTTCTATAATGAAGATTATTTTGCGTGATATATTTGTTGAAGATTGGTTTCTTTTATTTGTGAATATATTTTCAAAGTAATCTTTAGAAAATATATTTCTAAAGAATAATTGCTTCTATATGTTTCTAAAGAATTTTGGAAATATATCTTTGAAGATTATTTGGTTCAATTATTTGTTGCTGCTGAAGACTATAAATAGAGGACCCTGCTATTGAAGAAACTCGTTCAAAAACAGAAGAAATTATAGAGAGTTATTCTTAGTTTTTGAGTCTGTTCATTGTGAGCTTTGTGCTCTGTTTCTGTACACCACTCAATTGTTAGAGTTGGTTTGTTTTATTGAGTTGTAATCAATTGAAGCTTTTAATCAAAAGTGACTGTTTATGTTTTGAAGAGTGTCTTCATCTTTGATTGTTTAGAGTTTAAAATCACTAGGGCAGTGATTGATTGAGTAGGAAGTAAGAGGGGTCTTATATCTAGGAGTTCCTAGGTAGAAATACCACGGGTAGTAATTAAGTGAGAAGAATGTGAAACAGGGGCTGTTCACATAGGACTTCGAATTGATACTGTTATAGTGGTTCTTGGCTTGGTAGCCTCCAGACGTAGGTGTGTTTGTCACCGAATTGGGTTAACAAATAACCTGTGTTTTTACTTTCTGTCTGTTTTTATTCTGCTTCTGAACTGCTGTTTTGCGTACTCTGTTTTACTACACCAGAATCTGTTCTACTCTGTTTTACGTTCAGCAACAGGACTTGCTAGAATTTCAATGCTGAAATATTAGGTGTGCTCATAGCTATTGAAAGATAAAATCAAAGAGGTTGGAAAAACTTATGGATAGAAACATATTCTTCTCTTATGGTCATGGATATATATATATATATATATATATATATATATATATATGTGTGTGTGTGTGTGTGTGAAGAGGGTAATCAATTTGCAAATAGTTTAACCTCTATAGATTTATTTATCTCGGGTCTCACTATTTGCATTGAATTGCCTATGCTCCTAAGAGACAGTTATGTTAAGAATATGCTTGGTATGCCTAATTTTAGCTTTATCAATTTATAGGTGGTCTTGGATTTATGTCTCCCTCCTTTTCTTTTGTATTTTGTTTATCTATGAAGTTTTGAGGTAGCAGTTCTTTTGTTGCTCCTCTTTTTGGTTAAAAAAGGTCATAGTTTTTTTTTTTTTGAGAACAAAAAAGGTCATAGTTGGAAAACAAAAGTATTGCATATTTAAACTTAAAAAGTAGTAAATAATACTATTTTGTTTATTATTATGTGTGTAAACGTACACATGATAAGATAATCGCTTATCCTATAACTTTTATATCTCATTCATATTCACCTACTTATCATATCATGTTTCTGTTATATATCCTACGCACAAAACAGACCGTTAATGAAATTAAATTGATTAATAATTTTTTAATTTTTTTCTTACAAAAGCAAACTCGTTGCATTTCTAGATTCTATAATGTCGTCAATGCAAGTAGTTCATGAATCAAAAGTCATACTGAGACTAGGTCAAGATGAAGTATTCCACGCAAAGGCACAAACGATCACATTTGTGTGTCTCTTAATAAACTATACATATATATTAATAAAAAAAAGTAAAGATGAACACTTTGGTACGCTGAAATTGGTTTGATATGTACCCATTATCAAATCATTAAATGTCATGTTATATTTTTATGTTAATTTATTTTAAAATTAAATTAAATTTTAAATGAGTTTTACCTAAAACATATTAATATCTAACAAATCACCAAGGAACCTAAGAATTTACCAAAAATAAAAATATTTTTACATTGCTTAACAAAGGACCCAAAATTTAAAACATCATTCCAAGAAGACTTGATATTGTTCATAACAATTACATGAGAATCAAGTAAGAAGACAACACGGGGAAGCTCTAACACATTAGTCCACTTAAACGTGTGAAGGATATATGGATGAAGGTCCACATATCAACCCATTTAATCTATGTCCTATGCGAGCTTTAGATCAATATTTAGACTGTAGATTATGGCCTATGCAGGCTTTTGGTTTGTATGGGTTAGACCGTTTAGATTGTCGATTATGTGGTTTAAGTCTTTGGATTCTTTGGTTTGTTTATGATCCTTCTAACTTTTATTTTGGGTATTTACTACAGTTCTCCACTATAATCAGATTATTGATGTTTTTTTTAAGCGTCATGTGTGACATTTTTTCCTTGGTATTTACAACTTACAAGTTACAACACAAAATTATAATCAATAATAGATTATATATATAGATCTGTATAAAACTGTATTTTCATAATACCATTTTTTTAATACAAATTTTGTTTTTATTTTTTCATTTTATTATGGTCTTCACATACTCATACCAACATATCACAATTTATTGTCATTTGCAGAAGGGATACGTTTAATACGCAAGTTAACGAGGGACGGACCTGCTTGCATGCCTAACTCTACCCATGCTCATTTTGCCATTATTATATATATATAAATTATTTAGTTACTCGTGATTTGTTTAAAAAACAATTATACCAAAATATTAAAAAATTTATCATTGATAAATTTTGAAATATTTTACAAAATAATTTGGGAAAAAAAATATAGTTGTTTTATAGGGGTAAATTTGTAATTTAAATATTATGCATATATGTAATGTTATCATGTGTGCAACAACACATGATAAGATAACTTTTATCATGATTCTATTATATCATGCGCACCAAATATGCCTTTTCTACTTTCCACAAATCCCAAGAAAAGCAAATCATATTTTTTTCTAAGAAGAAAAAAATTCATTTTAAATAGTATCAATTATTTTTTATAAGAAAATATTAGTATTCAAATGAGTACATTATCTTCTTCGTACCACCACCGCTTCCTTTGTCCTCTGGCACTCTCATCTTGCTTGGTTGTCGTTCATCTCGTCTTGTCGTTCGCCGTCAGGTCTTTTGATTTTCCAATCTCGTCGTAGCTCGTCGACATGCAAGTTTTGTGGCTGCAAGATCTGGTTTTGGTGTCCCTGAATTTCGTTCGCATTTCGGGTGAGGGGTGTGTTCCTCTAGTTTGTGGGTGCACCTAAGCCTCGCTGATGAATCGAGGTTTTCGTCGCGCCACCTCCTCTTTGGGTGGTCGATATTTTGTTGTTTTGTCCTTTCTTTCTTTTGTTGTTTTATGTTGTTGGTTTGATGTCTTTTCCCTTGTGGGGTGTTTGTGTCGCCAGTTTCTTTACTCAATTGCTGCCGGATATATTGTTGGCTGCCTGTTTCTTTGCGAGTCTCCGGTTTTGTGATTTTTGTGTTACTGTCTGATAAGAGATTGGTGGTTTTGGATCTGTCGCATATTTTGATGTGGTTCTTTTTCAAAAGACCCGAAAGGGTGTGTGTCAATTTGGTTCTTTAAACCCGAAAGAGCATGTTTGGTTACTATCGTGTTTTGGCTCATCCCTCGATCTAGGTTCATACACGTATGTGAAATCAATCGGTTGTGTTTAGTTACTGATACCTTTGATTCTCTGATGTTTCCAGGTCTGTTGAGATTCTGCAGGTCTCAAGGAGTCAGATTTAGCTTACCTCTGATACCGACTTCTTATCCATAATCAGTGATTGTTCGGACTGTTATGCTCGAAATGGCTTTAATGCTTGCTGATGTTTTCAGGAAGATGTTGGTACGTGGATCTGAATTCTGTGTTGACGGTCGATCCATTTGCTGACTTTTGAACCTAAGATGTCTTTGCAGATGCTCGCTCTTCATTGTTTTTTTTGTTAATATGGTTTAGCGCCCGTATGTGGGTTGCGCTTGTGACAAGTGTTTGTTTGTTAGGATGGATTATGATTGATCCTCAAGGTTCTAATTTATTCTCATTTGGGTTGTACCTGGGTCAGGTCTAATATCCCACAGTCTTTGTATCTCTCTATATTATTTATTATATTTTTACTTTTAGCTAAAAAAACCGAGTACATTAAATTTTCTACATTCCACAAATTCCAAGAAAAACAAATTATTTTAATTAGTATTAATTATTTTTTATAAGAAAATATTAGTAAAAATAATAGTTAAAAAAATATTAGTATTAAAAATTATTGTTATTAGTATTAATTATTTTTATAAGAAAATATTAGTAGTCAAACGACTACATTAAATGTTTCACTTTCCTCAATTTATAAGAAAAACAAATCATTTTTATTGGTAGTAATTATTTTTTTATAAGAAAATATTAGTAGTCAAATGAGTAAGTTAACTAATCTAATTTCCTAAATTTTTACGAAAAATAAATCATTTTAATTAGTATTAATTATTCTTTAAAAAATTCAAATAGTTCAATTTTCGATACATTAAATGCACAACTTTTCATAAGAAGTTACTATCATTTAAGACCCTTAAAGAGTGTCCTGAGGACACTCGTTAACATTTCTCATTTGAAAAAGAAGCAATAAATGTATCTAGTAATTTGAAAGAGTTAAAAATTCTCTTCATTTATGATCTTCTCCATTTCTTCCATTTGGAGTGATAAAGACATAAAAATTTGAAAAAAGTAAAAAATAATTAATGATGGTGGGACCCACTTAATGGTAGGACTCATTATCTATTTTGTGTTTATATCTTTCTCCAAATTGCATACTCCATTTATTTTGTCAAATGAAGAAAATCCTAACTCGATTTGAAAATGAACTTATATTTAAGGATAAATTTTAGTCAAATGAGTTAAAAGAGAGAGTATTAACACTCAAATGAGTACATCAAATGTTCTATTTTTCTCAATTTATAAGAAAAACATACCATTTTGATTAGTATTAATCATTTTTTATAAGGAAATGGTAGTCAAATGAGTACATTAAATGTTATACTTCCTAAATTTTCAAGAAAAACAAAATGTTCTACTTTCATCGATTACCAAGAAAAATAAATCATTTTCATCATTATTAAATTTTTTTATAAGAAAATATTAGTATTTACTCTCTCTCCGTCCAACGTTATATATCACTCTAACAATTTCACATAAATTAATAAATATAGTTAATGTTATATAGAAAAGAGTAATTATGAATTATTTTAAAAAAATATCATTCATTAAAGGTATGAAAAACATAAATTAAAAGAATTTGAAAAAGGTAAAATAATAAAAAGTAAAGAACATAATACTCCTCATTTGATATAGTAAAATGATATATAACTTTGGACAAATAAAATTTGCTTGAGTTACATATAATTCGGGATAGAGGGAGTAAGGGAGTACATTAAATGCTCTACTTTCCTCAATTTTCAAGAAAAACAAATTATTTTGATTAGTATTAATTATCTTTAATAAAAAAATATTATTAGTCAAACTAGTACATTAAATGTTCTACTTTCCTCAATTTCTTAGAAAAACAAAATAATTTTGATTAATATTAATTATTTTTTGGGTCGTGCTAACGAGTGATCCGGGACACTCTTTAAGCATTCTAAAATAAGAAATTATTCCGTAAGAAAATCAAATATTAATTTTCAATGCATTGATTACATAAATAAATATTAATTTTCAATGCATTGATTACATAAATTCTCATAAAAAATTTCATTTAAAAGGTCTTAAAGAATGTCATATGAGCACTCGCTAGCATTTCCATTATTTTTTTTATAAAAAAATATTACTCGCTAGTCAAACGTGTACATTAAATGTTCTACTTTCGACAATTTACAAGAAAAAAAAATCATTTTGTTTATTATTACTTCCTCCGTCCCAAATTATAAGTCAGTTTGATCATTTCAAACATATTAAAAAATGTAATTAATTTTGTATGAGAAAGAGAAATTATGAGTTGTTTTATAAAATTATCCTTAATTAATAGTATGAGAAAAAAAATTAAAGAATTGAAAGAAAAGATGATAATAAATATTAAAGTTATAATAGAAAAAAAATAACATTAATGTTTCATTGGTATTGTAAAACAACATATAATTTTATTCAATTTCTATTCAAAGTGACATATTAAAGAATTTCTCTTAATAGTATGAGAAAAAAAATTAAAGAATTGAAAGAAAAGATGATAATAAATATTAAAGTTATAATCGAAAAAATAACATTAATGTTTCATTGGTATTGTAAAACAACATATAATTTTATACAATTTCTATTCAAAGTGACATATGATTTAGGACGCAGAGAGTAATTATTTATTTAAAAGCTTTAAAAAAAAGTAATTATTTTTTTAAAAGAAAATGTTAATAGTCAAACGACTACATTGAATGTTCTACTCTCCTCAATTTCTAAGAAAATAAAATTATTTTAATTAGTATTAATTATTATTTTTTTTACGAAAATATTCATAATTAATTTACTAAGGGAGGAGAGAAATGTAATTAGTAGAAGAGAATGAACCCCAAACCTCCTATATATAACCTATTCTCTATCTTAGTCAAAACCATTAGGATACTCATTCAGTAGTGATCTAGTGGGGAACTCAGGAGTGGAGGTAATCTCATACATATTATTATATTTTTTCATGTATTTTTCCTTTTGATATAATTTGTATTACAAATGTTTATAGTTTCTTCTTAAAAAAAATGTTTATAGTTTATGTGCTAACTAAATCTTACTCATAGTTACAGGAAAAAGGTGAGAGAAGGAATATATATATATATATATATATATATATATATATATATATATATATATATATATATATATATAGTATTGGTAGGTGAGTTAAAAAATGGACTTATCCTTGAGAGTCATGTTAGATGATGAACAAGAGAATCAGAGCTCGAGCAAAGCAAATACAATCTACACTTGTCATTCTTTTGATAAAATTTTTGGTTGGAAGAATAAGATGAACGATCCTTGCTTATGATCTATAAATTTCTAAGATTATTTTTTCTTTATTTTTGTTTGATAGATTTTAGTGAATTCGATCATGTTTTATTGATGATTTTGGAGATTTTGGAAAATTTTCACAAATCATCTGGAAATATGGACCCCTTCACCAATAAATCAAGATCAAATTCTCCGAAAACCTATCAAAGGAAAATAAAGAAAAATGATAATCTAAGAAAAATTTGGATCATAAAAAAGATCAACCATCTTACTCTTCCAGCCTAGATATTTATCGACAAAATGATGATTATAGACTCTTTTTGGTTTGTTTGAGTTCTGACTCTCGTGTTCATCATCTGACATGACTCTCAAGGATAAGTCCATTTTTAATTCACCTACAAATAGCGCGCGCGCGAGCACACATATATATTCTTTTATCTCCTTTTCCTTTGCTTGTGGGTGAGACTTATAGTTGGTACATAAACTGTAAAATCTCTGTAATACAAATTATACAAGATGGAAAAATACATGAAAATCCCAAATATGATGCGAACCTTGGAATAAAACCCAGAGCTCGAATCGAAGCAAGCAATATCAAGGATCAGAAACCCAAAAGCTTCTGACCAGAACTCACAAATGAACCAGAACCAAATTGTGGAAAAACTACAAACAAATGGAGGATGAGTTATTGGCGACTACAAGAACGGCCCCCCATTCGGGGTTTGGTCACATACATTTGTCTTGTGTATGATTTATCATAATAAAATCAAATTAGTATATTATATTTATTGTTGTTTTATTTAGAAGATTTAAAAAATAGTTAAATTTTATTTATTAGTGACAAACAAACAGTTGTTGTGTGTGTATCAATTGTATGTGTTAACGACTTCTTTATAGACTCATTTCCAAAAAATAAACAGTTAAAAATTGAAGTGTAAAAAAGTTATAGTTCGTGCATTATAATTATTTTCATTTATAGGTGGTGTATTATAATTGTTCTAATTTTTATATGGATGATATTAAAAAAATACTAATTTTAACTTGTTTGAATAGCAAATACATACACACATAAATAAATAAATATGGCAAAATTACACAATTTGTCTCTTAAATTAATTTTAGTTAACATTTTCGTCATTTGTCTTCTTTTTTCTTCGATTTAATCATTTATATTATAAAATGTAAACATCGTTATCCTTTCTTTATTAAAAAACATAAATCCATAAAATTCATCAAAAACAAAAAAAATATAACAGAACTCATTACTTCATAAAAAAAATAGAATTTCATCAAAATTACATCTTCTTCATTTTCTCTCTCGTCAATCAACTCAACGCTCCAACAACAAGGGTCTTCATCTTTTTTTCACCCTTTCTTCTTCAATTTTCTTCTATTAGGGTATCGAGTTGAAATTTGGTTATGTTTGTTTGTTTTTTTTTTGTTTTGGTTCTGACTCTCTTTTGTTTGGTTTTGGCTTTGGTTATGTCTGTTTTTTGGTTTTGGTTAGGTTTGTTCTTCTAACCTTATGTTGTCATTCTCACTTACATAAAGAGGAGGTAGTGTGAGATCTATTGAAAACTAACTTGTTGGTTATTTTGCTAAGGTAAAATCTTTTCTTCCCTTTCTTTCTCTCTTGTGGCCATGAGCAGGGCCGGTCCAAGGGTAAGGTCACTAAAACCTTCGCTTTAGGCCTACCAACAAAAAAAATAGTTTTCTTTAAGTTTTACAAGTAAAAAAGCCTCATATGCAAACATAAAGGCCCCATATATCAACGCGTTTCAAATCAATCAATGAAGGTACATATATTTTAATTCTCGGTTTTGGTATCCTCTTACCCACCTCATGCTTGTTAGAATTATTTGCTCCTTTTTTATTTAATAAAGAAGCATATGTATCCCCCTCAATCAGCCCTTTCTCTGTAAACCGATCATAACTCCATGGTCCATGTCCCATTAGTTCTTGCCAACATGGGGGACAAGACTAAGATGCTGAAGTCATACTAAGTTTCTCTTCCAAATCCCCTTTCTTTGAGTCCATGGCACCAACTGATACCGTTGCCATAGCTTCAGTGGGCACACGATGATCAACACCAATACCTGTAATCTTCATATTCCCAACCTGAGCTGAACCACTAGCCTGAACCCGCTGACAAATGTTGTTTTTATATCGCCACCCACTCCTACATTCGCAGCTTAATAGCCCCTTGGGACCATTCCTATTGTAATTGTTGCACAAAAGTATCAACTAGAGGTTCATCATCTTACATATAGACTGGTTCTAAACACAATGATTCATTTTCTTCCTCTATTAGAATATGTAAATTAGAATGTAACAATATCTTTTATATTTACTGAACCAGACACGCTTCATAAGCTATACCAAATTCTAGATCCTCCACAATGTGAATAGAATATGTTTCCCATCTATCCAATAATCTTCGACCTCATTTAATTCTTTCAATATCGTTGTAGTATCAAAACACGAGCATAGTCCAATTTTTCTTTATTATGAGTACACTCATTAACCTTTAGTAACCTTCCTTTCAACGAAGCAAGTTCCACAAAAAAACAACATTCCATGCTTGTAACAGAATACCATAACACCACACCCATGCCCTTCTTTCGTAAGTAATTTCACTATCATTCGACCATGGATAACAATCATACAAAAAATAACCAAAAAAATCAGCCGCTTCATTAAAAATAGACATCGCCTCCAAATTACCGTTGTGATACAAAAAAAAAAAACATTATCCACTCCCATCGGTGCAACCATAAGATCATGGAACCCAATATCTAAGATTGTTTGTTGTAACACCAGAGCACACAACCCATTACGTATCTTAGCAGTAAATCCTTTACAAGCCCATGTAATATATTCATTAAGCGACAAATGCTTCCCATCCACCATCTCCATACGAGCATCCACTTCCTTTCTCACAACATCCTTCTTTGCTTTGCCTGATACTAAGTCTGCATACGTCACATCCTTGCCCTCCCTCATATTTTCTCTCTCCTCCTCACTCCTTACCGCTACCTCCTTCCCCCCATGCAACTTATTCTTCCTTCTCAACTCTCTCTCGGCCTTTCTCTTCCCCAACTCCCTCGTATTTTTTCCATCCTCAACACCAACCACTTTTTCTCACTCACCCCTAACCATTTTTTCTCGCTCACCCAACCCTTACTTCCTCTAACATACTTATCAAACCTATCATACCATTTGGAAACCGAGCAAAACCAAACACTTGTCCTCTTGCATTTCTATTTCTTGAAACAAACACATCCGACAAAATTCCACAAACTTCCAAATCCTTCCTTAAACCTGTATACTTCAATTTTTCCGGAATATTTGAAAAATAAAACGAAGCCATAAGTGCCTGAATAGATACTTGACTGTTACCCTCCCTCGTTGATGATTCACAACGATGACTGTAACCAACCTACCTTGTTGCTTACGAATGGAGTGTGTTCTTGTTGGAACCCTACGGGACGCTGACCAGAGTAACCTGCACAATGATCAACATGACTTTCGCCTGACCCAATCCCTGATCCTCTGTTGAGTCTCCCTTCCATTCCGAACCTTTCCGATAACATGAAATATTGTTGTAATCTGCCGCAAAACCTTCATGCAAACAGAAAACCCGTTGTCTGTCATGTCCTTGAAAAGCTGGTCGAATCGCTTTCTGAAATCGTGGTCTCACCTCTGTCCATTCGCCCCTATCCCCTGATAAGTGCCAGAAATTAGTTAAAATGAATATTCAATTTAAGCACTTTAGTTGCTTGTTTTGCAAGTTATCATAGGAAAAACTCATAATTATTGATAGAATTCCAAAATATTGATCCTATGTCTCACCCCATCCATTTGTGCAGGAAATAACAAGCTAGGACATGAAATTGAGCAAAGAAACATGAAGAATTGTCAAGGTCCCATCGCTACAGCGGAGGAACTGGTCGTTATAGCACGCCTAGGTAGGGAGGAATTAAGTTTCCATCGCTACAACGATGGATCTGGTCGTTATAGCGACCAAAAGCGGTTTGAACCCCGTTTGCTGACGTGGAGCAAACCCAAAGGCCAAGAAACCTTCCATCGCTACAGCGACCAACTCATCGTTGTAGCGATCCTTATAAAAACCATTTTATATTTATAGCCTTTCAGCTCATTTTTAGGTATTGGATACTATTATTACGGTTTAGTAATATTTTAGGTTATAGTTTTAGACATAAAATAGGGCTAAAAGAGGTGATCTTCATGGAGCAAGAGTGAAGGGAGTTTGGATTAACTAAGACTTTGGAAAATCAAGACTTAGCTTTGGATCTTCATCTTTCTTTCCACTCTTGTATGGTTGTCATGACAATAACCAACTAACCTTCCCTTGTTGGGATTGGAGGTACTCAATATAGCTTAGATGTAATCTTTGATTTGCAAATATATGATTCTAGTAATTTATGTGATATTGAAGTTATTCTTGCTTTTCATTCTTATGCTTGATTTAATTGTTATTGACAAATACTTTTGAATCTAGGTTTAGAATAATCTTCTATCAAAATAAGAAATTCTAGACATGGAATTGGGTTTTGATAATCGCATAAAGTGTCGGAACGTAAAGCTTTCGTATCGTTTAATAGATTGGGAAATCGTCGATCAAACGATACGATCGATCTCACGACGTCATTTGGACACGAATGATGTTGTCGAGTGATACGTGATAATTTCGCTAAAAAGCTAGAATTCATATGCTTGATCATTAGAATATATTCGAGGCTAGATTGACGAACTCCAATCTCAACGCTTTTACGTCCTATTATTTGTCGTCTTTATTTCCGCTTTTACATTCCAATAGTTTATAGCAAACAATCTTATAAACCCGAACTCAAAATGATATCAGCTGTTGAATGACTTGGAATATCGCACTAGTCCCTGTGGAGACGATATAAAAAATACTTACTTTTGTCTGATCGACAAAATGGCGCCGTTGCCGGGGATTGGTGTTTAGATATTTTAAGCATCGCAACAATTTGTATTGTTTTGAGCATCTGTATATATATCTTGTTAATATTTTTCGTTTCTTTTGTACATTGTTAAATTTTGTTTGCATTAACCCTCTTTGTTATACAAAGAAAATTTTCTTGTTAGTTACACTCGTTTCAGATTCTCAACATAAACGAAATCATGGCTGATTATGATTATTTCAACTTCTATACTCCATTTGAGTATGAATCCTATCAACAGTATCAACAATATCCTTCTGAAGATGAATAAATGTCAACAATGGAAAATATTTTGAATATGTTTATACGACAATCCATGATCAACATGCAAAATACCAACCAAAAATTGATAGCTTTATCAAGTCAATTGGAAATTTTGCAAGTTCAATTAAATTTTTTACCAAGAATCATGGATGTTCAAACCAACTATCAATCTACTCTTAAATTCGGAGATATTGTCGAAGAAGATGTTAATGAAACGGAGGAAGAGATAATGTTTGAAGGATGTGGTATAAGGAAAATAGTAGAAGAAATAGAGATACCACACGAAGTAGAATTTTCTCAAGAGTGGTCAGATTCTGAAGAGGCCAAAACTGTTGATAATGAAGAAGTGATGGATATTGAGAAAAAGGAACAGTTTCTTAACAAGGAAAAAATTTATGAAAAGAAGGGGATGAAAGTGAGCAAGGCAGAAATTGATTTTGTAAAAGATAACATATGTTCCTTGTTCAGCAAACTCTAGTTAGGGAGGATATGGACTCCACATCAGCTCTACTTCAAGTTCATGGAATTCCTCCCAAAGAAAAGGAATACAAAGGCTGATGTGCTGTCCGTCTCATTTTGGCCACCCTAACAAAACAGGCGTCGAGCTAACGACGTAAAACAAGCGCTTGTTGGGAGGCAACCCAATTTTGTAAGTATTTATGCTTTATTAAATTATAATCCTCATAAAAGTTTTCACATGAAGGGAATGTGGTACATTTCAATTTTCAAAAAAATTTCCGTATTCTGTCATGGTCGCTATTGTTGGAACAAAATGTATGAACAACTCTCTTTTGGGTTTTGATGATAACAAAGTGTTAAAAAGAAAATTGGATATGCTAATACTTGATTTTAGTGTGTAGAACCATGTACTTAAAGATTGGTATCTAACATTGGTTATGAAAAAACAAGTTAAGAGCAAGAAAGAAATTATAGAAGCTTATGTTGCAAGAATAAAGAAAATCAGCGTCTGAAGCAGCTTCTGAAGACAGCGTCTGAAGCAGCTTCTGAAGACCAGCTTCAGAAGACAGCGTCTAAAGCAGCTTCTGAAGGCAGCGTCTGATGAACAGTGCGTCTGAAGACCAGGTTCTTAAGAAGTGCTTCTGATGAACAGTGTCTGATGCCAGCTTCTAAAGAACTGTGTCTGAAGGCAGCTTCTGATGAACAATGCCTGAAGCCAGCTTCTGAAGAGAAGCTTCTGCAGTCTGAGATTCAGCAGTCAACGTTTGCAACTGTCAACAGTGAAGTACTGTACTGTCAGAACAACTCAATGGAACAGTTGTCACCCTGTACGAAACATTCTCCATGTTTTAAGGAAACAATTCAAATTCCTTTGAACTGCTGCTCAGTTTTCGCACACAATGTCAGGGAAGAAATTAATGATGGACATAGCTTCTATGGCAACGGCTCTTTGGTGAAAACTGGCTCTTCTCAACAGCTCTTTTATTCTCTATAAAGGATTGATGAATTGAAGAAGAAAACAAGACTCTGTTCCAGAAAAACGCATGCTCTGTTTTATGTGACAGTCATAAAAAACACTTAGAAATTCTTACAAACTTATTATCTTAGAATTTCTTAAGTAGAGAGTCTTAATCTGAATTGTATTTTGTGAACACCACTGATAGTATATCAAGTGTTCAACTCAAACTTATTTCTGTTGTAAATCTGTTTGATTCAAAGTCTCTAGCCTGCGTGCTTGAGCAATTAGAAAGTCTCATACTTTGTTGTTGTACCCTAATTTTGTCCAAGCTTTTTCAAAAAAAAAAGAGTCAACAAAAAAGAGAAAGTCAACTTTTATTTTTTCTCCTTTTAAAAAATAGAAAAAAAAAAGAAAAAAAAGGATTTCGCAAAGCGATGTTATAATCGCTCTGCGAACTCTGCGAATTTTGCAGATTATGATTTTCTGATTTATATTTCTTTTATTATTATTATTATTATTATTATTATTATCATCTATTATTATTATTATTACTGTTATTATTATATTGTACTGTTTGGTTCAACAAAGAAAGGAAGAAAGCATGTGTCATTACCAAGCAAGAAAAGAAATGAAGAAGAAGCAAAACCAAGCAAGGAACCCAGCTAGTTGCTGCCCTTGGGCAGCACTTCTCCCCTACCATTTTGCCTGCTACTGACCCTGCTACTTTCCAGCATCCACCTTGCCATAGGGTTTATCAAAACCATTCAAAGATTGAGGCAAAATTGCTGCCCCTGTTTTGCAAACAGCCCTGTTTTCATGTTTTCCAGCAATTTCTGTCAAAATTCAGCTTCATTGGGTTCTGAATTTGGCCAAAGTCTTGACCATAATCACAAGGCAAAGTCACCTCTTCCCTTTTGCATTAAATGCAAAGCAAATGTCCAGATTATAGCCCACAAAAACAGCCTGTTTCTAGGGATTTTTCATGATGACAATTGATCTCATTTTGCCTATAAAAGCCATGCAATGCTGCAGGATTATGGACAGATTTTTTAGAGTTCTTGACCAGTTCTTAGACAGTTAATTTTACAGTGAATTGAGAGTGAATTGCAGTGAATTTTTACACATTTTAGACAGTTTTCTTTGAGCAAGTTTAGAGAGAATTCTAGGAGGAAATTTTAGATCAAATTCCATTCCTTTCTTTCACAAATCATCCCAAACAAGCACAAAGTAACCAAGCAATCAAAACAACTATTAAATCTCATACAAAGAAGGAAGAACAATAGCACAATATCATTGTTCTTGCTGTTTGCATTCATCAAACACTTCCAACTTTGCAAAACCATCATCATCCAAGCCTTTTCCATTTTCTTGCAACAAAAGCTTTGGGCTAGGAGTTTGTAAGTCATTCTGAACTTGTCATATTGCATTTGCATTACTCTTTGCATTTGTTTTGATTCCTGCTTGATTCAATCTCAGTTCTGCATCCTTAATAGTTTTTTACTCATTTTGATTTAAAAACATCTTTTGAACTTCAAAGAAATCCCAAGGTTTGCAAAACATTTAAAACTGAAGTGTTTTACTCTTTTTCTTGCTAATTTCAAAAGCTTTTCACTCCTCTTAAAGTTCTAAAGCTTGTCCAGAAGCAGCTTCTGAACAGCAGTTCAGAAACAGCTTCTGAGTTCAAATTTTTGAAGGGTTCGCAGAGCCAAGTTCAGGTCGCTCTGCGACCATGACAGAACTCAGTTTTTAAGTTCAAGCATCTGAAAACTAACCTCTGAATTTCTGACTTGAAGATTCAGAATCTAAGAGGATTAAAACTCATTTTGGTTCAAAACATAACAAGGGTTTTTGCATACATTTGGAAATTCTAACTTGAACTTGAGCCGAACTTGTTCATTTTCCAAACTTGTGCATTTTTTTTAATAACTTGAACAACACTTGTTCATAAGTTGCAACAACTAATTTGAATTTTAAACTTGTTCATAAGTTTTAACTAAGTGTTTTGCTCTTTTGGGATTTCTTAAGTTTCAAATAATAAACTTGAATGAAAAAGGAATTGTTGAGTATTTTGATGTTGGCTGCATATTTTGGCAAAACCAATGTGTTGAATAGTAGCATCTCCATGTCTAGAACAAATCTTTAGTTGCAAGTTTTTCATTTTGAAGTCATTCAGAAGCTGAAATCACCATCAGAAGCTGAAAGTTACTTCAGAAGCACTGTAGCGCTTCAGAAGCTGAATTGAGAGTCTGAAGGAGAGTTGACTTTTGTTGACTTCATCAGAAGCTGGTTTTTCTGAATTGTTTTAGCGCGAATCTTGGTGAGATTTAACAAGGATCATCCTGTGTTTTTGGACAAAGATGGGAACAAGACTGAGATTCTGAAGCCTGAAGAAGAATGGACCAAAGCTGAAGATGATCTGTCATTAGGAAATTCAAAAGCTTTGAATGCTATTTTTAATGGTGTGGATCAGAATATGTTCAGACTCATCAAGCAATGTACTGTTGCAAAGGAGGCCTGGGAAATTCTAAAAACAACTCATGAAGGAACCTCTAAAGTCAAGATGTCCAGACTCCAGTTGCTGACTACTAAATTTGAGAACCTAAAGATGATGGAAGATGAAACTATTCAGGATTTCTACATGAATGTGCTGGACATGGCAAATTCCTTTGATTCACTTGGGGAAAAGATGTCTGATGAAAAGATAGTAAGAAAAATCCTCAGGTCCCTGCCTAGAAGATTTGACATGAAGGTCACAACAATTGAGGAGGCTCATGATATTTCTGCTATGAAGGTTGAAGAGCTCATTGGTTCTTTGTTGAACTTTGAGACTGCTTTTTGTAAACAGACTGAGAAGAAAGGAAAAGGTGTAGCTTTTACTGTGAATTCTGAAGCTGATGATCAACAAGAGTCTGATGAGGATGATTTATCAGAAGCATTAGTGTTCCTTGGAAAACAATTCAACAGAATTCTGAAGAAGGTTGACAGAAAATCCAAGACCAAAGGTCAGAATTTCAGATTCAAGAAGCAACAAACTAATGAGAAGAAGACCAAGTCTGAGGAGAAAAGTAACCAAGCCAAAGGTGTGCAGTGCTTTGAGTGTGAGGGGTATGGACATATCAAGTCTGAATGTCCTACTTTTCTTAAGAAGCAGAAGAAAAGCCTAGCTGTGTCATGGTCTGATGAAGATTCAGAAGAAGATTTTGAGAATGAATCTGCTAAGGGTGACACAAGTCTGATGGTTAAGCTGCAGTCTCAGAAATCAGAAGTTCTTACAAAGTCTGAAGAGTATTTAGAGACTGAAACCTTGTCTGTGTCTGACTCAGAGTCTGAGGGTTCACTAGTGTCTGAAGTCAGAGCTCAAAAACTCTCTTATGATGAACTGGCTGACACTTACAGAAAGCTATACAGGAGAAGTGCAGAAGTCTGCAAGGAAGTTCTGGATCAGAAGGAGACTATTTTTCAACTGGAGGCTGAAAAAGGAGAACTTCTAGTGCATAATTCAGAATTAAAAGAAGAAGTGAACCTGCTAAATTCCCAACTTGAGCATATGAAAAAGCAGGTTAGAATGATGAATACTGCTACTAATGTGTTGGATGAAATTTTAGAAAGTCAGAAACAAGGAAAAACTGGTTTAGGATTTGTGGATGAGAGTCTGAACCTCAAGAAGAAAAATCCAGTTAAACAGTTTGTTCCTGCTACTCAGACTCATGATCCTATGATTGGAACATCTCAGATGAAACCTTAGAAACAAGCCCAGATGCAAGGTCAGAAGCATATTCAGATGAGACCTCAAAAGCATACTCAAATGAGACCTCAGAAGCATGTTCAAATGCAACCCCAGAAGTTCAACAGAAGAAGGAGGAATCATACCTGGACCTGTCATCATTGTGGTAAGAAGGGGCATATTAAACCTTTTTGCTTTAAACTCTATGGTTATCCTGAACACTTTCAATATAGAAGAGTGCAACCAGCTGCACCCAGACACAATGTTCAGAAGGTATGGAAACCTAAGGTTCAGAATGTAGGCCTGATTGCTCAAACCTCATTGAGAGCCACTTCTAGAGAAGATTGGTACTTTGATAGTGGTTGTTCAAGGCACATGACTGGTGTGAAGAAGCTGCTGAGCAATATCAAACCTTATTCCAGAAGCTATGTGACATTTGGTGATGGAGCAAAAGGTGAGATACTGGGTATTGGTGATTTGATCAGTGAAGGTTTGCCCAGACTTAATGATGTGTTACTGGTGGAATGATTAACTTCTAATCTGATCAGTATTAGCCAACTTTGTGATCAAGACTTAAAGGTTAATTTCAACAAAGCAAGGTTGGTTGCTCAAGGCTATACTCAAGTTGAGGGACTTGATTTTGATGAGACCTTTGCACCTGTGTCCAGACTAGAGTCCATAAGATTACTGTTAGGTGTATCCTGCATTCTCAAGTTCAAGCTATTCCAGATGGATGTGAAGAGTGCATTTCTGAATGGATATTTGCAAGAAGAGGTATATGTTGAACAACCTAAGGGTTTTGTGGATCATCAGTTTCCAGATCATGTGTACAAATTGAAGAAAGCCTTGTACAGATTGAAGCAAGCACCAAGAGCTTGGTATGAAAGACTGACTAAATTTCTTGTTGCTCAAGGTTACAGAAAAGGAGGTTTTGATAAGACATTATTTGTGAAGAATGAACATGGAAGTCTGATGATTGCTCAGATCTATGTTGATGACATAGTATTTGGTGGAATGTCTCAGAAGATGGTCAATTTGTTTGTTCAGCAAATGCAGTCAGAATTTGAAATGAGTTTGGTTGGTGAGCTGACTTATTTTCTTGGATTGCAAGTCAAGCAAATGGAAAACACTATCTTTATTTCTCAGAGTAAATATGCCAAGAACATTGTGAAAAAGTTTGGTATGGAATCTGCTGCTCATAAGAGAACACCAGCTGCTACTCATCTGAAGTTAACCAAAGATGAACATGGAGAATCAGTTGATCAAAGTCAATATAGGAGCATGATAGGAAGCCTACTGTACTTGACTGCAAGCAGACCTGATATCACATTTGCTGTTGGAGTTTGTGCAAGATATCAAGCTGATCCTAAGATGAGTCATCTGACTCAGGTGAAGAGAATTCTGAAATATGTGAATAGCACAAGTGATTATGGAATCATGTATTCTCATAGTTCAAGTTCTGATTTAATGGGATTTTGTGATGCTGACTGGGCTGGAAGTGCTGATGACAGGAAGAGCACTTCAGGAGGTTGTTTCTTTTTGGGAAATAATCTAATTTCTTGGTTCAGCAAGAAACAAAACTGTGTTTCATTGTCAACTGCTGAAGCTGAGTATATTGCTGCTGGGAGTAGTTGCTCACAACTGGTGTGGATGAAACAAATGCTTGAAGAATATAATATTCAACAAGGTGTTATGACATTGTTTTGTGACAATTTAAGGGCAATTAATATCTCTAAGAACCCCATACAGCACAGCAGAACTAAACATATAGATATCAGACATCACTTTATCAGAAATCTTGTGGAAGATAAAATCATTCAGCTGGAACATGTGGTTACTGAAGAACAAGTTGCTGACATTTTCACAAAGGCCTTGGATGCTAAACAGTTTGAGAATCTGAGAAGCAAGTTAGGTGTTTGTTTACATGAAGATTTATAGCAATTAATGCAAACTGGATGTGAGGAAGATAGAGTACCTGCCAATTGTGCCTATGCTGAGTTTGTCCCTAAGTCAGAGTCTGAGACTATTTTTTTTGGATATTTAGTTTTGATTCCCTATTTGAAGTCTGAAGTTTGTCATAATTTTGTGGCTAAAAAGGGGGAGAAAAACCTATGTTTAAGTTCAGACTGGAGTTGTTCAGAATCAGAATGTACTGTGTCTCAGAAGCAGCTGATTATTTTGCTCAGAGTTCAGAATCAATGTAACAAGAGCTGTTCAGAATCTGAAGATGTGTTTGAGGGGGAGTGTGTGTCTCAGGGGGAGTATATGGTTATTAAAATCCTGAGTGTTTGTGATCCTGAAGTGTTACTGCAGTTCAAAATTAAGGGGGAGTTTTTAATATTGGATGCTGAGTTGCAGGGGGAGTGTTGTGGAGCTTCAGGAGTGTTTGTGATGATCAGGAGGAGTTCAGAAGCTGAAGCTGTTGTTTAACATAGCTCAGAAAGTGTTTTGTCCGCTGCCTAATTTATGTGCTATGTTATATTGTTGTGAAGTTCTTCATTGATGAGCTAGTGTTATGGGAGATTGAAGAACTTGGATGTGTGAACATTGGTTTTAGCCAAAAATTTGCCAAAGGGGGAGATTGTTGAGTATTTTGATGTTGGCTGCATATTTTGGCAAAACCAATGTGTTGAATAGTAGCATCTCCATGTCTAGAACAAATCTTTAGTTGCAAGTTTTTCATTTTGAAGTCATTCAGAAGCTGAAATCACCATCAGAAGCTGAAAGTTACTTCAGAAGCATTGTAGCGCTTCAGAAGCTGAATTGAGAGTCTGAAGCAGAGTTGACTTTTGTTGACTTCATCAGAAGCTGGTTTTTCTGAATTGTTTTAGCGCGAATCTTGGTGAGATTTAACAAGGAATTATGCTGTTTGTTTTGGAGAAGATTTTATTGAAGATTTGGTTCAGTTATATGAAAACTCGTATTTTTCTGTTGCAATCTTATAAAGATATTTTCCTGGTTTCCTGGTTTATTTGTTTCACTCATAATTGAGAAACAAATCAATTTGGAAGATTGGATTGGGTTTTATGCTGCTTGCTGAAGGTTATAAAAGGAGGAGTGTTGCTGCTTTCAAGACTTACGAAAATATAGAGTTTTAGATCAGAGAATTGAGTCTTAGTGTGTTAAGCTTCTAGCTTTATTTGTGCACCACTCAGTTTGAGTTGGTTTAGAGTTTTTATTGAGTTGTAAATTCATTCAAAGCCTGTAGGTACGAATGAAGGTTTGTTATTGAAGTTTTATTCAAAACAGGGTAGTTTTCAGGGTTGTTCAAGTAGCTGGGTTGCAGTTGCTTGAATAGGAAGTTAGTGGTTTCTAATACTCAACGTGTTGGGTAGAATTCAAGACTAGGAGGAAGTTAATTGCTTAGGCTGGAAACTGGGAGTCAGTGTCTTGAGTCATAAGGATTAATTCCTATAGTGGAATTCCTTCCTGGATTGGTATCCCCCAGAGTAGGAGGTGTTTACTCCGAACTGGGTTAACAAACCTTGTGCCTTCTTTAGCTTTCCTGCACTTTTAATTTCTGCTGATTATCTGTTGTTAATTGTGCTAAGTTTAGTTCAGAACCTGTTTGGTTCAGAACCTGTTTACTCTTTGTTATTGCCTGGCCAGAATTTCAGGAATGGTTTGACGTATGTCTCTCTATTCCCCGGTTGCACGAATACTTGACGTATGTCTCGTTATTCGAGCAATCGTCATTCTATTTTCAACGCATCCAACACACCAAAACCAATTCTCGACCCCCCGTGGTCATTTGAATCAATGCTCGACTCCGATGAGTCCATTGAACCTTTTCTTGATCCCGTTGGATCAATTGAACCCTTTCTTGACTCCGTTGAGTCAATTGAATCAATGCTCAACCCATTGGTCCATTGAACTTTTTCTCGGTCCCCCGTGACCGTTTGAATCAATGCTCGACCCATTGGTCCATTGAACTTTTTCTCGGTCCCCCGTGACCTTTTAAATCAATTCTCGACTCCGTTGAGTCAATTGAATCAATGCTCGACCCGTTGGTCCATTGAACCTTTTTCTCGGTCCCCCGTGACCTTTTGAATCAATGCTCGACCCGTTGGTCCATTGAACTTTTTCTCGGTCCCCCGTGACCATTTAAATCAATGCTCGACTCCGTTGAGTCCATTGAACCTTTTCTTGACTCCGTTGAGTCAAATGAACCTAATTCTTGGCCCCCGTGGTCAATTCAAACCTCTTTTCCCCAACGTACATGTTTTTATCTATTCAAAGGCGATACAAACAAAAGTTTAAGTCTCCCACGCGCGAGCATACAAGCTACGTTTAACCGCAAAGAATACGATCAAAAACATCGTTCTTTAAAAACAAACAACATATATACGTTTTTCTACCAAAGAACTACGTAGCTTTGAATTCTCCATCGCACCAGGAGATACGTAGGAGCAAGACCCCGTTCTTGTCAAGCACAATAATAATTAATTAAAAAAATTTCCCCTTTTCTTTATTCCCTTTATATATATATATATATATATTTAAGCATGCAAGCAAAACTTTAAAAAAAAAACACTTTTAGCCTTAACTAACTAGGAGGTTCCCGTTGAGTACAACGAACGTGAGGGGTGCTAATACCTTCCCCTTGCGTAATCGACTCCCGAACCCGGTAATGGTTGCGATGACCATCCTTTCCCTTTTAAAAAAAAACTCAAGGGTTTATCAACGTTCCCTTTAAACAAAAACTTTGGTGGCGACTTCGCAACTTCTTCCCGAGCGTTCGTACACGCTCGAGGATCGCGCGTTTTTTTCGAGAACGCACATTTGTGTGTGAGCAGGGAAGTATCTTACTTTGTGTTTGAGCAAAGAAGTCTTAGGCTGTGTGTCTAAGCAACTAGAAGTCTCATACTTTGTGTTTGAGCAAGAAAGTCTTAGATTGTGTGTCTGAGCAGGGAAGTCTCTTACTCTGTGTTTGAGCAAGGAAGTCTTGGACTGTGTGTCTGAGCAAGGAAGTCTCTTACTCTGTGTTTGAGCAAGGAAGTCTCATACTGTGTGTGTGATCAAGGAAGTCTCTATGCTTTGTGCTTGAGCAATTGTAATCGTTTGATTATAGTGAAAAATCTCTTGTTAGTAACAAGGGGACTGGACTACTTCCGGATTGTGGAAGGAACCAGGATAAACTACTTTGTCTTTCTCTCTCTCTCTCTCTCTCTCTCATTTACTCTTTATCCGCTGCTAAACAACTCTAAAATAGTTTCAGAATCTGATCAACATCTGATTCTGAACTAAACATAGTTTTTGAGAAAGAAAAGAAAAAGCCAACACAATTCAACCCCCCCTTCTTGTGTTTTTCTCACCTTCAGCTATAGCGATCACTTTCGTCGCTGTAGCGACGAGTCAAAAATTTCAGCGTCTGATCCTCAGAGTCTGAAGATCAGAGTCTGAAGCTTCAGACTCTGATTCAGAGTCTGAAGATCCTTCAGACTCTGAGCTCGCTATAGCGATGGGTGGTCCGCTATAGCGATGACAGAAAAACCTGTCAGTACAGATTTCAATGCCACTAACTCCCATTAACTTATTGTGATGAACTTTTGTTTAATTATGCACTATTATTTATGTTCAATAATGTTGAATGAGCCATAGATTTGTGAATCACCAACATATGCATGATAATGATAATGATAGAAATTGTTTGATGTGCGCAAAGCTAAGGTATTTGTTTCTTGCTTTTCTAGGTGTGTACTTGAATTTAAAATGAGTACTTTGCAAAAACATTATCTCATTCAGTTCTCCGCGATAATGCTTATTATGTGAACCACTTAGAACTAGCCTAAATGTGAGGAATCCTCAAGTGCTTTACATATATGCAGGAGACGGGTATTTTTGTCTAACTCGGTTGTTTTATGTTAAATCTGAAAAATTGTTTTAATTGTATGAAAGCACAGAAATGATCAAGGCATTCTTTTGAAAATGAGAAGAAACATTTGACCACAAAAAGCCTACCCAGTGAGAGAGTGAGTATTTGATAACCCCATTTGAGCCTAATGAATCAGAATCCTTAACTTTGAACTGTCAATATTCATAAGCACAATGCTTAATGAATTTGCCCAAGTTTTTCAAAATCCAGTTCATAATTAAATCACTATTGGATTCTGATATTCTTACCTTCATTTTGAACCCTAAACCATCATGTTTATTTGTCCCTTGCCTGATGATAAGGGAACATTCAATTAGGGTATTATTTTGAATAAGTTGGGGAGAAAAGGGAGGTATTGTATGTCAAGTAATGGTGAACTTTGAAAATTGATCTTGACAACAAGAAAAAGAAAAAGAAAAAGAAAAAGAAAAAGAAAAAGAAAAAGAAAAAGAAAAAGAAAAAGAAAGAAAAAGAAAAAGAAAAAAGAAAAAGAAAAGAAAAAGAAAAGAAAAAAATAAAATAAATCAAAAAAGTTGTCAAGATCAAAGTACTACTTGTATATCACCAAGGGTTGATAATGAGAATTTGGAGGAAGTTGTGTAAATAGAAAGAATGTTCCTCTATGCTTGGCCATTTGAATTCAATTTTTCCCATATATGACATTTCTTTTGGAAACCAAGCCAAGTTACAACCCTCAAAGACCTTTTGATCTATGCTTTTGTGCTTTTTGAGATGATATTTGGATGGACACATAACTTAATCAGGATGTAAGCAGATTTGCCGGATGTGTGTTCAAAACCCTCACTTCATGATTTCAATTTGTTTCATTTACTTTCAAAGAAGTGTGTTGGGTGTGGTTCATTGTTAATTATGTTATTGACTTGCATTGTGTGATATGAATTTTGTGTTTAGGACTTATGTCATATTCACAGTATATATCTGGATTAATGAGAAACTTCATACTTGCCCGCGCAATCCACATTTGAATTATGCGATCTGAAAACTTTTTATTTCTTTGTTTGTATTGTACTTGAGTCCTAGGTTTGTAAACATTTCCTTTTTTTGAGTCCTTTGTTTGAGGGCAAACAAAGATTTAAGTTGGGGAGAGTGATAAGTGCCAACAATTAGTTAAAATGAATATTTAATTTAAGCACTTTAGTTGCTTGTTTTGCAAGTTATCATAGGAAAAGCTCATAATTATTGATAGAATGCCAAAATATTGATCCTATGTCTCACCCCATCCATTTGTGCAGGAAATAACAAGCTATGACATGAAATTGAGCAAAGAAACATGAAGAATTGTCAAGGTCTCATCGCTACAGCGGAGGAACTGGACGCTATAGCGCGCCTAGGCAGGGAGGAATTAAGTTTCCATCGCTACAGCGATGGATCTGGTCGCTATAGCGACCAAAGGCGTTTTGAACCCCGTTTGCTGACGTGGAGCAAACCCAAAGGCCAAGAAATCTTCCATCGCTACAGCGACCAACTCATCGCTGTAGCGATCCTTATAAAAACCAGTTTATATTTATAGCCTTTCAGCTCATTTTTAGTATTGGATAGTATTATTACAGTTTAGTAATATTTTAGGTTATAGTTTTAGACATAAAATAGGGCTAAAAGAGGTGATCTTCATGGAGCAAGAGTGAAGTAAGTTTGGATTAACTAAGACTTTGGGAAATCAAGACTTAGCTTTGGATCTTCATCTTTCTTTCCACTCTTGTATGGTTGTCAGACAATGACAAACTAACCTTCCCTTGTTGGGATTGGAGGTACTCAATATAGGTTAGATGTAATCTTTGATTTTGCAAATATATGATTCTAGTAATTTATGTGATATTGAAGTTATTCTTGCTTTTCATTCTTATGCTTGATTTAATTGTTATTGACAAATACTTTTGAATCTAGGTTTAGAATAATCTTCTATCAAAATAAGAAATTCTAGACATGGAATTGGGTTTTGATAATCGCATAAAGTGTCAGAACGTAAAGCTTTCATATCGTTTAATAGATTGGGAAATCGTCGATTAAAGGATACGATCGATCTCACGACGTCATTTGGACACGAATAATGTTGTCGAGTGATACGTGATAATTTCGCTAAAAAGCTAGAATTCATATGCTTGATCATTAGAATATATTCGAGGCTAGATTGACGAACTCCAATCTCAACACTTTTACGTCCCATTATTTGTCGTCTTTATTTCCGCTTTTACATTCCAATAGTTTATAGCAAACAATCTTATAAACCCGAACTCAAAATGATATCAGCTGTTGAATGGCTTGGAATTTCGCACTAGTCCCTGTGGAGACGACATAAAAAATACTTACTTTTGTCTGATCGACACCCCCCCCCCCCCCCCCCCCATTTGTGCCTCCCTGGCATGGAACCCCTCCCATTGAAGCTCTCCTTCGACAAATAGTGTCGAAGCAGTTTCCCGTCACTCCTATCTCTCTTTCTAGATATCATGGTCTCCGCTCTCGTTATTGTTTTGTTAATAATATTGTTAACTATTGTTTTGACGTTAAAAGGCTTTTGTGGGACATTTACCACACTCTTTTGATAGGCAAACACCATAGATTTCATTAAGTCATTGCACAAAGAGATTCTCTATACCATTAAAATGATTGAAGATGGTGCAAGTGTTTTATGTGTTTCTCATAATTTGTAGTCCCAAATTAAGGTCTTGTGTCCTTTATCGTCTAGTTTTTTTAAGCAAATAAAATATATTAAAATAAAAAAGGAAGTACAAAAATCCGGGGGACATAAACCTGATCCAACAACCACAAATAAGCCCAGAGAGGGTAATATAACAAAGATTAACAGAAAGTGGTAAACCATAGCCAACTGGACATAAATTCAGTGATAAACCCAAATGCCTCACAGAAAAATATAAACCAGCAAGCCTAACGTAGGACTAAAAAATAGATTGCAAAAGAAGTTGATGTATAAAAACTGCAAGCATCGAACCAAATGAGCCAGAGACAAGCCTGCTAAAATCAAGCATATCTTTTGATGGATGGTGTCTGAACCGACCACCAACACGGACAAGATTCATGTACCAACAACCCCTGCGACAAAACACAACAAGCATGACCCTTTCGAGCACAACAAACTCTGACCGCTACGAAGAGACATCCTAACCACATCCAGACGAATCAACAAGGCAGCGTGATGAGTCTTTTAAACAACAGAAGCACATTGTGGCCACCAGGAGGCATCAACACCATCTTTTTTTTTAAACGGTGAACCAATTTGGATCCACGAACCCATATCTTGTGAGGCACATAACATATCGTGAGCATATCGTACTCGATCTGACACGATTTATGGTAACTTGAGCAAGCCCAAAACCTGAGAAAGCTTTTAGACGAAGGAGCCGCACAATAGCTCAGTCTAGCGTCGCCTGAAAGAATAAAACCACTGCAAACCACTACAAACAAACCCGCTGGTAAAGAGACCACCAAACCGCGATATCACCATGACGACATGTTACAGTTGGGATTTGGATTCTGAAGGGAAAAAAGGAAGAGGGAGCAAAGAAAGAATTCAGTTGAAAGAGAAAGAAGAGGGTTACAATTTAAAGAGAAAATGTCTGGGATTGGAGAGAATGGTGGCACGGAGGGAAGGGCTACTCATCGCACCACCTCCTGAGTTGCTACATGTTGGAAAAAATAGATATTGGATGAAAAGGGATGAAGGTGGCAGAAATAACCTTAGAGAAAGGTCAGAGCTTCAAGTTTAAGAGAGAGAACTACTGAAAATTTATCGTCTAGTTTGCATTGTTAACAAGTTTCTCATTAATGTAATCAAGTGGGTGGTCTTGCCAAGTATGATCTTAGGGAGTCTGTTCCTTTAAAGATGTTTAGTTTAGTTTTAAATTTCCGACCTTTGCTCATCTTGGAGGATTAAGCTTGTATTTCTTTTTCTAAACGTTTCTATCTAATTTGCTTTGAACATTTGGTTCATTTTATTAAAAAAAAATAGTACAATATTAAGTACTTAAAACTCAATATATTGAATAAAAAAGACTAGGTATTAAATATTTTTTAAAGTTCACAAAAAAATAAATATAAACACTAAAAAAGTCTTGCGAAAAACCGTGACCTCTGCTGGTCTCCTTTCTAACTCATCTCTGGCTAAATAAATCAACTATAGAACACATATATGTTTTTAGGACCAATATAATAATTCTATAAACAAAATATATATGCTTTAGAGCGGCTTAATCCTTAAAAATAAAAAAGAAAAACGACAAGTCGTTTGAATTTAAACTGTGGTTAATCAGAGACAGAACCATGTAGTGTCCAAACAAGGCGACTGCCAAAATGATAGTTCTCTTCTGGCCACCCCAAATACATCAAACAAACAACTTTTTTCGTCAACATATAATTATTTTTTTCTTATTTTTTCATCATATAATAATATTTTTTTATATACCTTTTATCATTATATAATAAAGAGTTATGATATTTGTACAACACTGTATAACATTGCGAGGAGCACGCAAATTGAAATCAGCCAAAAAATATAAAAAAATAACAAATAAGTTGTTGATTGTACAAATGGGAGGATGTTCACATAGCATTCTTCTATAATAAACTAATACATACAATATAGGGTTAAATATGTTTTTGGTCCCAATAAATATACCAACTTTTCGTTTTAGTCCCTCTAAAAAATTTCTTCAACTTTTAGTCCCTATAAAATTTTCAATCACTACTTTTGGTCCCTATTTTTAAGTTAATTTTTGTACTTTTTAATAAAATTGTGCAGAAATGTGTAGAATATTGTAAAAATCTTTCCCAAAAAAATTAGAATTATTTAACAAAACATAAATTAAATATAAATTTATAACCATCAAAAATATAAAAAATCATATTTAATTCATGTTTTGTTAAAAAATTCTAATTTTTTTGGGAGAAATTCTTATAATATTATAATTTTTTCTGCAAAATTTTATTAAGAAATATGAATTCTACATATGAGTTTACTTTAAAGGAGGGACCAAAAGTGAAGATGAAAAACTTTTGAGGGATTAAAAGCTGAAGAAAAATTTTAGAGGGACTTAAATGAAAAGTTGGCATATTTATAAGGACCAAAAACATATTTAACCCTATAATATAATATAATGATATTTTTTTGGCTTAAATAAGTAAATGGTCCCCCCTAAATATTTCAACATTTGATTTTAGTCCCCCTAAAATATTCCTTAGGCTTTTGGTCCCTTCAAAAATTTTCATCAATGAAATTAGTCCCTACTTTTTAGTCAGCTCATGTCTAACCTTTGTATTTTTAATAAAATTTTCCAGATATGGGTATTATGACAATATTTTTCAAAAAAAATTAGAATTTTTTAACAAAACATGAATTTAATATGATTTTTTTAGCATCAAAAACATAAAAATTCATATTTAATTCATATTTTGTTAAAAAAATCCAATTTTTTTGGGAGAGATTATCATAATATTCTATCCATTTCTGATAAACTTCATTAAAAAATATGAAGGTTAGACATGAGTTGACCAAAAAGTAGGGACTAATTTCATGGATAGAAAATTTTGGAGGGACCAAAAGCCTAAAAAATATTTTAGGGGGACTAAAATCAAATGTTGGTATATTTAGGGGGACCATTTACTTATTTAACCCTATTTTTTTTTTACATAAATTCCACTAACAGTAACCAACTTGCAAGTTCCTCCAAAAAAAAAAATTCCCAATTCCAAATGGCCGATTCCAATTTCCATTGAATATTATTGGAAAAATTAAGTCTTTCACAAAAATAAGCAATCAATTGCACTTTTTTACATTATTATTTTAATTTTTAATTATAAACTATGTCAACTAATTCAATAAATTAATAGTATATAACCGATCTGTAAAATAAAAACAAATTCGAAGAATAACATGATTTTGATGTATTTTTTTTTCTAGTATTCTAGTGCCTAGAACCTCAGTCTCAATGAATTATCACTTATATATATATATAAATCCTAGGCAGTCTGATAAGCATCTTTTGCAACCCTAAAATAGCTAACCCTAACCCTAATTTTTGGGTTTGAAAAAATTTTATGAAAAACAATTCCTGCTGAGAGTTGAACCCCAGACCAAGTTCTGGTAGATCAGAACCATTACCACTAGATCACTAAAGTTTTTTGTGACTTATAGTTGCTTTCATTTTATTTATCTAGCACAAATGCGAGTTCACTTTAAGTCATTCTCACAACCCTGAATTCCAACATCATTTGAACACGAATTGAACGTCATTCACACACATCATGCGATTCAACTTCATTTTCACCGCCGCCGGTGACCCCAATAACAACATCTCGCCACCGTTGCAACTGTCACTTCAACAACACATGCCGCCGTAACTGCCACCGCCGGAAAATCACTTTCTCTCACTGATCCACACACATCACGCCGCCGCCGCAACTGCCACCTCACCAACAACTGACTGCCGTAAATGTCATTGCCGATAACTCGCTTTCTCTCACCGATTCACACCATCTTTCATCGAATTGACAAAAAATTATGACCAATGTTGATATTGATTGTCTGAATTTTGTTAATTTCGAATCCTTGACATTAGGGTTTGAAAATTATTAATTTTGTTATGTGATTGTGTGAATTTTAGCTTTTTCTTCATTATTCTTTTTTTTCATACTAAATGTTAAGTAGTGTTGCTCTAACCCTAATGATTAGCCCTACTTTTTAGTTATAAAAATTTATGAAAAAAACTTCGGATGGGGATCGAACCAGGTACCACATGCTTTCAATTCACAACTCTTACCACCAAGGTATTGATGTTTTTTATGACATGTGATTGTTTCAATGTTGTGTATTCAACACAAATCTCGGGTCCTCTTTCTTTCAATCTCACAATTCCTAAATCATTTCTCACTCACTTTCATCTCTCTCACCATCTTGCAATTGAACCTAATAACCATAACACCACCCTTTTTGACGGACCTAATTAATTTTTATGAAAAAAAAATATGCAAGGAATTGAATCAGATAACACATGAAAATGTCATTTTTTTAAAAGTCACTAACGCCATTGCAATTCCTTTTTTGATAGTAGTTCCTTTTCATTATTAGCGGTTCCTTTTTATTATTATTATTTTTTATTTCAATTACCACGTAACGTTCCTTTTTGTTTTTTTTTTCTTTCGGTTACTAAATAACAATTCCTTTTCCTTATTTTTTTCTTTCAATTAACAACTTTTGCGGTTAGGATCAATTTCTTGGTGCTAGCTTTTGTATATATTTTTTCTTTTGATTTGTCATTTTTATTGCAGTCCATCTTTTATTTTTGTTACTTTTTGAGATAGTTTGATAACATAATACTGGATATAACTATAAAAGTAATAATATAGTCATTTGATAGTTATATATGAAGCTATACAAAACCCGTGCATATCGCACGGGTTAGAGTCTAGTATTCCTAATAGTTACAACTGAGTTACATTTACCGAACTTTTTTTCATGTATTTGCTTTTGTAACATATATGTTTTTGTTTTCTATTATACTAAATTTTGTACAAATATTAATAGTAGAGATTAGTTTTTTTTGACAAGTAATAGTAGAGATTAGTTAGTGTTGATGTTATTTATCATTTGCTATATTTTCGTTACCTTCAATGATTTTTCCTGATTCCGTCCTTGTGGTTATGGTTAATGTCATTCTCAGTAAATTAGAGTCAATATATTACCTTTTTTTTACTAACATCGTCAATATATTACTTATTCTCACGATTCAACGATGGTTCAAAGTCCAAAAGGTAATATGAATACCTCAAACTCAAGTTATATTAGTTTTTTTTTTTTTAACTTTTGTTAAATCAACATCAGATAAACACATAACTATCATATATGTAGCTAAATCACACATATATACTGACCTGGCTCTTCTTACGCAAATAAACTAATTGAAAATTTCAGCTCTAATTATATTTAGGTTGTCGTACTTTATACCAAGTGACAATGCCAGCTCATCATATTCATAGAGTGACCATTACACTAGAATTTAGTTAGTTAGTTATAGTTTGTTATAACTGGTAACTTAACCACATAGAATGCTATCACTATAAATAGACTACTTGTAACTAGATCAATTCATTCACTAGATTGATTTTCTCTCATTTTCTTTTTGCTTTTGATCTCATAATAGTTCTCAAAACAAACTATCTATTATAGATACATTAGCATGGGATAACACTGCAAAAATTCTAATTAATTGCGCTGGCCTTCGAAATTAAAGTAATGATTAACGTGGACACCAGTGACATTCGTATTTTCTAGTTAGAGGTTGATTTTTAGATTTATGAAAGGCGAAAAACGAGTGAGAACATTTTGTCAAGAATATTTCGATTAAAATCAATGTTAAAGGCTCAAAGATGGCCATATAACATCATAGCTAGCCTCAATCATAAATAATATCAACCAAGAATTAGCTCATGTTTTTAGGATGCTACTACTGGCACTTTATAAAGAATCAAAATCTTTAAGTTTCAATGGTACTGTATATTGGTCGTAACTCTGAAACTTAATGAATCGTGTTGCTTAATTTGATCAACACAAAAAAAAACGTACCAATATAAACATGAGAGGAATGTTACCAAAAAAAATTAGATTGAGACACAAAACTTACTTGTTTTTATTGATCTATATTTTCGTTTGCTTAAAAAAAGAAAATATCTGGCTGTAGAAAAACACTACAAAATTAATGTGGGCTTTTTTCAAAATAATGGGTGGAAAAGTACCCTTGCACTTATTTAGATACTCACTTTGTTGTTTGAGTAAGTCTATGTTTGATATCACGGTAAGATATTATAATCACGATAATCCACTGTGATTTTTTAAAAGCTACACTTTGTAGTTTCTATAAAATCATAGTGGGTCATCGTAATTCTGACATATCTATCGTGATATCAAACACACGCTAAATATTCTTCCTTGTTTTGCAAGATTTTTCGTGGTCCTCTAAAGAATATGAATTATGACTTATATTGGCGACAAGGAATATATTTGAGTAGTTGTTTGTCCAAATTAAAACCGAAATTGATTTACATGAAGATGCTAAAGAGTGCCTTAGGCATTTGTTAAAGAAATAAAATTTAGAAAATTTGTCTTTAAAATGATGTATTCAACTTAAGTAAATTTTTTAAAAACTCCAAAATTTGTTATTTCCAATGCAAAATTTCTATTTATTCATTTCTTAATTAGATTTTTTAACTAGTATCTTTAAAGGATTTGTTAGCATGGCCCTGATTTATATACTACTCTCAAACTACCATATCACTATCCTCCGAAGTACACCCCAATTAGTAGTAGCAAGGACATTGGTATTCTTATGTCTAGGGATCTTCATTTGTGAAGTCAGAGTACTTAACCCAAAAAAAAAAAAACTACCATATCACTCCTATTATCCTTTTTTCTTTTTCTACTTGCTTTTCACTTTCAATTGTGTGGATAGTATAAAGAACAAAATTTAGATAGAAAGTAAGAGAAACAATAAAATTGAGATGGAATAAATGTCATCACTTTCTCTTCTATTCCATCTTTAAAAAAATCCAAACAATAAAATAGTATACCACACTCTTAAATATTGATCCATATATCTTTTTTTTTTGTTCTAAAGAACCATTGTTTTTCTTCTGAAGCCTAAAAGCGAATTTTCATGTATATTTATGTATAATAAAATGCCAAGCTTCCTATAGTTGGCTCGTCCCGCTTAACTCGTTGAAAAAACGGGGCAGACTCGTGGCGGGCCGGGCCGGCCCGCTTAACTCGTTTTTCTTTTTTCTTTTAGACTTATTTTATCTTTTTGGATTTATTTTGGTTGTTGGATTTGTTTTATGTTGGCAGATTTTCATTATTTTGCTATTAAGTATGATGTTGAGTTCGACAATTTATTAATTATCTTGTTTTTACCACAAATTTATATGTTGCATATTTTTTTTTATATTTTTTATGGTAAAAGCAACATATACTTCAAAAGAATGATAAAAGCAACATAGTCTTTTGTGTAACAATTAAGTTGTAAAAAATGCATTATAATTTTTTTTCCTCAAAAAGACAAAGTTTTTTGTTTGGCGGGCCGGCCCGCCAACTCGTTTGTCCGCCACTAAACGGGGCGGGTGAGATTTTGGACTCGGCCACCTAATTTGACTCGGCTCGTCTCGTTTCGTTTTAAGCGGGCTTAGATGGGGCGGGCATAAACGGGGCGGGGCGGCCCGCTTTGCCACCCTAACCACACTCTTAAATATTGATCCATATATCTTTTTTTTTGTTCTAAAGAACCATTGTTTTTCTTCTGAAGCCTAAGAGAAGAATTTTCATGTATATTTATGTATAATAAAATGCCAAGTTTTTTTTTTAATAACATAAACTCATATTATTTCATTCATCGCAAGGTTTGTAATACAAGATGGAATCAAATCAAAGACATTATGACGAGCATGTAATATTGATACCCTTGCTAAACTATGCGCGACAACATTCGTTTGTCTCCTTACAAAACTTATCGAGATGTGTTATTTGAATATCCATTTTGGTGACAACTTTTGGGACAACCATTAATTTACAAAGAAAAGTAGGGTATTGCCAAATTCGGCTTGGTTATGATATTGCCAAATTCGGCTTGGTTATTATTCTTATCACATATGCTATCAACCAAGCTTTTATTATATTATTTTTCTACTATTTTAATTTTTTTTTGCCAACTATTCTTTTTCTACTTTACTAAACCAACAAAACAAGTTTAAGCAAGAGAGGACAAAAGCATCATAAATGATGACTAAAAAATTCAAAAGGAAAATTTTACAAGTCCATCTTAAATATGTATAAGGAACTTTTACAATTCAAAAGAAAAAAGATTTAGCAAAAGCAGATATCCATAGACAGAGTACCCATTTAGAAAATCCCTTTGAGAAGATTTGCAACAGTGGAGATTGCAGCTCCAGTGATAGCACATTGAACAACATGTTCATGTGTGGTGTCTTCCAGTGTAAGTGCAAGGGTGGCACCTGTGATTGCTCCAGCAACTGCACTGTTTTTCTGAATCAAACAGAACAAGTGATGATGTTATTTTTTAGATTTAGTTCTAAAAAATATAATAGTTTTAGATTTAGAGGTCTCTGCAACAACATTGCAGACTGGCAACTGCAATTGCGACAGCATCAGCCGCTTTTTACCGCAGTATAAAGGTTCGCAGCATAATCACACAACTGCGATCCCATTTAAAACCATGGGAGAATAAAAAGACAGATAGATCATAATCATCTAACAATATGCTGAGCACAACAAAAGTGCTAAATCAAGTATTGTAGTTTGGATTAAAAGAGTGAAATTGTTCTACCACATCAATTAATTCCATACATTCAAGTGTTTTGTAGTAGAATTAAGATTGAGATAATATTTTAAAACCCAAGTAATAAATGAAATAAAAGGCCTTACCCAGTCATGAGCACCGCGAGCTTCCTTCAGCCCATATGTTAGACCTGAATATATTCCTGCAGCCACTCCTGCAATGCAAAAGAATCTATGAGGTTCATGTGTCTACAAAAGGAAATTTTACCTTTGAAATTATGTAATATTGGCTATTTCATCATAATCTTACAATAATTATCATCGAAGCAAAACTGAAAGTACTTTGTAATTTAGAATAAACACAAAACATGAGCAATTAGAGGAAAGTTCGAAAATGATATACAGTTATACACCACCAAAAGGAATTATTCATCATTGGAAAATTGATCATGATATACAGAAGCATATAGAGTGTAGTGTCATATGCAAGTAAAGGGAATATTTTATTACCCCATTGTAAGGACTCTTTCCCGGTGTTCATCACCTGAGGATGGATAAAAAAGGGAACACGATTAACAAAAAGGACCACACAGTTGATATGATATAAGACTCACCTGAATTATCTCAAGTTTTGCTCACCACTATATACATAAGGCCAAATTTAACGAACAACACAACGTGCTTAATTTAGAGGGAAAAGTATGTAGTATAATATAAAATAAAATCATAGAAAAAGATTATAAACTAAGTAACTCACCATGGCATCGAGGGATTTGTTACTGGTCTCTCCTAATTACATAAAAACAAAAAAGAGGAAATGTTAATACTTAATTGGTTCTAACTTGATAATATTGCAGCAAAAATGCAAACAAATTTGGGCAATGAGGCCACAATTGCGGTTGCCTATGTCATTGCATAGAACTCTAAAACTTTGAATTGCATTCTACAAACCGCAATTTAAAACCATGGTCTAAGTGATAGAAATGAATAGTTGTGGCATGCATGCATGTGTATGTGTACCTCTAAGACCTGCTGGCAAACGACGTTTGTTGGTTGGTGAAACATCTTGTGGAATAACGCCACTCTTATCAACCCTGTGACCTGCAATGCCAAACCCTCGGGAAAAAATATTATTCAAGTTTATTACTTTCATCATGCAAAATGAAAACTCAGTTATAGAAATTTACTAGATACAATAGAAACATATACAGATATACTACCTATGAAACATGAAACACCGCTAATAATCTGAGAAAATCAGATAATTCAGTGTAATTATATGTGTCGTGTCGGTGTCTGACACACGTGGAGGAGTGTCTGTGTTTTATAGTATACTAGTGCATCTCCATGTAAGTCATCTATATAATAGTAAAGAGGATTATAGAGAGAATGATGTATATATAAATTTAGAAAATAAGGCTTACCATCAATGGCAGTGAAATAAGCCTCACGAGAGACAGCTTGAACGGCACCAATTCCAGCAGCTTTGACAAAACTCTCAGCAATGCGGTTAAGAAGAGGGTGGCCAAGGTCAAACAGACCTTTCCTATCAAAGTTACATATCTCATCAAGTAGAGACCTTGTCTCCACCTCACTGCTCGTCTTCAAGTTCATCTTCTTCTTCTTTGATTATTTGCTCCAAATGCAATTCTACTCCTCTTTTTGATGATACAATGTAGAGAAGAAAACAAGTTATTATTTGGCTATAACAGAGAAAGAAAAAACGGAATTTGAGAGTAGTAGTGGGAGTAGTGGGTTGAAGAACACGTGTACACACCACTCACACGTGGCGTTTCTTTAAACAACTAGGATGCAGAGTTGTTGGCCTCCCACTTGCAACACATTTGACACTATTCACCTTCCTTCGGTTTTCATTTCCAGAACATATATATCTTCACTTTTTAGTCATTTCAAGGATAAAGTTGACGCATTTTTTTTATTTCAATGTAGGTGTCACACTTTATAAATTAGTCTCACATAGTGAGATTCACGTAATAAAATGGAGAATGTTGAAGAAAGTGTTAGAAAGAGATTGTTATTTTATGAAGTTAGTAATTTGCTTTATGCATACTAAATTGTAATAATTATATATTAAATTGTTGATATATTAAAATTGCAACTATTAATTCTTTCATGCATAATTGGTAATCATATTTATACTTTCAAAAATTGAGTGCTCACTTTATAAAAATTAAATCCCTTAGGAGGGTTTTTCCCAAACATAACATACTAATGTAAATGCATTTATAAATTATAAACCAAATAGAAAGAAAGGGGAGTTAAGCCCCATTAGTGTTTTACAAACAGAGAAGACGTCTAAAGAGCATGGTGTCACATGTAATTTTGACATGGCACACTAGTGAGCGTTGCAAACTCTTCCTTCAGCCAAGAATCTACACAGTGCCGCCGACAATGGAAGGTAGAGAGGCGAAAGCTTCCAATACAGTTCAGCAAGAAAGAAGAGATGTGGCCGACGAATATTGCTAACGGTAAAGCAGTCACAACTCACATACAACTAGATGAAAACACCAAAATATAAAACTAGAAAGATCAAGGGAGAGAATCAACCACTGTAACTCATGTTAACTGCATGTGAAGTTCAATGCATCCATAATTCAATAGAGATATACAAGATGATACTTTCTACCTACTACATCTGAAAATTTGTTAATACAATCCCACTGCACATATTCCTATATCACTTACAGAGAGGGGACAGATAAATAAAACCTATGTAGGGCAGATATTGGCGCCCTCTATCAAGGTGTTATTAAAACTTAAAAATACAAGATAATAGCAAGACCAACCCCCCAATCAGAATTCTCTAGCAGCAATTATGAAAAATGAGCTGAAAGAGATAAAAATCGGTGACAAGGAAACAAAACGATAATTTATTGCAGGTGAATGTTATAGAAAAGCAACTATTACTATGTTCAAAGCTTGAAACAGCCAACCAAACATGGGATCAGATTCAAGTTGCTCTATAGCATCTTGCCGCCTCTCAGTGGCACTGTATAGTATTTCCAATGTCCTTCAAAGATGCATATCAGAACTTAAAACTCTAGTAGAAGGAATTTCTTGTTTCACAGAGCACAGCAACCACCTTGCCACCAGCAAATTCTTGGGATAAATATCACAATCTGCTTTTCTCTATATGGTTATAAAGTCTTAAGAACCTTTTACGGCCATCTCTGGCGAGGATTTGGGTGAAACCAGTGAATGTTCCTCGCCACCCAACTGTCCATTATCTGTAGTGCCATTCGATCCATCAGAGAAGTTCCTAGGTGTATCAGTTTCTTTCTCTACATGATTCTCTTCAGCTGTTGCGTTACTATTTTCAGAGCAGCTTCTAGAAACTTTTATCTCTTTTTCTTGATTGTCTTCAGTTGAGCTCATCCTCCCGTCAATTGTCTGATCACCAGTATGATCGTTCATTGCAGTTTTCTTACCAGGTAGTACAGCCTGGCTCAAAGTTGAACACAAGACAGAAAAAACAGTGTCTTTAGATTTTGAACTTTTAGACATCTTCTGCTTATGTACAACATCTGTCACCTTATCCTTCAAAGGCAACTTTCGTTTCGTTCCGAGCAACTCCAATGCCCCTTCATCCTCTTCAGAAGCTTCTGGCTGCTTCCTTGGTGGTGGCTTGTAATCTTCATCATCCTCATCATCATCATAGTCAACCAGTCCACCAGACCTCGGACTGAAAACCAAAAGAAACGCATTGCCTTACAAAAAATGATCTTGAGAAAATTGGACTACTAAGATACAGAGTAAAGCAAGTATACCTTAAATCTAAGTGGCTCGCCGCAGCTCCATTGGATAACACATGTGGCTGCTGCTGCTGCTGCTGCCGCTGCTGCCCTTTCTGATGACGTGAAATAGACGTAGAGGTTGAATCCTCATCGTCACTGATTCACCACCAGATGTTAAATAGACTCCATGCCAGAAGTATAAAGTTTCCTGTAACATTTAACAAAAAAGATATATACCTGTCCTCATTAAAGTAGTCTTCCTCTTCTTTCTCTAAAGCACGCTCCTCAATTCGTCTTCGAAGATCATTCGTAACAGTACCTTTTGTCCCATCATTATCCAAACACTGCAAGGAAGTATCTAATCTCAAAACTGCAAGCAAGCATTCATAATTGCACTGCCTTTGACTTTGAGCAAGAAGTCAGTAGATAAAACAAAACTGGAAAATACCTGCTCATATTTTACTTTCAGTGAATGAATGGAAACCAAATTCTCAAATTTCACTAGCTGGTCCCAGAAAGAATCAACTATATATGTTATCAATAATTTCATATTATCCTGCATTATACAAGATTATCAGTACAAAATTGCTTTGAGGCATTTAATATCCAAAATGAATACAAACAATTTCCAAACAAAATTGAGTACAAAAGAACAATACCTTGCGAATAAACTCAAAAAGTTCAAGAACAGCAGAATTGAGCAGATTGTAGCGACTGCCATTAGCAACGAAGATGTCTACAAGTGGTTTGAGAAGGTTGTTTCTGACAAAATGATTTATCAGATGCTCATCCTGCAGAACCAATAATTATATAGAGCTTAAAATAAATTGAAGTTGTAGCTTAAAAGAAGATAGTTTTATCAATTTAAAATGATTCAGCCAATTAACCTATAAACTTGCAACACAATAGTCTAGAGAAAAGTTTCCATAAAGCTGCCAACATAAGCAACTCAAACAGCACTAATCAAGTACGCTAAATTGTCCAAAAGTTATATTTTGGCCAACTGACACCTTCATCCCCTCATGAATTGAAAAATTTAAGCATAACTCGATAACAGAAGTTAACAGTTAACACACATTTTTAACAGTTATCAAGAAATAAAATGCTCTCAAACTGCCAAGAAACCATGGTCCTCATACGTAGTCTGCAAGTATTTACAGCATACATCTGATCATAAACTCCACTTCAACATAGAAGAGCAAGGAGGTGAGCACTAAAATGACACAAGGTACACTTAGTCACTGATAAGATTTTGCAAGAGGAAAGAATCTAGAGCAGACAAGAACCTCTATACAAGAACGTGGTTACATAAAAGTTAACGAGAAGGAATTAACAGTTAGTTCTGACTTCTAAGCCAGTAGAGAATGAGTTACAAGTTTCACCTGGTACACGATACTTCTAATATTCCACCCAGATTAGGTGAGAATATGAAGAAAACTAAACTACAAATACACAGTAATCAGAGTTTGTCATACGATGTTAAGGGAAGGAGGAATCGCCTACTTTCACTCTAGACAGAGTAGTAAGACCCTTATGAACCATATAATTGCAATTACATGCTCTGGGTAAATGTGTTGAGATATATTGGGGGAGTGTGGATATTTATGCTCTGGCAGTTGCCAAAGACAAAACTGAGATAACATCTACACAAACGTATGAGCTTACATGACGTGAGAGAATGGTACGAACAAACCGAATAGCACCAACAACCAGATATTTTTCTCTTCTTCGTGTCAGTAACAAAACTTTATCGATCACATTATTCAGAAGAAAACTGCACCTGCAAGGAGCAAAGAGAAAACAATTAAATTTTTGAATGATCAACAACATAAAGTCAATTCTGATTTTTGCAAAGCAACAAGGAAATACTTTATTCGGTATGGGTGGTGTAGAACACAGAAGCATAGTAGTTCACATATGTTTAATAGAATCTCTGGCTTTGTCCCACTGTGATTTTGGTCTCCTTGGTCTGAGTCTATGAATTTGTTGCTCGCATTAGCAACATTTTCTGGAGGACATGAAGCTGTTATCACTTTGATCAGTTGACACAAATGCTTCTCGTAGAAAATATCAATAGCAGTATCCCTCTGCCAAACGAAACTGAAAGGTGACTAAATTGTATGATAAAAAAACTGCTTATATAAGAATGTTAAACTTAAGTTCACATATTATAATTAAAGTTAACTAAATCTCTTTCACAAAAAGAAATAAATACTACAAAGCACAAATTAAGATATATTTTAGTCAAAAAGCATTTTGGTTAAGTAAATATCAGCAACAACGCAAGGCAAGATTGAGAGATCAGCAAAAATAACAGAAAGTTCAACCTGTGCGCCAGACAATGTAGATGAGTCTAAAAGAATGCGAAGAATCTCAAGAAACTGGCAATGCATGTCGTCCCCAAAATCTGTTACCATTCCTTTAACCTGTAGATTACAAAAATCCTTTAACAAAAATGATAAATATTCAAAAACCATGTTGTCATGTTCCATATATCCTTGCAAAATAATATGAGCACTGCTGAGAAAATAAAGGAAAATACAGGAAACAGAAAGAGGGTGAAAGACACTAAAAATACTCTAATAAACAGTTGAAAAATTATTTCAGGATTCAGAATTGACAGGAAATACTTTTAAGTTCAACTAGATGTTGAACTCCTATATATGTAATTGCTAGTACAACATACATCTTAACAAGGAATCAACTATCAAGAAATCTATCTATGGCATCTAATCAGTGGTATAGACAGCTAAACATAATGTGATACACATGCACAAATTTGGTAACAAACACACCACAAAAGTTATCTGATTTCAATTGTTTATTCACACATGCACATCATCTAGAAAGAACTTACCAACAGTCCAAGAAGTGTGCCTCCTTCCAGTTGAACCACATAGGATCGGAGAAGATTAGGATCCTGGTTCAAGAAGAGAATGAGAATATCTGTTCTGCAACCATAGAAGCAATTCCCTCTTAGAAATTGATCGCAAAGAATGTAAAATCAGAATAGTCAAAAGGATAATGTAGATCATGAGATCATGGCTACATACCCAGTAAGAACAAGCTTCTTGTCTTCACTTTGCAAGACATCGGTGACAGTGTCAAAGATGCCCTCATTTACCATATCTCTACATACAATGAATGAAAAACTGATCAGGAATTCAGAATGAGTTTGGCATCAATGCTACATGTCAAAGCTCTGCAACTTTAACCAATGAAAGTTTGATCTACGTTCTAACTTTAAGGACTGACATATACATATTAAACATGACTTCCAATAATTGTGTCAAAAGTTGCTTTTAGGAGCTTTTTTATACTAATTGAAGCTTGCTAAGCATTGTGAAGAAGCCAAACTGACGTTATCAAATCTTCTGTAAACCAAGTATTGTCATAGCTTAATTAATTAAAAAAAAAAGTATAGTCATAGCTTAAAAATTACGATTGTGCAGGATCAAATTTCCAAAGTAAATGCACACTTATGCAAGCTCCCCAATTAAATACTCCAATAAAAGCAGTAGCAATATTTTAGATAGTCAATCCAAATATTTCGTAAGAAAATAGATAAGACAAGCAAACTCGAGAAGTAATACCTAACTCTGCCTACATAATTAAAAGAGAAGGCAATCAAACAAACAATAGCAACCAATTACAAAATATTGGAGAAAACAAATTGCGTACTAGGCTGATGCTGCGTGTAAACTTGTACCGCTCCAGATGCTACATACCTAAAAAGTCGAAGCTGCTGTACCATCGGTAAGCTCTTGCTTAAACCACAAAACTCATGCAAGAAATTGATCTATCCATAGTTTAGAGAAGTAAAACAAACAAAATTAAGCATCAGCAGTGAAGTCATCTTAAAAGAATTCTGGCATTAACATCAAAGAAGTTTAAAAGTACAAGATAGAAGAAAACTCTTCCTTAATACAGTTTAAAAGAATACGAAAATTAAACTCGAGCAAGCATGATTCCTTTTGAATGAATGAGAAGCTCAACCTCAGTTCCCAAGACAATTGATCTTTACGAACACTTCCCTATAAGATCACACCATTATGGTAAAACTCATTTGCGACACCACTTTTTGGAAAAAAAAATAAAAAATAAAAAGAGAATAATGCTAGCAATACACTCACACTTTTCAACACACCTCTTTTATTGGTTAAAGTTCATGAGTCCCACCAAATTTATATGCGACCCACATTATTTGGTGGAACACATGTCTATTTTACCAATAAAAGAGAATGTGTTGCTAGCACTTCACAAAGAAGATAATACTAGCAGCACACACTCTTCAACACACTAGCACTCCTCATAAAAATATAAAGAACAAAAATTTCACTGTTTGGTTTTGTTCTAAAATGATAAGCAATGAGCAGAAGCAATACTTCTGTTAAAGAGTCCCACATTGGATGAGAGATGGCCTGAACGAATGTTTATAAGAGGGGGCAATCCTCACCTCACAAGTCGGTTTTGTGGGGTTGTGTTAAGCCCAACCACAAATTCTAAGATGGTATCAGAGACTCCTTCAACATCAATTGGGCTACCTGCTATCAGATTTCCGCTATCGGGCCACCCACCATTTATACCCACGCACCAAGCTCAATAATGTTGGGCGTGAGAGTGTGTGTTAAAAAGTCCCACATCGGATGAGAGATGACCCGAACAAGTTTTTATAAGTGGTGGAAATCCTCCCCTCATAAGCCGGTTTTGTGGGGCTGTGTTAGGCCCAACCACAAATTCTAAGAACTTATAATACCTTTCCTCTTGTTGAGATCTCACATTGTCTAATGATATGGCTAAATTAGCTATTGTAACTGGCGGGTAGCCCTCAATCCCATGAGCTAACTTTCCGATATGAGTTAGACCCAGCCCGACTTCTAAGATGGTAATGAAGTCCAGCATATATTTGTTGCTGGACTACCCGCAAATGTTCAGTCCAACAAACTTTGCATACCAAATATTAGTCGTATCGCCAAATTAGTCCAATAAAACATGTTCAGTCCATTGTCAAATATTTCCTATTAATGATCCCACATCGACTAGCTATATGGCCATAACACTCTTAGTTTTATGGTTGAGCTGAGCCTAGTTTTTGGCTAATTTGCTGTCAAATATGATATGGAATCACAACCTATTATATCCCAATCTTAACATCTCCAAATGTCTAACCCTAGCCTGATAGCGTACATAAGATCACACGTCTAGGTATAACGTCAAAATACACACTAGTGACTTGTATAACTCTCACCCTAAAGGTAGCCTTTTGAGTTAAGTAAGGCTCGTCCCAGTCCACTCTCTATTTTCATATTTCCAATTAGGCATAAATGCACTTTTTAGAGAACCCAGTGTGGGACTTATTTTTTATGACATGTCATATTCAGTAATGATGTTGAATTACATTTGATGGTGTGACATTGCTATTTTGGACCAGAAACCCTGTTACAACTTTTTTTTTTTTTTTTGGTTTCATTAATCAAATGTAAACTTATCCTTCTGAAATCCGCAATTTCTAGTCCAAACCAGCAATGTCACAACATCAAATGTAATTCCACATCATTAATGAATGTGACAAGTCATAAAAAATAAGCCTCAGACTGGGTTCTGGTTAAAATTTTGAAACTTGTGAAACAGCGGAACAACAATCCCGGATAAATGTACAAGAATATTGCCAACGCTGAGACAAACAGAAGACTTTACCATATTTTTCTTTGATTCAGGAGAGGTAGTTGGAGATTTAAACCTAGCAAAGAACTCTCGGATAAATGCATTGTCATCTTTCAACAAAGAAACAACCTAAAAAGTAACAATGCAGTCAAAACTAAAGATAACAATCAATATATTAAAATAGAAGTCTTCTTTCCATTCTAATCAAAATCTTACAGTGGCATTGTTTGCATGTATCATAGAGTTCAGATTTGCAGCAGTTGCCTCATCTAATACTCTAGTCAAAACAACATCCTGAAAGCAGTCAGAGAAGATATGCAGATCAATCAGAGAGAAAGAGCGATATATATATATATATATAGAGAGAGAGAGAGAGAACAAAATAAAAGTCTAAGAAGGAGCCAAACCTTCAAAAAACCAATTTTATATGTTTGATGTATCTTTGATAACACAGTTGAATTTTTTATAGGTATGGCCTGAAAAACACAGTAGGAACATAGTAAGTTAAACATTCTTCAGTCTATCTACCACCTTTGTTTCTCTCCCACAATAGAAGAAAGTAATAAGATCACAAAATAGACCTCCTTAAAAACAACATGCTCCTTTAAGAACTCACGATGATGTTGAGCACGAGGAACCTCTGGATTATCTGAAATAACAAAGAAAAAAAGAGTTTCAAGAAAGAAAGAAAAAAAATATTTTTGGGGTTTAAATACAGAGGGAAATAACATATAATAGAAAGAAAAAAAAAATCATGTTATAAACTTACATTCAAGAGCACCAATTATGTCCATAATAAACTCATCACTAAACATTCGCTCAAAAATCTGTGTACTATTAAGCAAAACTGCATCAGAACAAAAATATGTCAAAATTGTAACAAGAATAAATTGTCAATAAAGCGTTGGAAATCAAAATGGCATAAAATATGGATACTGACTGATCCCTTTCATTATTTTGAAAACCATGTGAAGGCCATCCATATTTTCCAAATCCTCACAAACTCTAAATACTTCAACGAGCTTCCGAAAAAAGTCTTGCTGCATTAGAAATATAAATGAGAGGAAGCACAGGATGGAAAAGAAATTTACAAAAGATTCTAACGCACTCTGGCATCAGATGAACAATGCAATCAAAAAATGAACAAAATGAGCACAAGAACACTCTTGAGTTTGCAAACAAGATGGGCTATTGTATTAGGTGAATTCTTTTCATGGTTAACCATAATAGGTTGGTGATTCATAGTGGTGGTCCATGTTAAATTTGCTGTTTGTATTTCCTCTTATTTTTACTATTCACTTAATTTTAGAATGGTCATTAATAGTATTTGGAAAATGCTAACTAGTATTTTTATCAATCTAAACACATTGCATAAATAAAAGGTCACACATGACTTCATATGAATTTCTAGCCCATTTTATCCTTTTGGTCCTTGATTGCTTATTACAAATGAATATAAGTTTTGTAAAGGCTGCATAATGTCCACAACCAACAATATGAATAAATATTTTGACATATAATAGGGGCAAGAAATTCCTAGTTCCAACTTACACAATATTCCACCATAGTCATACTAAAAACCGCCACAAACAAAATTGAAGTTATTGAAATTGTCAATACAAAAAGTACCAAATGGGATTGCTTGGAATGAAATGATGTAGAAATTCAGAGAATATATATTCTGTATTCTCATATGTATGGAATAAAAGAGTTACAAGGTTTAAATAGAGGGAGGAGGCACACAGCCACCCTCAGTCTAGGAAACAGAAAAATAAATACAATAACTCCTCATAAACATGGAGAATAAAAATGGAAATAAACTACTCAGGAGTCAAGGTAATATAATTCCCAAATCCCTCTTATTCTAGGAAATAAATAATGCTAATAATCAGAATTTATGTGGCATATTTCCACACTCCCCCTCAAGCTAGGTTGTAGATGTTGAACAATCCTAGCTTGGATGTAAGATTGTCAAACGTTTTCCTTGGCACTGCTTTGGTGAGAATGTCTGCAGTCTGTTGACTTGTAGGTGTATATTGAAGTGATATAGTCCCATTTTCAATATTTTCTTTAATAAAATGACGATCAATCTCAACATGTTTTGTCCTGTCGTGGTGAACTGGATTCTTAGCAATGCTGATGGTAGACTGATTATCACACAACACCTTTATAGGAACAGAATTGAGGACTCCAATTTCATGAAGCACCCTTTTTAACCATATTCCCTCACAAATACCTTGAGACAGAGCTCTAAATTCGGCTTCTGCTGAACTACGGGACACAACATGTTGCTTTTTACTCCTCCAAGTGACTAAGTTTCCCCAAACAAAAGTGCAATAACCTGATGTTGAGCGTCTGTCAGTCACAGAACCTGCCCAATCAGCATCAGTGAATATTTCAATTTCCCTATTTGTGGTTTTCTGGAAAAACAATCCTTGACCTGGTGTCATTTTCAAATACCTGAGAATCCTGTATACAGCATCCATATGTTCTTCTGTGGGACTGTTCATGAACTGGCTCACTGTACTCACTGCAAAACTAATATCTGGTCTAGTGTGAGACAAATAAATGAGTTTTCCAACCAACCGTTGATATCTTCCTTTATCAACTAGTGTCCCATTGTCAAGAGTTCCTAGCTTCACAGTTGCATCCATAGGGGTCTCAGATGGTTTACATCCAATCATTCCTGTCTCCTTTAGGAGATCTAGGACGTATTTTCGTTGGGAAACCGAAATACCTTTCTTCGACCGAGCTACCTCCATCCCAAGGAAATATTTGAGATTTCCCAAGTCTTTGATCTCAAATTCTTTGGCTAGGAGGCTCTTTAGTCTCTTAATTTCTTCATCATGATCCCCTGTTAGAACAATATCATCAACATACACTATAAGAATAGCCTTCTTCCCTGTCGATGACTGCTTGATAAACATTGTATGATCTGTTTGACATTGAATATATCCAAACTTCTTTACCACCTTTGTGAATCTATCAAACCAAGCTCTAGGTGACTGTTTTAACCCATACAAAGATTTTTTGAGTTTGCAGACTTTGTTTGCATTGGCAGAGGTCTCAAACCCGGGGGGAATTTCCATGTAAACTTCCTCTTCAAGATCGCCATTTAAGAAGGCGTTCTTCACATCCATCTGATAGAGAGGCCAATCAAGATTTGAGGCAAGTGAAAGTAAAATCCGAACTGTGTTGAGTTTTGCCACAGGTGCAAACGTCTCTTGATAGTCAATCCCATAGGATTGAGTAAACCCCTTTGCAACCAGCCGTGCCTTAAATCTGTTGATGCTGCCGTCTGAGTTTTGTTTAATAGTAAAAATCCATTTGCATCCCACCGGATGCTTTCCTGATGGCAAATCTGATAACTCCCAAGTCTCATTCTTTTCAAGTGCATGAATCTCTTCCAATATAGCTTTCTTCCATTCTGGGTTGGTAAGAGCTTCATGGACTGAATCTGGAATCTGGATTTTATCAAGATTGCTGACAAAAGCCAAGTGATGAGGAGATAATTTATCATAAGAGATAAATTTGCAAATAGGATGAGAGGTGCAAGAACGCTTGTCTTTTCTCAAGGAAATCGGTCTATCGTCGAATTCAACAGTGGGAATAGGCTCACAAATCTCATTATCTTGTGTGTTTTCAATCTCGAAATTCGAGTTGGAATCAGAACAGTCTTGGATTTGCTGCAGTCCTTTACCTTCCTGTTTTTTATTCCTCCTAGTGAAGACACGAAACTCACGTATTTCAGCAGGTTGTGTTGAAGTAGAGGGCTGATTGGGAGGTTGTTGTTCTGATACTGGCAGAATAGTGGATTGAGAGTTATGCAGTTCAGATTGGTCAGACATGGGCAAAATAGAGGGTTGAATATTGGGTTGGTGGCGTGACACGGGTAGAGGTATTTTAGAACTAGGATCATATGACACGATTGGGTTAGTTTGGTTTACTTGAGGCGACACATCGGAATTTTCACCATGGGTTGACTCCAAGACTTCAATATCCCAAAGTTGGTATTCTTGTGTAAAACTCTCCCCTTGAATACCAATTTTGGTATAAAATGGTTGATTTTCAAAGAATGCAACGTCCATTGAATTATAGAATTTTTTGGTAATTGGTGAATAACATTTGTATCCTTTTTGGTTAGGGGAATACCCTACAAATATGCACTTGAGCGCCCTTGGGTCAAGTTTACTGGTTTGCTGATGGACAAACACAGAACAACCAAATACTTTGGCTGGAAGAGTGGATAAGACACGAGTATGAGGAAAACAACTAGAAATAACTTGGTATGGAGTTTGGAATTTTAGTACACGGGAAGGCATTCTATTTATTAAGTAGGTGGCTGTTGAGACAGCTTCACCCCAAAAGAATTTAGGAACATGTGTGGTGAACATAAGAGACCTAGCAACTTCTAGGATATGTCTATTTTTTCTCTCTGCCACCCCATTTTGTTGTGGGGTGTCAACACAAGAGCTTTGATGAATAATCCCATGACTGTCCAAATATTCTCCAAGAGATTTTTCAAAATATTCTCTTGCATTATCAGTTTTTAGAACTTGAATTTTTGTTTGGAACTGAGTTTGAATCATGGTATTAAATTTTCGAAAAATTTGACCAAGTTCAGACTTTTCTTTCATTAGAAACAGCCAAGTTATTCTAGAATGATCATCCACAAACAACACAAACCATCTAGATCCAGTGACATTTTTTATTCTAGATGGTCCCCACACATCACTATGAATCATTGAAAAGGGATGAGAGGCTTTATAAGGCAACATAGAGTAAGAATGACGAACATGTTTAGAAAATTGACAAACTTCACATTGAAAAAACTTAGGATCTTTATTTTTGAATAACGAAGGAAACAATTTCTGAAGATACATGAAACTTGGGTGACCTAGACGATAGTGCCATAACATAATGACACTATCCTTATTTGACTGGTTGATTGACTCAACACGAGTTGCATTGTGAGTTTGTCTTGTAGGAGGATGATCTGTTTGAAGAAGGTAGAGTCCTGAGCAAATCTTAGCACTGCCAATCGTCCTCCCCGAATCCAAGGTCTGAAATTCACACAGATTTGAGACAAATTTAGCAACACAATTAAGATCATGAGAAAGCTTACTCACAGATAGCAAATTGCAATCTAAGTTTGGAACATGTAAGACAGATTTTAACTCTATATCGTTTGATAGAGTGACTAAACCTGTACCAGCTACTTTAGACAGTGAACCATCCGCAATTTTAACAGATAGTCCATCATAACATGGACTGTAATGATGGAATAGTGATATATCCCCCGTCATGTGATCTGAAGCACCCGAATCAACTATCCACTGCTTCTGACTTCCAGTTTTAGCAATAAAAGCAGTTAAGAAATTACCTTTATGTGCTAATGATGCAACTTTGGTACCATGTTGGGAGGACATTTGTGAGAACATCTTTTGGAGGGCTTCAATTTGCTCTTGATTAAATGGAGTGGATTGGGGAGCAGCACTCTGATTTCCTTCTTCGGTTGAGACATGATTGCCTCGACTTCCCTTGTCCCATGTGGGTTTTGAAGGTTTCCAATCAGCGGGTTTTCCATGTAGTTTCCAGCATGTTTCATTGGTGTGTCCAGTCCTTTGGCAATGATCACACCATGGTTTTTTCTTCTTCAACCGGTTGTCATTGGAATGATGGTGAACTCCTCGGGCAGCCAGTGCTGACTGATTTTCCATGGAAGCTATGGTAGACGACTCTCCCATCATCACTTTCTTCCTGCTTTCTTCCCTACGAACTTCAGAGAATACTTCTCTGATACTTGGTAAGGGCTTGGTTCCAAGTATCCTACCTCTCACTTCATCTAGGTTTTTGTTGAGCCCCATCAAGAACTTGAAAATTCTTTTCTTTTCAACAATCTCCTTATATTTCTTGGAATCAGCAGGGCAGGACCAGTTGTGTTCTTCAAACATATCAAGTTGCTGCCATTGACGGGTGAGACTGCTATAGAACTGCGTGACTGATAATTCTCCTTGTCGCAGATCTTGTAGATTTGTCTCGATCTCAAAGATGGCTGATGTGTTTTCTTTACTTGAATAGAACTCCTTTGCATCACTCCAAATTTCGTTTGCCGTGCTATACAGCAAGAAATTTTCACCTATTTCATTTGTCATGGAATTTATGAGCCATGACATAACCATGTTGTTCTCAAAGATATTCATCCTTTCCTTTGCCACTGATGAACATCAAAACTGATTGTGACCATTGGAGGTAGTTGTTCCCATTCAGTTTGTGTCCTGTAATGGGGAGATGGGTGGTGGCCTCCAAGGTTACACCGTGATTGGTGCTGACTTGTTGTGAAGAGGATCGATTGTCATCCTCTTTGAGTGTGGAGGTTTCTTTTTCTGTAGCCATACCGTATTTGGTCATGGTAAGGACCGGTTTGCTACTGATACCATGTAGAAATTCAGAGAATATATATTCTGTATTCTCATATGTATGGAATAAAAGAGTTACAAGGTTTAAATAGAGGGAGGAGGCACACAGCCACCCTCAGTCTAGGAAACAGAAAAATAAATACAATAACTCCTCATAAACATGGAGAATAAAAATGGAAATAAACTACTCAGGAGTCAAGGTAATATAATTCCCAAATCCCTCTTATTCTAGGAAATAAATAATGCTAATAATCAGAATTTATGTGGCATATTTCCACAAATGATAAAAACTTGATTAATGGATTTTTTTTGTTGATTGAATTAATACTTCAATTCATGGCTGATCTCCATTGATTGTGAGAGATCATCAAATCATGCAGAATGAGGGGAACCAGTATACTCTATGAACACATCACAAGCATATAAGCTAGAAATCAAGTTTGGCTTACATCAGTTAATATTAGTTCTGTAAGTCGCAACTGATCCGTAATGCCACTCTCGACCACAGTCTGTGAACACAGAAAGAAAAGATGGTGATGACGACGACGATGATGATAAATTGCATTCAAGTCATAAATGCAAGCTTTTAAATACAAGAAACAATGGTTAGAACTATATAACAAAGTAATTTAGTCAAACTCATTTGCTGGAAGTGCCGTAACTCTACCAAGAAGTCAAGATACTTCAAACAAGAACCATGTCTGTTCTATATGCCGTTATGAAACACATACTAAGCCAAACACTTCAAATACTTCTACTGGTATTTTACAAATGGTTTAATTTACTCTCTAAGTTTCTAAACTATTTTTAGATTTTTAAATAGGTCCTTAGACTACAAATATTTGTAATTGAGTCCCTCAATTTGTCATAAATATTTAATTAGATCCCTTAACTAAATTATTTTAATCGAGTCCATGAACTTTTAATTGATTTTTAATTAGGTCCCTCCTGAACTTATAAGTAACTAGTATTTTGGTCCCAAAATTCAAGGACCTAATTACAAATCATTTAAAATTTTAGGGACCCAATTAAAAACTTTGTTGTTTAAGGGCCTAATTACAAATTACCCCTTCTGTCCCTTTTCATAATCCCCCTCCCCACTTTTCACACGTATTAAGAAAATTTGGTAGTGTAATTAATGTGTACATTTTGTGCTTAACTCTTATTGTCTTTTGTGTACAGATGTATCAAATACTATTTATTTTTCATCTTCCAAGAAAAATAGTATTGATTGTGATTATGTGTAAAAAGAAGTAATAAATGCACCTAATAATTTGGAGGCCTTATATTTAAGACAGTTTTCTTTTAAAAGGGAGCTTATAATTAGGGACGGGGGAAGTACGAACAAATTCAAGGATCCGATTAAAAAAAAAGGTTAGCTATTTAAAAATTCTCAAATAGTTCAAGGACCTGAAGAGTAATTAAACCTTTACAAATCTATAAATTTGAATCCTCTCTTCGATCTTAAAAAATGTGCTTCTATATTAACTTCACACTAACTTTATGTGTATTATGGGTGTATTTATTGTACCATAACGTATAGTTTTTAAAATTTGTCACATCCTTATCCCATGTCCTAAAAGTGATATAAGTACTTGACCATGTTGTGAATCTGTTTTCTCCGCTCGGAAGGCAAGAATCAATAACATAAAAGCAACACCAACATTAACACATGCGATTAAAAAAAACACCAACATAACATGTGTGTATCAAAATCAGAGATCAAAACTAGATTCATTATGCAGCACAAAACTCTTGATGATTGCACAGCGAAATTGTTTGGAAATACATCAGAAACTTAGAATTGATGCAATGCAATTAAACAAACTAAGGTGGTAACACATTAAAGTGATAAAACAAGTACTTCTAAACTTCACTCAGAATTGTGGTTTGGAAGATTAAAAACAAAAAGTTGTGGCCACAGTTGATCTGCGTGAAGTAAAATTCCAAATAAAGAGATAATCCTAAATAAAAACATGATAAAATTGCAGATCCATAAATAAATAAAAAGTAGAAACAAAACAAATGAGCGGATTAAAGCATATATCCAAACCTTAAGAATCAATGGAAGCGTTGATAATTCAACTGCAGGCAACTCCCTCAACTCACTGTTTACACTGTGAAATGCCTCACCTGAAATATACGGAAAATAAACAGTAAGATCGGTTGTGGGATAACCGGCAAGAATAAATTGATAAAACCAAAGAAATTGTCAACAAGAACTCTTAGGTGACATGGCTAAGTTTGCTAGTAGTATAAAGGCAATGTTAGAACTCAGATTGGCATTGACTCAACCAAGGTATAGGATCAATAAATCATTGAGTGACCCAAAGATATAGTAACATTAACATCATTTAGAACTGTTAAGTGTTAACTATTTAAGAGAAAAAAATATTCAGTTAACAAAATTGATAATCGTTAACAGATTTTGTAATTCCGTATATCTAATTTGTAAAGATGCTTTTTAAGTATGGGTTTTCGATAAAAGGAGAAAAGAGAGGTAATAAAAAGTTGAACATCGTTGACAATAACTTCAAAAAACTAACTCCTATTTATAGGGATACAAAACTTCTAATCCCCAAAAAAAAACTTCTAATCTTGAATAAATAGAGAAATTCAATAAACAACTGGTGGTGATGACTAAGTACTATGAAAACTAAGGTTAGGAGTTAATATTCAAATGACAAAAAAAACATGCAAACATTATTCAAATATAGAAAGAAATGGTATTCAAATTTTTGCATTACTTACTATTTAAAGTATTAAAATGCATATTCCTTTGCACGTTGCAAATATGGTCCCTAAGTAAAACAAGCATAGGAATTAAGACCAATTCCACATCAGAAGGAAGAAAACCCAAAGAAAAGTGTGAAGAAATTAAAATTTAGAAAGTCACTAGCAACCATATGTAAGAGCATCCACCAGGTTCTTGAAAGCTTAGCGCTAGCTCAGTGGCATATTCTGGATCTCTCCATGAAATAATTGTATCTAAATGATAAAAGAAAATCTTCAATCAAACCGCTATATATAATGAATCCTCAAATATTTTAAAGCATGAACAGATGAGTACTAGTCATTGATGAGCAACAGAAAGCATGACAGCTGCCAATTTTTTTTAAAAGGAGAAAATAATAACTACCAATTACCTTCTTGTTTTCGGTAAATATCATCAGAAATGATGCGATGCAAAAGTATAGTCTCGTTGTCTTCTTCGTCATAAACAAATACGCCCAGCTCTTCTGATCGCTGCATTTTGAGATGTCGTGATATTTCATTCATTCTAAATGCAAGAAGCTTAAGATTTATCCAATTAAAAAATGAAAACCAACTTCAAATACATATGTAATAGAATGTAATAACAAGACCAATCAAACACCTATTTCTTTTGAGTAATATAATCATGTGGAGGGGAAGATGTATTGTCATCAGACAATGAGGAAAACCAGTACCTATCAGTACACAAATCCTTAACGAGATTATATCTTATGAATTGCTATTAATATTATAATTCAAAATGCAAAGGTAAAAGCCGCTAAGAATACAAATAACTAGACATTAAGGGGAAGTCGTGCATGAGCTGCCCCTCAAAAGGTGCACGCACACACACGAACATTTATATAGTACTCATTATTTACAATATACAGTGTACTAACCTCCAAATAATCAACAGTGACATGCCCAGTGCCCTGGTCGTCCCATTTCCCGTCATCATTCAGACGGTAGACCTTGACACGCTGAAATTCAATAAGGAAAAAATAAGTAATATAAAAGTTGCAACATATGAAGACATCAATAGGGAAAAGAATTGTGCAAAACATTACCCTAGTTATATTGCAAATGTATAAATTGTATTACATCATAAATAACAAGGATCTATAGGAACTATATTCATTGAACAAACTCGGGCAGCCCAACTACTGACTATGATGAATTCCTTACTCCATCATTTGTTTTCTTTTCCTTTTTCATTCAAGTATTTAGAGGGACTGGTTGAAACAATTTAAAGCAAGAAGCATCAGCAAACAATACCAAAACAGTTTTAATTAACCAAATGAAATGGGAATGCCGCCACTTCACATTTTCTCTTCCATTGTCCATAATACGAAAATCAGAAGAATAAAAGGGTAAGAAAGAAATACAAAGACACAATATTGTGATAAAAACTGGTACCGAACATAGAAATATAAAAAAAAAAAAAAAAAATAGTTGACTTCTATTGAACAATTCTGGTCACTGTGGCAAGAGTTTGGATTACAACAGGAAATCTAGTTAACAGAGTATAAGAGAGAAAAAAAAAATAAGATATACACTTCCTATCCAAGAAATTCAAGAGTCTGGGTCTCTCCCTTGCAAGAATTCGAGAGCTTGGTCTCTCCCAATCAATTTTTCTATTTAGTCCCAAAATAATGCCTACAGACTTTTCTTCCATTCCCCAATTATTCAATAAATCTATAATAACATAATAGCTGCCTGGTAGTATAATAACTGCAGCTAATAATATAATAACAATACTAACAAGAGGTCTAACATACTGCAAATGAAGTTCTTTCCATGAACATAGTAACTAGTAAACATGACTGACTAAAAATTAGAATTGTCATTTTCAATATATATTTAATTTAGTGATAAGTTATCCCATCGCTTTTGCCTTTCAGTCCTGGAACCAAGTAAACATTGTTTGAGGCTTCCTAGACGAATAAAAATACATATTTTGAACAACTTTCAAAAGTTTACAGCAGATCAGCCAAGCTGAAAATGGCTAATCGACCAAATTTTTCCAACGTTGGATATTAATATTGGATGAGGGGACTAATGAAACATATTTCTATTAGTATTTGTATTCTTCAACAACTGAAATCAGACAGTCAGGATGTAAGTGAACTAGTCAAAATTAAGTTGGACAGTGAAAATAATTGATAAGCATAGTAAAAAATCACATCCCAAAAACCCTATTCATTCCATGAGGGTACTTATAATAGCTGCTATAAATTCACCAGAGGCTAATCTAACATTATAAGCACTACGTTTCAGATTATTCACTTCTGTCCAACCTACATATTTGTGCCAAGCTTCGAATTGCTGTGGTGTTGCTACTGCATACAATTAATAACTCTGTTTCAAACAAATCCGAGCTTATCCAAAGTCATCCAATTATCTCAAGATTCTCAACATACAGTTCCATGATACCAGACTCTTGTCTCAAAACAACGAAAAAAATACTATGGGCACAACCCATACCCATCTCAAAGAGAATGAGAAGGTATAAATGCAACAACTGAACACTCACCTTTCAGTACATTTCTAGGTTTTAATTTTGACTTTCATCATATTATATAACTCCTGGACATTATCAATTACGCTCTGCTAAAATGTTCGTAGTTGCACTTGTTAAACAATAAACAGGGTATTAAATGCTTCAAACTATTTAAAGAAAGTATATACTCCATCCGTTTCAAAATACATGTCCATTTTAGAGAAATTGCAGTAACCAAGGACAAGCTAGTTTGACACAAAAGTTCCTATTATACCCTTGTCTTTGATTTCCTCCATTTTACATTTATTACCCCATCTCATAATTACTCTCAATACCAATATCAAAATTAATTAAACAAATTAGTTCATCATTTAAACACCTTTGGTCCATCATTCAAACACCCTTGGTTGGTTCACACAATGGATTAGAGAGTCCAGTAGTCATTTCTTGGGAGAGTGCATGAGTAAATCCACTTAAAATTGGGTCAACATTTATTAGTAAAAAATAATTATTGTGGAGAAAATCTAGAATCCAATTAATTGGTAGGCAAGGGTAAAAATAGACAAAATGTATCTGTTGAAATTTGGGGCCTAATTCATCCTTACAAAACCGGCTTGTAAGGTGAGGAGTGCCTCCTCTTTATAAACTCTGATCAAGCTTCCTATCTAACCGATCTTGGATAGGCTCTGATACCATCTTGAAATTTGGGGCCTAACTCATCCTTACGAAACCGGCTTGTAAGGTGAGGAGTGTCTCCTCTTTATAAACTCTGATCAAGCTTCCTATCTAACCGATGTGGGACTAAATCCACCCCCTCAAAGACAAGCCAACAAAAGGCAACTAGGGGCAGATCGCAATTAAGGTGGGATTACCAACACACCCCCTCATGCTCGGGGCGGGATTTCCAACAGTATCCTTAAACTATCAAATGGACATGTATTTTGAAACAAAAAATTTATCCAAAATGGACATGTATTTTGAAACGGATGTTGCCTAGATGCTTAACCTTTTACTTAATACTTCATACTTTTGTTACCTTAACCAATGCTTCAAAGGCACTTAAGCAAATCTCAAAATCAAATTATTTTTTGTATACAATCATGACAATGGGGAGTGTAAAAATATGTGATTTCTGTGTAAAATTATGTGTCCATTGAGATCACACACTTTGTGTATATAATGTTTTTACAATAAATGCATTGAATTCTTAATAAGTGAGCACTAGCCTAAGAAGTTGTATACTCTAGGAGTAATAACAATCAATTTAGGAAGTTGTACAATTAAAGGAATATCTAAAGATTTTTAATTTTAACCGAGAGATTTGAACCAACAACTTCAAACAAACAATTCAAACTCCCTCACCACTGGTAGCAGAGGAGGAGCCCTTCATGGGTTAGGGTGGGCCGTGAACAATAAAAAAATTAACAACTATAGGTCTAATGTTGAAATTTGGAGTCTAACTCATCCTTTCAAAACCGGCTTATAAGGTGAGGAGTGTCTCCTCTTTATAAACTCTGATCAAGCTTCCTATCTAACCGATGTGGGACTAAATCCACCCCCTCAAAGACAAGCCAACATAAGGCAACTAGGGGCAGATCGCAATTAAGGTGGGATTACCAACACACCCCCTCATGCTCGGGGCGGGATTTCCAACATCTAATTTGCGAGATTTTATACAATTTTGTGTCAGTTTTAGTTTTCGGCATATTCAAATCTCCACAAAGTGGTGTAGTTAGTGGCCCAACCAAAAAAATTAAAAAATTAAATTATAGGTCTATTTTGGAAGACTTTAAACAATTTTTCAACGGTTTAGTTTTCGGCGTTTTCAAAAGTGACATACGTGATTTTTGTCATGCTTATACTTGGTTGGTTAGCAGAGGCTTATAGACCTTCAAATTTGTATCGGTTCAAATCTCTTGTATATTGTCATGTCAACCACCCGAACTTTTTTTCTGGCTCCGCCACTAACCAGTAGGGATGGGAATAGGTTAGGCCGAGCTAGGCTTTGCAAGGCCTAAATAAAATTAAATTAATGCTATAAGTTGTTTTTATCTTGCAAATAAGTTGAAAACAGCTTATGAACCATGTCATAAGTTGTTTTTATAAGTTCTCTCAAAAGTCTCACAAAACTTATGCTACTAGACAAACTCGAATAAGTCAATCCAAAAAGACCATTTGACTATGAAAAACAGTTGAACTGAATTTGGAAGCGGTAACTAACTAACTAACTAACACTGATTAATTCAAAATGCGTCAAGCTCAATCACCAACTCACCATATAAATCAAATAAACTCTAAACACAAAATAATAAAAATAAAATGAAGCTGAAAAGTTTGAATTACATAATAAGCAAACTTGCCTGCAAAGAATTGACGTTTTCCTGCGATTTGTCAGGTGCGCCCATGACAGCAAAGTCAAGCAGAGAAAGTGAATCTTGGAGGTTAAAGTTGAAATTAGGGTTTTAAGAGAGGGAATTGAGGTTTGGGGGGATCAATTGGAACCCTAAACCGCAATTGATGAAGTTGGATTAAGCGAAGCGAAAAGAAGAAGTAGTAGAAATGAAAACTGTGTATTAGGCGGGAGTGGAATGGCGGAAAAGCCACTGTGCAATTGGCGAAACTACGAATGCGCCATTGGATTCAGTGCCCTGCCCGCGCTTATCTTTGTCTTCTCTCTATGTGGAAACACGTGTTTCCTTCTCACTCTATTAGCTAGCTCTTCAAATTTTTTCCAAAAAAACAGAAAGGATAAAATAAAATTTAGAACTTAAAACTAATTATGGTTACTCTTCACCAAACACGTCACTAGAAATTCACGTGAGTTTATCTCATTTGGTGGAGATATTGTATGTTATATGCAGTGGCGGGATTCGAACCCCGAACATTCCACTTCTCCACATTTAAAATGTGTGAGCTCTAGTCACTAACTTAACTTGATTGGTTTCACATTGTCCTAAGCGATGGTTTCCGAAAATCTTTGGATGTTTGGCTCTTGACTGCGCAGTTTCCAAAATTTTGCAACGTGCCTCCTGCACACAGTGCAAAGTTTCATCTGTACTCTCTTGGTGTAAACAATAATGATAAGTTGATTTACAAATATGAATGTCGGATATATCATGGGTTCAATGGGACCTATTCAAAGTTTTTTTTTAGGGAATCTATTGAAAGTTTTTAATGAATTGCATGAATATTTAAAAAATGTATTCTTAACAATTGTTCTAAGATATTGTTTAAAGAACTTGTAAAAAAAATAGTTTTGGAAATATTGGTCAAATGCATGAAAAAGTCACAATTACACAATTTTAAATGTAAAAATTACTAATTTTAGATGCTTAAACAATGTTAATTACTAATTCTAGATGCTTAAACAATGTTTTAAAGATATTTATTAGCATTTCCTTTTAAAAAATGTAGTTAACTTGTTTATATAATTAAAAAAAAATAAAGTAATATAAAATAATAGATAAAGCTCATTAAACCATCAGATTTGTGAAAAAAAAACACTGAAGTGAGTATCTTAGATGTGTATATAGAGATAAAAACAAGAAGTTTATTATATACCGAAAACAATTTCAATATTATGATTAAATTATATTTTTTTTGTCAAGTAGTTTAGTGGTTAGAAATTCACTTTGTTAAAATGAATAAGTAAAAATGTCTATAGTTCAAATCAATGGAGATAAGCTCACGAGGACAATTATACATATTTTTTACTGTAAAATGATAATTTTCAAATGTAATCACCACTTATCTATTTTAAGAAGTGTAATTCTAACTTGATGATAAATAAAAGGGAAAATTACTTTGACCTCCCCTGAGTTTTCTTTAAATAACACAAATACCCCCCTCTAGTTTTGAAATAAACACTAACCTCCCTTAAATTCTCATAAAATAAATAAAAACATCCTTTATCACTTAACATCGTTTGTTTCACGTTAATTACGGTATAAAAACACATAATGGTTGGAGTTCACACTATCTTTGAGCAACTAGTTATATTTCCTCCAACATTATTCTCCCTTGTTGGATTGGTAGCGTCCTCCTATCCTTTTTCGTTCTTCACACAGGTGTATTTCTTTATGTTCAAATCCCTTATGATTTTTTCCAATCACAACTTTATGCTTTAAATCATGTTTTTTATTCCAATTTTATTGGGTGGATGTGTTTTTTGTGAAGGGATTACAAATAGAGATAACTTGTAGAACAAAAAGAAAGGGTCACTAAAGGAATGAATCAATGTCATTGAACAACATTAAAAGCTCCATGTGTAAGGGTTCCTAAATTAAATTTAAGAACTTGAGAAATTGATAATTGGGAATTGATTATTAAATGAAAGGTAAAATTGATAGATTAAAACCCAATTAAATTTGATGTTTTTAGTATATAAAAGAGAAAGGGAAAGAAAGAGATAGAGAGTACCGAGACTACGTCATTTTCTTCTTCCTCAACCAATTACATTGGTGAAAAATAGAAAGTACACCCACTTACACTTGGATATGTCCGCCCTCTCCTAACTCCAAACCACTCTCACATTTAATTTCCTCTCAAAATGACGCTATCACCAATCTCACTATCTTCCTCCTCCTCCCCCACCATTTCGGTACCGCACCACTGTTCCCTATTCAACACCACTGCCACGTCACTCAATCTCCGTTTCTGTAGTCTCAGACGCGAAGCCTTCGCTTTCACTTCTCTCCGCCATCGTTCACCGCGCAACCACTCCCTCCGCCAGACACACCTCAATGCCGTATCCGCCGCGCTTTCGAATAACGGCACTCCTCCCAAATCATTCGATTACGATTTGCTCATTATCGGAGCTGGCGTTGGTGGTCACGGTGCCGCTCTTCACGCCGTCGAGAAGGTACATTACTTGCTTTTACTATAAATTCACCCGATGAGTTGATGCAATTTGTTTTTAATAATCATCAAAACTGATGTAGCTTTGTTTCGATAAACAAATTTATAGCATAAACGTTTATCAATTTGCAAGCTGCTTTTCGATAACAAAAGATAAAATTAATTTTTTTTTGTATAAGCTATAAGTTGTTTTCTTAAGCTATCTTATCAGCAGCTTATGAATAACTTTTTCCAAACAGTCTCACGGGTGCTTATGCCAATCGATTAGCTTGAATAAGTCGATCAAAACTGGCCTTATTACTATAACAAAAGATAGATGAAGTCAATTTGTATTAGTATAAGTTTAAGTTGTTTTCTTAAGTTATCTTGGAGAGCTTGATAGAGATGTTTTAAGCGGTTTCCATGCACTCTTCTAAACAGTGATCCAAATATGCCCTTACTGTATTGCCGAAGTTTCATATTTTTTCCAGTGAAATTTGAAATGAGTGAGTGAATTACAGGGTTTGAAAACAGCAATTGTTGAGGGAGATGTGGTGGGAGGGACATGCGTCAACAGAGGTTGTGTTCCTTCTAAAGCTCTTTTGGCTGTAAGTGGTCGTATGCGAGACCTCAGGAATGATCATCATTTGAAATCACTCGGCATACAGGTAAAATCTCAAAACGTAGGCCTCGTTTGGATAAAAAGTTTAATTAAGCGCTTACCATATAAATACTTATGAAAAAGTCATTTCTATAACAAGTTTTTTTTTCATATAAGTTGTTGTACATAATTTTTATAAACTATTTTGGAGAGATTATGAAAATAATCTGTAAACAGCTTATGGACATATCATTAGTTATTTTCATAAGCTCTCTGAATTAATTTCACAAATGTTTATGCTAGAAAGTAAGCTCAAATGGGTATATCCAAACAAACCATTAGTGGATCAGGCTTCATTCATATAAAATATGATGTATATGTTGAAATGTGCTTAGAATTTTACTTCATGGTTGAAAAATGTTCAGATTGGTTAAGTGATCAGTTGGGTTATGTTATGTTAGGTTTCAAATGCTGGGTATGACAGACAAGCAGTTGCTGACCATGCTAATAATCTTGCTTCGAAAATTCGCGGTAACTTGACCAACTCGATGAAAGCACTTGGAGTCGATATACTCACTGGTTTTGGAACTATTTTGGTGAGTGACTTATTCTGCTCTGTAAAGTCAGTGGTTATCAGAGATACATGCTTATACTGTTATGATTCTCTTCAGAAATTGAATTGCCTGTTTGTTAGCCAAGGATTGAACAATGTTGTCAAATAGTTTCTATAGTGGTGCTATAGAGTAGCGGATTTCGAACAAATAACTATTGTTCTGTGATATGCTATATAGTACGAAGTGTTTTCAATAGTAGCGCTATAACAGTGTAACGTAGCAGAATTTAAACAAACCACTATTTTCCATAATTTGTGATTGCCAACACTGAGCTTGAATTTAAATCACCAATGGAAATTTTATCGTTTTTTGTTTACGGCCTGACTTATTTGTGAATCTTTGCAGGGTCCTCAAAAGGTAAAAATTGGCTCTTCCAACAATGTAGTAACTGCAAAAGACATCATCATTGCCACTGGTTCCATTCCTTTTGTTCCTAAGGGAATTGAAGTTGATGGTACACCATACACTATGTATTTCTTTTTGTTTCTCTCAATGCCATTATGACTATAGTATTTGTTTGGCCTCTAGTTTTTACTCAATGGAGTGACTTTGTTATAGGCATGTATTCTCTCTACATTTATTGTTAAGCTTCAAGTGATTTAAGATGGAATGCTATTGGTTATAAAAGCAGTCAGAATGCAATTGAAAAAATAATGGATTGATTTAGTGTTGGAGATATTTTCTGATTAGTAGTATGTTTGTATTTAGGATATTAGACTCCAAGTAGATATTTGTTATGTATAGTCTATTGATTGTTTGATACTGCCCCTCTTGTTTTTAGTTTTCCTATTTCTTATTGTAAGATTTATTATGCATATGATAGGATTATAGAATAAAGGGAAATTAGATTAATTGGTTTTATAACCAGTGTAGGAGAGCTTGCTCTCTTGTTATTTCTTAATAAAATTGTTATTTCTTTGGAATCCAATTCTTGGGTTCCTAACAGTATATCTCCACTGCAATTAAAATTTGACAAGTAATTACCTTCAGGGAAGACTGTGATCACCAGTGACCATGCACTTAAGTTGGAGACAGTTCCTGACTGGATAGCAATTGTTGGAAGTGGTTATATCGGCCTTGAATTCAGTGATGTATATACGGCACTTGGAAGTGAGGTAGCTATTTTTCCGACATAACTTTCCTCATTTATTTATTATATTTTGTTCGTGAAAAGGATTGCTAATAGTTTACTACCTTTATTATGCCCAAAGGCTGTGTACTGTAAACTTACACATTCTTTTTACACTACGGTTTTTTCTATTAACGTAAGAAAATAAAACAAAAAATTGATATTATGTCTTTGTAAAATTTGAAAGTCCTATATGCAGATGGGATAATGAGGGTAATAAAGTTATTTTGCAGGTTACTTTTGTTGAAGCTTTAGATCAGCTTATGCCTGGATTTGATCCTGAAATTAGCAAGTTGGCTCAGAGGGTTCTCATAAATCCCAGGAATATTGACTATCATACTGGCGTTTTTGCATCCAAGGTAACTACGTCTGTAACTTCTCCCATAAATTTTTGTTGGGTTGATATTTGGAATTGTCACACTCACGTCAAAATAAATATGCTTTCTGTATAGATAACTCCTGCAAGAGATGGAAAACCTGTAATGATTGAGCTCATTGATGCAAAAACCAAGGAGCAAAAGGAAACTTTAGAGGTACCTTCTCTTGAAATGTTTTTAGTTAATCACTTTGTTTTGAACTGTATAAATTTTCCTAAAGAGACTATTTGGAAAAGGTTGATTGGAAAATATGTGAGCAGGGAACAGTTAATACAGAATAATATATTTTTGCAATTAGTAATTATCTCTGGTCATATGCTTTCTAGAACAACCCTCAATACAGCATGCCCTCGTGGTATTAGACCCTGTAATGACCTCATCAAATTTTCAAGATCCAGAGATCGTTAGTGTACTCACCATCAATTAGCATAGGGAGAGAAGAGAATACAAGTGCGTGCTGACAATTCTATGAATGATGCAGAACTGTGTCATGCATCTTCCCTCTTGTTTACCTTTTTTTTTTGTACTTTCATTAATTTATAAGTTTATGTAGCTTTATATGTTAGTGGCTTCTGTATGGCTGAAATTCTTGAACACTTGTAATGTTAGTATTAGGATATGCAGACCCATTGCAATTATCTGAAAATCTCAATTATACATAACTTCATATATTGTGCATGCATATTTAATAACTGAATATTTACACTCTGTTCCAGTAAAAGGAATAAAAAGAATATTTATAATCTGTTGTTTCTTATATTTTGCAGGTGGATGCTGCACTAATAGCAACTGGAAGGGCTCCATTCACACAAGGTCTGGGGTTGGAGAATGTATGCCTTCCAAACAGGAATATATTTAGTAATTTAGTACAAAAAGCTTTCTGTGGAGGAAGTGATTCGATATTATTGTTACATGTTCCTGCAGATTGACGTTGCAACACAGCGTGGTTTTGTTCCCGTGGATGAGCGTATGAGAGTAATTGATGCAAATGGAAACCTGGTTTGTTTCAAAACTCTCACGCACGCATTATTTTTTCCTGCTGATCTACTATTGTTACTGATTTAGGATATGGAACTATAGGTCCCTCATTTATATTGTATTGGCGATGCAAATGGCAAGATGATGCTTGCTCATGCTGCCAGTGCACAAGGAATTTCTGGTAAAAAAAACTATATAATTTGGCTGCAAATGTTCGAGTGATTTTTCCAGTTCACTGATTGAAAATATTTTTGGACAGTGGTTGAGCAAGTCACTGGAAGAGATCATGTGCTGAATCATTTAAGCATACCAGCTGCTTGTTTCACTCATCCTGAAATCAGCATGGTTGGATTGACAGAGGTATGATATACTTTTTATGTTGGTTAATGTTTTATCATCCACTTGCTACTTGTTTCAATCTTTCTTGCACAGTGGTTAACTCTGCCTCAATTCCTTTGCTCTATCCCCTTTTATCCTCCTATATTAGTTTTGCAATAAATTTACTAGTAGTTGTCCATGCCTTATGAAGTCAAATATGTTGTTTGCAGCCTCAAGCAAGGGAGAAAGGTGAAAAGGAAGGGTTTGATGTAAGTGTTGCCAAAACAAGTTTTAAAGCTAACACCAAAGCCTTGGCAGAAAATGAAGGAGAGGGTCTTGCCAAGGTAATTTTTCTGTGTCTTTTTCTTAATAAATGATCGATTGGGTTAGATTGTAAAAAATGGCGTTAAAAGATATGTTTTTTAAATCTTTGGGTGTTGTAAAATGGAATTATTTTAAAGTTCAAATACAGAGATACTTTTGAAAATTTACTACGCCAGTCTTGTTAAAATCGATACTAAATTAAAAGTCAGTGGAGAAGCAAGAACATCATTATTCTCTTATAATCACTTCTACACCTTGAAAATTGTGAGAGTTGATTTTGTAAAACCACCCTAACATGGACTACCTGTAAATAGCCAAACATGATTATAGACTTTAAAATCTGAACAACCATTGGTCTCTTCTTGACCTAACACCAAACAGTTAGATGGTGGTCATGAATTATCTTCTAAGGAGTTACTTTGATGATAACAAAATGTATTTGGTTGATAGCAGAGTGGATGAATTATCGTCTTTACTTCTAACTAGTTTCATCGTTGTCTAACTGTCAGCATGATGTGTTCATGCAGTTAATATACAGACCTGACAACGGAGAGATACTAGGAGTTCATATATTTGGGTTGCATGCTGCAGATCTCATCCACGAGGCTTCCAATGCAATAGCATTAGGGACACGTATTCAGGTAAATTTTCTTTCCAATGCTGTCATTTGTGTGAGACTGGCCTTGGCTTTGAATTATTAACGGCTGCATGTGCTGCAGTGTTATAGAATATGTATGTTAATAAATTTACTTGTAAGAATCTTTCAATTCTTGTCTATTTAGTAACTTCGAACATTTTTGTGTTACAAATGCAGGATATTAAATTTGCAGTTCATGCTCATCCAACTTTGTCTGAGGTGCTTGATGAGCTATTTAAATCAGCAAAGGTGAACTATCTACAATTTACTTCCATCCTTACACTTATTAAACAAATAATTTGCTGTGCTTGGTGCGTTAATATATGCGCTCGCTTCTTCAATCATCAAGACAGGTTAAAGCACAAGCTTCTGACCCAGTAAAGGAACCAGTTGCAGTCTAATCTGTTGCATCCATGCAATTTGCTTGTAAAAGTAAGTTTCAAGATATTGATCATCTTCAGGCGTGATATATCAGCACATTCAGAATCTTCTAATAGAAGGGAACTGTTTGAACTTTGAAGAGGCCCTGCCAATGATTTGATAATGGATTGGCACCGAATTATTATCTTCGTGGCATATTGTTAGTGTCTGTCAAAGACGCTCATATTCCTAATTATTGGACTACAGAAACTCGTTTCCCCCGAGTTATGTCTAAGATGCTTCTATTTTTCAGTATGCATGAGTTTGAACTTTGAATCCAATATGTTGACTATAAATAGACGTTACAAGGTTTTCCTTAATAAATCTTGTTTACGCATAATCCATCATAAGGAGGTTGAAATTGTGTCTTGATGATTTATTTATTCTGTCTCCATAATGTTATTGCCTTGTTGACATTGGCCTTTCCAATAGGTTGTCCTTTTCAACTTCCAATTTACAACCATTTTACAATAGTTGCTTCTCAAGACACTGAAAGCAGACCAATAATAAAAGGATTGGGCAATATTTAATTCTAACCATTAGCATGATCATTCTACCATGGATGCTTGTCATTGATAAACCAGCTCCAACATCCACTATATAGATTTAATGTTTCTTAACCTTTTTAAAAAAAACTAAGCTGAAAGCAAGTAAACATCATGTCCAGCAGTTCGTGTTATTTCAAATTAGGATGTTACCACACGTTGTTCAAATTAGGATGTTACCACAACAACGTGGTAACTCAATTTTATCCTTTGTTTAAACTATATTATTTATAACATTATTTGATTAAAGAAGACTTAAATGTGAATAAAATAAGGTTGTAATTGTAAATTATCAATAAAAATTATAGAATTGAAGACTCCATGCTCCTTCTACAAAATAGACATCACAGCCCTGGCAAACAAACACCAGTGGAATGATCATAAAATGGGTAAAAATGGAATAAAACTTTTATAATTTGTTATATTTCATCCATTTTTCAGATAATGGAATAGAAATGTCTTTCCATCATGTCATAAAATCCCCAAACAATAGAATGAAATCCATATTTCATTCTGCTCCGTTCCATTCCACTTCACTTCATCTCATTTCATTTTGTTCCGCTTCATTATGTTCCATCAATACAAACAAAGTCTAAGCTTATAACGGCCAATAAGTATAGGCAAACTTAGAACAAACATGAGATATAGGCAAACTTAGACCTACACTTAGTGTCTATTGTTTTCAGAATAAGAAAAAGTACCTTGAAAGGAAAAAATCACCACCGAAGAGATTACTATGTTGAGTCACGATCAGGTCGTTCTCTTTAAGACGTTTCGCGGCACTAGAGTTTTTTTTTCTACCCTAAAAATAATAGGAAATTATTTTTCTACCCTACTTTTTAAAAAAAATCCAAATGTACCCTACTTTTTCAGATTCCCTGCCATCCCACAACCTCCCCTTGTGGGATACTTTTTTTTTTCGGACTTATTATATCCCACAACTTCCCCTTGTGGGATACCTTTTTTATTGGACTTATTATATCCCACAACCCTCCCCTGTGGGATACTTTTTAATGTCCCATAACGCCCACTTGCGGGTTAGTTTTTTTTTTTCTCACTAAAAATGTTAAAATATTATTTTAATTAAAATTAATAATTATTTCTAAAAAATTTAATTTATTAATAATAATTACATAATAAGAAAAAAAACAATGTACTATGACATACATATAGAAAAACAATTTATTTTCATCTTGTATGCCATAAATATAGAAAAAAAATATTCTCCTTTCTTTTAATATCTTAATCTCATTAATTTGTATGTAAAAAAAATTAATAGAAACACTACATTAATGTTTATATTTTGAAAATATTCATGAACTTTCAAAATTTTATCATATTGAAGTTCTGATATCGGTACATCAAAATTTTCTTCCACATATATAAACACATAAAATCATCAACGGACATGGTTTAAATATTTAACGGTGTTTTACATATAGAATAACAAATATTTAATAGAAACATGACAATAATGTAGATATTTTGAAAATAGTCTTGAATTTTCAAAATTTTATCATATCGATTGTCTTATATCGGTACATAAAATTTGATTCCACGGTTTTAATGAATTTTTGCATATAAAAGAAAAAAAAATTAAATAGAAACATTACATTAATACTGATAATTTTCATTTAATATCTTAAAAAATTTCACAATATTAACAATGTAATTATTTTTTATATAATTACCGCAATATTACGATTCACACGAGTCTTTTACTAGTTAATTTTATAAAGGAGAGCATCATGTTAAAAGTTACTAAAATGCCCTCACTAATTTGGTAATCCGTCTTGGGTTCTTTTCTAGGTTTTGGGCCTAATAATAGTTGGGATTGATTAATTGTCTTAGTCCACTCTCTAATTTCTTCTCTCTAATTACCTAAGTTAGGATTCGTAAAGGTATTGGTATGAATTATTTAGCTTCTAAGGGAATTGTGGGATGTTACAAAGGAGATCATGTACACCATAGGAAGAAGTGCATGTTACTCATTCTGTCATTTTTTGAGGTCAGACAAGTACATGAAAACCATCAATTGTGGTGGGTTTAGCCGCTCATTGGCACAATGGTAATAGAGTGGCGACAGCTAATCAGGTGGGTCTTGGGAATAGAATCCTCATATTTTGCATTGCAAAAGAATGTCTTGATTATTTTAGGTTTTTTTACAAGACGTTTGACTAGGAACCGCATACTCTTTTTTGGGTATCATTTGTATCCTTTGCAACATTACCTTTTACCTTTTCCTCGACACTTATGATTCAATATGTATTGAAGTGACTTCTTTGAGAACAAACTTGTGACTTCTTTGAGAACAAACCTGACACACGATCTTCAAACCTTCTTTACTAGTCACTTGGATAATCCAGGAACATTGTCCACTGTTGGCACGTCGCAAGAAGTTTTCAGTGATGGCTAGATAAAGATAGTGGCGGTGGTGCTTTATGTGCCGGTAGATGTTTCTACAATCTCGATTTGAGTTATCATGTCAAATATATGATTTCGTATTTTCTTGTGTTATTTTTAATTTACCTGTAAAAAGTTAGATTGAGCAACACTTTATAATTTGTTTAGGTTTTTCATAAGACACTTGAGTTAACAGTATGTTTAGTCTCCTCTTCTAAAATCACTACGTTGTGGATATATTGTGACATTGAATAAAGTATACTTTCCTGACTGATTTGTTTTTGATTCCTTTTTTTTTTTTTAATGAATCTCCATATTCAAAATGTCTTTCAACAATTTAAAAGTAAGCAAGAGTCTGTTATACATATTTTGTAATAATGTTAAATATTTAGTAAATGTGATGTTTTTTTTTTTGAAGGATAGTAAATGTGATGTTGTAAAACACAAAAAATGAAAATATTAATAACGTTTAAACCACAATATCATATTAATTGAGAGATAAACAAAAAAAATTAAATTTGTGGTTTATTACATGTCATAAAAAAATGTTGTACGTTTGACCAATATATTCAACCATGTTTAATTATTCTTCAACTTTTAAATTGTTTAATGATTTTTTTTAAGACCTTAGTAGTGATCATTAGTCAAATCAGTAGAATATCTTTAGACCTGTAAGCAATGTTCGACATCAATAACCAACTCTATATTCTCAAATCTCTGCTTACATTTAACATATCTTTTAGACCAACTATTTTGAAAGAAGAGTCACGTAAATAGAATACTAAAATATTTTGAGCGACCAAGTAAATTTAAAGTAGAATTAGACCCGCTAGTTATGCGGTTGTTTTAAGCTATTTAGTGGCAAGTTGTAAATAAAGCTTACACTAAGACAGATGATAATTGTCGTGATAATATATCACACACCACTCCTTTTTTTTTTAACTGAAAAAAAATAGGCTTCATTCAACTGATAAAATCAAGATAGTACAATCAAAATGATCATGTGTTGCCGGTGTTGGGATATTCCCCATCCACATTTTAAACTCAATACTAGTGATTAAAAGCTTTAAATACGATAACATTCATGATACACATAAGCATTTCAAGAGCCAATGAAAAATTAACAACCTAAAAACCCAACAAAATTCTTCCACATATGGCCGATGGTCAAGAATAAGGCAAGATCCACAGTCTTTAAGGCATCCATCTTCAAAAGAAACAAATATTTTCTAGTATTCGCTCATATCGACTATAAATGATCTCTGATATGACCAATCCAACTAAATGTTGACAAGTCATTTGTGAGGCTGAAATGATGCAAAGTTTGGTGATAATTTCCATAGTACCGGCAAAAAGAGTTATTGTCAGGCATTTCATCAAACACATAATACAATCTTGAAAAATTTGGAAAATAACAATAAAAAACAAGTGAAAAATAGTAATGGAGTAACCAAAACACACAAATACCATGGTGGCTCTCGAGGGGAGCGCTTAGGGGATCCGTTTGAAATTGAGGTTGCAACCATGAGAGGCGGTAGGGTGAGGGACGACCAACCGGAGCACTGACAATAAGGAGGTGTTTTTCCTCTTCTCCATTGTTATTGTTGCTAGCACCATGAGAGAGTGACGAGAACGACATTAAAAAGGAAGACAGAGTAAAAGCAAGAACGACATCACGCGAGAACACGAACAAGAAGGACATGTAAATTGAATTGTGTAAACACGGATTGAGAATACGTTGAGACACGCACGCACTGAACCATTGGGAAAGCAGGCACCGAATCGAAACAAACAACAAGCACAAAGTCGAAGGATAAACATTATACACCAAAGTCTCTCAAGAAGCACTAAACGTCTAAAACCTAGCACATGGTGAGAGAGACGTCGCAAGTCACACACCACTCTTTTTTACAAACACTTGAGATATATACTAAAATCATCAGAGGGATTTGTGTGCATTTAGTAGTAGGAGAAAGGGAGAAAGCAAAGCATAATGACCAACAAATATAAATGACGAAAATATCATCATCACACCTCAACACTGGTCACCTCAACACTGGTCATGTAAGAATTAGTTGTTGTAGGTTTGATCCGCGACACCCCTAGCCCCTGACCCATATAAATGACAAAAATTACATTTGTTATTTGGATGAATAGTCCGATTAAAACTGACCACGAGGTAAAAGTTGCCAATTGACACGATTCTTCTCAAAAAGTATATTTTTTTAGAAGTAGAGAGAAAATAAGTGTCAAAAGGCGAGACCTAGATTCTCTGTTGTAGATATACCACGCGGTAGTGGATCTCAGCCATAGATTTGAGATCAGACAGTTTATATTTCAAACACAGTTTGACACAATAAAATGATCTTCAACCACCCATTTGAAATCGAACGTCACATATCAGTTACAACACCCTACTGTAACGGTGGGAATGAAATCTGACGGCCCATATCAGTTACAACACCCTACTGTAACGATGGAAAATCCAATTCCCAAAATGTGAAGGTATTTTGTAACCAAAAAAAAATCTATTTTATATAGTTGTATCTAAACAAACTATTTTTAAAAAAAATAAATAAATAAAGTAATTTTAACTATGTTAAACAAACACAAAATTTGAACCATAGAGGTATCCCTTTAGATTCTACATGTCCTATTTGTGAAAATGAACCTAAGACCTTGATCCATTGTCTATTTAATTGTAATCAGGCAAAGGCTATTTGGAACTCGATTGTCGGTCCTAGCTGCAATCTCCCTAATGAGGATAGTTTGATCTTCACTTGGTCACATGACAATATTGAGAAACTTGGTATTGTGATCCCTATTACCATGTGGCTCATTTGGTGTGCTAGAAATGCTAAGATTTTTTAGGATAGTAACACATCTCTTATTGATTTATTGTCAAAAATTAATTGTATGACGCATGAGGATGCTCATGCTTTTAGTGATACACATGAGGAGAGTACAAAACATCAGGCTCGATTTATCGCTTGGTAGAGAGGACCATCTGGTACATATATCCTTAATGTGGATGGTAGTGCTCAATCCAATCCGGGAATGGCAGGTTTTGGTGGCCTAATTAGAGATTCTAATGGAGGTTTCATGCATGGATTCTATGGTAATATTGGTTACTCGAATATTCTTCATGCTGAAATCTTGGCTTTGTTTCATGGGATTCAACTTTGTTGGGAGGAAGGTTTGAGAAACGTCATTTGCTACATTGATTCCATTAATACTATTCATTTGGTGCATCATGCAGATGTCTTCACTCATCACTACATGAATGAGATAAGCTACTATAAGAAAATACATGGATAAAGATTGAGATTTTCAACTTTGTCACACTCTCGGGAAGACAACATGTGTGCTGACTTTTTAGCCAAGCTTGGAACAAGGTCTACTAGTGATCTCATGATTATTCTTGATCCTCCAACTGAACTTCGCTTGCTTCTTATGACAGACAATATGAGTGTTAGTTTTCCTCGTGAGTCGTGGCCATTAGTTTTCTTAGTTTTTTTTTGCTTTCCTTTTCTCACGTAACAAAAAAACACAAAATAAATTCTACTTTTTTTATAACATCTTTATTAAAAAATCTCTAAATAATTAAATATGAAAATCATTTTTTTAATCTGTAACAAACAAATCTTAAATACTCACATAAATCTAAAAAAATGATCACACATGAATAAAGAAAATAATTATTGACACTCAAACCCAATATACTATTACATAGATAAGAGTGTTGTTGTACCAAAAAAAAAGATAAGAGTGTTGTAATATATGTGATACGTTAATGATATGATAAAAAAAAATAAAAAAAAATGAAATGTTGTGATAAAAAAAAAGATACAGAAAAAAAATGTGATACATTAATGATGTGATGGTAAAACTTTTTAGTTTTTACCTAAAAAAATGGATTGAAAATAATTTTAGAAAGAAATACATAATTTTCTTTTGGCATGCTTTGTCTCAGCTCTCACCTATAGCCACAGCCACAGCCACCGGAACCTTCCTCCGTCGTCAAAACCACCGTCAAAGCCAATTTCTGCCGTTGTTCTCACCAACCCACCACCTAACTCACCAGCAGCAGCAGCAGCACCCTCTGCTATGTTTGTTGTTGCATCTTCCATTTGCAGTGATATTCCATTCTTCAAACCCATAAAGATGAAAACTTTCTCCTCGATTCAACCACCCCACAATTTCCATTCCACGCTTTTTTTCTCTTACACTTCCATAAGGTACAATCTCTTTCCTATTTATTTTCATGTATCAATGTGTTTTTTTTCTTTTCATCCTTTCATTTTACACATTTTAATATCAAAATCTCAATAAAGAAGATAAGGGTGAATGTGAATATTAGAGATTAGACATGTTAAAGTTAGTTATGTATTAGTTACATAAGTAAGAAGTTGGTTGTTTATCAAGAATGGTAATAGTGAATGTGAATTTATTGACAAATCCAAATTTAAGAATGGGAAATGCTAACTATTGTCCTCTCAGTGACCCTAGTTAAGGAAACCAATATAGAAATATTGTATTGGGTAGTGCGAAAAAATTGTAAAATTAAACTAACTTTTTGAAAGTCAATAATTTGTTGTTTTCAGGTGAAAAATATCTACTTTTAACTATCTTAACTAGTGGCCCTTTAAGAATTAGGGCCTATTTGGATAAATAATTTAATTAAGTGATTATAGCATAGAGGGGGGTTGGGTAGCTCAACTGGTTTGAGCTAAAGGGTCGAAGCAGTTAGAGTATCTGAGTTCAAAACTCTGGTGATCAGAAAATACTAACCTATCATCTAATTACTAACATTTTCCTGTCCAAAAAAAAGTGCTTCTAGGATAGACGCTTATCATATAAGTGCTTATATGTAAGCTATTTTTGTAACAAAAAATTAAATAAGTCAAACGGTTTTTATATACCCTATAAGTTGTTTTTCTTAAGTTATCCTTGATAGCTTATGAAGATAAGATGAAAACAACTTATGGACATATCATAATGTGTTTTCGTAAGCTCTCTTAAACAGTCTTTCAAGTGCTTATGCCAATTGATAAGCTCAAACGAATCGATTCAAGCAGAGCCTTATATGAATTGCATGCAACCATTATACTTTTTTTTCCTCTCTCTCTTCAAATCTCTCGTATTTTATCTTATATATTTATGATTATAGTATTACTGAAACTTGGATTTTTTTCTCTAATATGAAGATTTTGCATCAGGACTCAACTTCCTTCCTCTACAAGGGTCTTCTTTTCTCAGGCAAAATCTGGTATGCAATCCTGTTCAAAGTTTCATTTAGATGTTGCAATTGACATGAGGTTTATGTAATAATGTACTATTCTAATAAGCAATAGACCCTCCATTGGTGCTTTTTACTCAGACACAGATGAGTCATTAAACGTAAAACTGTTGCCTCCAACCCTATTAGCAGCAGAAAAGGAAGAAGCCAAGGCTGTGTTAACCTTGTTTCTGAAGAAACGAGGTTTGAGCAATGCAAATGCAGCAAGAACGATTAATAAGTCAGATCCTTTTATTGATCACCTTCTCTCAAAGCTTCACTCTAAACACAAAACTTGGTACCTTTCAGGTTTGGTTGCTCCAATTAATCACTTCTATTTAATAACTTTCCTTTAAACATTGGACCCTGCTAATCAGCAGTCTCATTTACATAATAATCAGGGAGAGAGCTTACAACTCTTGAGATCAGGGATGCTCTTATCTCTTATCTCGAATCACTTTACGAAGAGCATGGAGAAATTCTAGTGGATGTAGTGGAACACTATCCAAATCCACCCGTTAAGGATAAATCAGACGCACCAATTCCACCTCCTAACCCTAGTCCAGCGGTAGACTCTAAGAAACTTAAAGCCAGTGTCTCGAGTGAGTGGTATAGACCCTGCTGAGGGAAATCTTCGTCCTCATATTGCTTATCTGATGGAACTCGGAATGGATATTGACCAGATTAGGACTATTATGCGACGATTCCCAGCTTTCGCCTACTATAGTTTGGAGGGTAAAATTAAGCCAGTGGTTGAGTTTTTTCTTGAACTTGGAGTACCAAAAGAAAAAATTCTCATTATCCTCACTAAAAGGCCTCAATTATGTGGAATCAGTCTATCTAAAAATCTTAAGCCCACCATGAAATTCTTTGAATCTTTAGGTGTTGACAAGGAACAATGGGCGAAAGTGATCTACCGTTTCCCAGCCCTGCTAACTTATAGCAGGCAGAAGATTAATGAAAGTATAGATTTTCTCCGCGAATTTGGCGTCTCAGAAGAGAGCATAGGTAAGATTTTAACTCGCTGTCCAAATATTGTTAGTTACAGTGTACAGGACAATCTTCGACCGACAGCAATGTACTTCCGTTCTCTAGGGGTTGATGTTGGCCTTCTTCTATTCAAATGTCCACAAAATTTTGGTCTTAGCATTGAGGCCAATATAAAGCCCGCAACACAATTTTTCTTGGAGAGAGGATACACCGTGGAAGAAATTAGGATTATGATTTCGAGATATGGAATGTTGTACACATTCAGCTTGACTGAGAATTTGATGCCGAAATGGGATTACTTTTTGACTATGGATTACCCAAAATCAGAGCTGGTTAAATTCCCTCAATTTTTTGGATACAGTTTAGAAAAAAGAATTAAACCGAGATATGCACGCGTGAAAAATTCTGGGGTGAAATTACTGTTGAATCAGGTTCTTTCACTGTCAAGGAGCAACTTTGAAGAGGTCTTAAGAAAGAAAATAAAGAAAATGCAAGTTGATTAGGATTCTTTTTATAGCAGCATGGTTGTTCAATCCGATATTGAAAATTGAGACTTTCAGGCATGTTTCAGGTCAGAAGATGGTCATGACTGTTTTTTTTCTTTCTTTTTCGGATCAATGTCATTACAAGAAAAAAGCTGCAGTTATACTGGAACATAGGTCAATCGATAACTTCTGGAAATGCAGTTCATGCTCATGAAGATAAGCATTTAAACTGTTTTTGAGGGACTTTGGAACATGCTAGCACTTGCAACCAATTTTTATTTTTTGCAGGATTTTAACATGAATAACACTAGTCAGCTCTACTTGCAAGTTGTTGTATATGTGATAGTAATTGTAGTATTTCATTGTGTACTTAGTAAAATAGGTGATTAGAGGATGATGTTGGTAACATGACATCAGATTTTGGTACTATTTATTAAAATGTGGCCATTCTGATGAGAGAAAATCTAAGTATCTGCAGCATTTTCATTTGGGTTGATTGTTTACAAATGCAGGGAGCTTATATCTCTCTTTTCAAAATGCATTATTAAATTGTTCCAAGTTGTATTGTCCATTTCATTGCTTATGAATTTAAGTAGTACCTATTTTAGTTTTAAAAGATAAGTATCAAAATGATATCTTAGTCAAAAGATTATGAAATGAGAATCCCATTTCAAATCTTGGTTCTGCTAAGCGGTTTTATAATTTAGAAATTTGAGGTGATTGTCTTGTATTACTAAATTTATGAAGTGTTAAATTTTATAAGAAAAACTAGATTGATAAATCCTTAATTTACAACACAACAAAAGTTAAAGCAAAGATCTGAATGCAAACTGAAGTAGTTTACAACCTATGGTCTAGCAAATGGAAAATCACACTTCAAACTATATTTAACTTTTAAGTTAGAAATTACTTTAACTACTACGATCAAACCTTATCCTACTACACACAAGATTCTTTTGGGGAGCAAAGTTGTGGAAGGAACAAAACCCCACAAATGTATTGCTTTCACTTCATCAAATAGAAACATCTTTTCTTAAAGAAAAACATGTATCCAAAAAGGAAAGGAAATAAAAAAGGACAGCAAAGACAAGCAAAAATGCTAATCGCTTGAAGAATCATCATCCTTCTCTTCATGATCAGCTACGACTTTTTCTATAAACCTCTTGCGAACTCCATCAATGACGGCTTGTCTTGATTCCTCATCTCTGCTCTGGCCATCATTAAGCACAGGATCTGATTGGCACAGGATCAATGCAACACCTGATGTTACAAAACAAGCAAAAAGTTAAATGTAGCATGTTGTAAGCAGGGTCATTAAATTGAGGGAATGTATTTCGACTAGAGAAGTATAATAACTACGTATGAACTTAAAAAGGCTTATCCTTCAAAAACAAAACTTAACAAGGTAAAAGATGTGCAATAAGAGGTGAATGACATGCAAATTGCAATCAAGGGGCAGAAGTTCAACTAGATAAGGGAAATCTTTATGTCTATGAGATGCTGATAGAAAATACTAGGAAACGAACCGAAAGCTTCATAGCCAGAGAGAATTCTCTAAACACCAACTAAAAAATAATTACTCAGCATAATTTAGGCCCTATTAAGTAATTGTGAAAATGAATTAGAACTTTTAGGAATTGAATTGATTTTGCTCCAAACACAAACACAGATGCTAAAATCAACTTTGCAGGCATCCTAAGAGAGTTAAATACCTTCAGGAGTGCATCTTCGGCCAAACCTTTTCATGCCCACATAATTTCCCTTAACAGCTCCATTATTGTAAACCAACAAAGTAGGAAGATTACAATCCGGGTAGTTAGGAATGCAATCAGTGGATATTATCTTCACAAATTTTGTTGCAGGATACATTGTAGCCAGTTCTTCAATGCATTGCATCAACACCCCACATTCGGGAATCCTGTCAAATAAAAGCACAACCAACTTCAACAAAAAAAACATAACATTGAAGATTTAAATGAAAACCAATCGCTTCTAAAGCATACCCGTCTTTGTAAAGAATGACAACCACCCAAACATCAGATGGAGCCTGCGAAACCTCTCGAACGAAATCAGATCCTGAAATGGGAGTCACTGATCCATACCTCAAAACTTTGGCTGCCTCTTGTATCTCAGCTAACCTCTTCTTCCTGTCACAGCAAAATAACTCAAATTAGAACATGTGGACTGAAAAAACAACAGCACCCAATTTTGCTAACTTCAAATCTCATACATAATTCTTTTCCTTCACTTCTCAAACCCCTAAAGCAAACTCAGAATGAACAACAGATCACCAATTCAACAGAACAAAAAGATAACTAAGCTCTTTTTTTGAATCAGCAAATTTTATTATAAGCAATGCCATGTTAAAGAGAAACAAGGCACGCAGAACAGAATACACAAAGCAATGCTCACTTAAAACACAACCAAGCAAAGCCAAACAAACAGCAGCCTATGCTAAAAACAGCAAAAACACCTATGGTGCTGAGACATTAATAATTGCCACAAAAAAGCCACAAATAAAACTAGCCGCAGGCCCCATCATAGGCGGACCTAAAACGCCAAAAAATCACCCAAGAGCCACTAGGTAAACTGCTGTGGAAGCTGCACAGCAGAGAACCAGTGAAACCGCAAAAACAGAACCCTGCATAGTGCATACCAAACCTGACAGCAGCTCCACAGCCAAAACAAACCTCTCCCTCAAAGTTTCAAACAGTCTCCCGGATCCCAGCACCACTCATAAAACAAACACGGGTGAAGTCTTAAGCCGAGTCAAACTCCACCTCCACGATAGTACCTTAATATCTTTGACCAAATCGTACTCCTCCTTTTGAATTTTATTAAAAATCCTATCATTCCTAAGCTCTTGACCATATATTAGCCATAAAATCTCACATTCATCAAAACTACTTAATGAACTTCATTAAATCTTAAATTCACCTTCATTCATTCTCTACCATCTCCAAGGAAAACAAAAATTATCCAAATAAAAAAAAAAACTCAGAAAATTGAAACTTCCAAATTCATGAAAGACCCCCATCAGAGCAGAGGGTCATCAACAACATCAACCAAGCCTTATCCCACTAAGTGAGGTCGGCTACACGGATCAAACAACGGCATAATGGTTTATCATAAACCAAATTTCGATTCAACTCATTAATCTCTAAATCTTTCTTAATAGTTTTTCCAGGTCTTCCTCTACCTCTAGTGACCTGGCTATCATGATCTACTCTCCTTACTAAAGAATCTACATGTCTTCTCTCTACATGCCCAAACCACCTAAGCCTAGTTTCCACCGTCTTTTCTAATATACTTGCTAGTTGCTATTTCAACTCTCTTTCTAATGCTGTCATTTCTAATCTTATCCTTATTTTGATCCAACTCATGAATCAAAACAACAGAGAATTCAAAAAACCTTGTATCAAATCAAATACCCAAACATATTAGAATTTTGATTGAACCTAAAACACCACATTACCCAATTCAAGTACATTAACCTGGAAAAAAGTAACAGAATATAAAATAAAAAAACCAGATTACATTCTAAAACATAGAAAATAACCAGGTGATACAATAAAACTAAAACTAACCACATCAAAAAAAATCAACTTTACACCATTTCAAGGAAAAACAAAAACCACCCACATAAAAAAATTACAACTTTATTCAATTTTCCACCATTTCAAGGAAAAACAAAAACCACCCACATAAAAAAATTCACAACTTGATGCAATTTTTCACCATTTCAGACCAAAACAAAAACGACCCACATAAAAAAACATAAATTTTCAAACCCCAGAATGTTGAGTACCTGTATTCTTGGAGGAACCGATCATCATCAAGATCATCTTCAAGGTCTTCAAGTTCATCGTGGGTTTTGGAATCGATCCATGATTTATCCTTGGGAATGGAATCAGGATCAGTGGCAGGGGAGAAAGGTGCGGGTTTGAAAGCTGGTGGTTTAGGAGGAAGATTGCCGAGTTTGGTTTGAATATCATCCCATTGAGTTGAGGAACCTTCTAGATCTTTGTATATGAAGTGATAATCTCCCATTGTGTTTTACTTCCACCACCGTGTGAGAGAAATTGTGTGTGGGATCTCATGTAAAACCAACTAAATACTAGTATCAATTTTCATATTCATTAATTACTCCCTCCGTTCCTTTTTAATTGTCACTTTTGAAGAAAAAATTTGTTCCTTTTTAACTGTCACTTTCAAAGTTCAATGCAACTTTAAATAATGTTTTACCAATTTTATCCTTAGTTATTTATTACGGAGAAAGAAATATATGAGATGATATATTAAATGAATAAGGTTATTATAGTAAAAGTATAAATTATTGTATCAAAAGTATTGACATTTATTAATTGTCTTGGTTTGTGTAAAATGTCAAAAAGTGACAATTAAAAAGGAACGGAGGTAGTAAATTAAATCATAACACATGTAGTAAATTAATTAATTGTTACTAAAGATAACTAGTTAAATTCACAAAATATTGGTTATGCATCGATGTTGTAAAATATTGTTTACATTGTTTATTTGAAGAGCTTAAAAGTAGTAGTATATTAACTCAAATCAAAATCCTTAAAATGCGACCACTTAAGATACTCTGAAAAATAAAATGATAAGTAAATGGGTTAATTAGATTGATTTTCCATGTTTATTTTAGGTTACATATAAAAAGTTTATTTAAAATCATTAAAATTAAAATAATAGATTAATTTTGATAAACTTATAGTGTAAATTTTTTTACATTATCAATTAATCACAAATAATATTTTATCCGACTTTTTTGGTAAATAATTTTTTTTAGGTACATATGATTAAAATCAATTATTTTTAAAAGTTCAACTATTGTAATTGAGTTAAATATAAAAAAATCTTCACACCAAAACTGCATATGAATTAAATCCTTAAAATAATCTTATATATAAATGTATATATTCAAGTGATTATGTGGACTATGTGTGTGGCAATGACTAAAACTACCTCAAATCTTAACAAATAAATCTTCATTCAGACTATCTTGATCATCTAATTTTTCAAAATCCACTGTTGGAACAAAAGTGGTTTGTACAGTTCCCTTAAGGTTTTGATGATAACAAAGTATTGAAGAATAATTGGACATGTTAATATTTGTTCAACTGTGCAGGATCATAGAATATATCCATCAAAGTATTGAACATGTATTAAAGCATCAGAAGCACAAGAGAAGCTTAAAAGACTATGGTAGAATATCTGAAGAAATGTCAACCAGAAGTCAATATCTTGGATCAGAAGAAAATGACGTCTCTCAAAAGCAGAGGATTAACCTCGTCAGACTCTGTGAAGATCATCAGACTCAGAAGACCCCCATCAGACTTTGAAGACCCCTAGACTCGACAGATCCTGAGGGACCTAGAATCCACGTCAGATTTGTCGTCTTCTATAGTTGTCTCATCAAAGGATCTGAGTACAGTTTTGTCTTCTTCTGACCAAGTGTATAAACAAATAGAGAACTTCAAGGACAAAGAGAATGAACAGATACTTCCAGTTTCAGCAAAGGATTTTCGAATGACTATCCACTGAATTATCCATATCAGGCAATGGTCCAACGACTTTGATTTGAAGCTTCTCAACGACATTCGTCCGGGATAATCCATATCGATAAGAGAAGAGAATAGAGTTGTTGTTTGAAGAGGTGTCGATGCATTAATCTTCCTTGAGAAGCTCTGGTCAGGTTCGAAAGCTTTGCCTCTGATGAATAATTTCGTTAAATGATACTAGATGTTTCCTTTGCTTATTTTGGAATGATCTGTTGCATTCTCTTTGCATTTAAAAATCTTTGTTTGTTTCTACACTGTGGTCAGAATGATACAAACAATACATCAAAACTTGGAAAACGACGTCTCTTCGGAAAAAGACAAAACTGGTCAGAGTCCATCGGAGTGTTGACCATTGACGTGTCCATCATAGTCTGCTTCCATCAAAGTCTTCAAAGCTTGATGCATCTTCTGATTAGAGCTTTGACTTTTGTTGACCTTCTTCAAATTGTAGTTTTAGTCATCAGAGTTTCTTCTTGGGAACCAAATGTGTTCCACTGTGCTTAGAGCTTCTGTTTCATAACCAACAAGTTGACTTCAGAGTCATAATTTAATTTTATTGTCCTGCACACTTAAACATACATTAGAGTACCTCTTTCATACATTATTATCATCAAAATCTTAGAGACATTCCTCTTAAACTCACTTTAGTTCAACAATTGTTTGTTCCTGTGAATCTAGCAAGGCTCACTGGTATGATGGATATAATTTTGGTTTCATCAAGAGAACACGTTCGTGATGAATATGCAAATGTCAGTTGGTGCATTAATAGCGATGAAGTGATAAAATGGGCCAAAAGAAACAATCGAGAGGATGCCATCCTGAAGCTAGACTTCCAAAAGGTGTATGCTACATTTGATAAATTTAAAATAACTAAACCGAACCGAACTGTTTGGATTTTGAACTGAACCGAACTGTTCCAAACCGAACCGAACTGTTTCGAACTGAACCGAACTGTTATTATTGGTACCATTGAAAAAAATATAAAAAACCAAACAAAATCGAATTTTAGAAGGTAAAACCGAACCGAACTGTTTCGAACCGAACCGAACTGTTTCGAACCGAACCGAACTGTTTTGAACTGAACCGAACTGTTTCAGTTCAGTTCTAGAACTGTTAGTAATGGTTCAGTTTTTTTGGTTTGGTTCGGTTCAATTCAGCAGTTCGGTTCGGTTTTTTGGTTTTTTTGCCCACCCCTAGCTACAATAATCTGGAGTTTTACTGGACCCATTTTGCTCCCCTTTGAATTATATACTTTGAAATGGTTTTTGGATATTTCTGATTATATGATTAAAAAATATTCATGACACAAAAAAGAGAAAAAAATTGTCATTAGTATACAAATGTATTAAATCACAACAATTTCAACAATATAATTTGACAATAGTTTCAACAACATAATACAACAACCTAAAATAACAACAATAATTGCAACAACATAGTTAAACACAAACAAGATCATGGATAGACAAAACTACTTCATCGGGTCTATTCATGCAAGCTTTGATGAAGCCCAGATACAGATACAGGTGCAGGTACGATACGATACGGGTACACGGATATCCGATTTTTATTTTTAATTTGGGATACGATACGGCTAAGATACGTTGACAAATTTTTATACTAAAACTCATATGTGTGTAAAATACTTTAAGAAAATAAGTATTGATTACTCTTTATTATTATATTATTATAAAAGTCACAATTTTTTAAAAATAATACATGTGATCAAAATAAAAAAAATGTAAAGTTTTCTTATAAACCATATATTATATTTTCATATGCTGGGATATCTAGAGAAACATCAATAAAAGAACTCAACACAAATTTTATCTAATGTTGATTAATTGAATCGCCTCTCTCTCATTACCTTCATCAACAAGAAGTATAAATTTAAGTGGATCATCGAGAAACAATTATAATGATGCATATCTAAAATTGAACCATACACATCTCTACTGAATTTTTACAAGATTGTCTCACTTTTTTACCCTTCATCTTTTCTAGGATACATATCTGTGAAGTATCTTATAAGTATCTTTGTGTATTTGTGGAGTATCTTATATGTATCCGATAAAATATTTTTTAAAAATTAAAATAATTAATCTGATACTTCGTGGGTACGTATCCGTGAGTATCCGTGGAGTATCGGTATCCGATACGTATTCGATACAGGATACATCTCCGTTTTGGAGTATCCGGGCTTCATTCTGACCTGGTTCAAATTACATGATCTGAAACGTGTCAAACCCCCTAATGCACATGTTTTTACATAGTTTGGCCACATTTCAGATTATATAACTCGAATCAATATAAATTATTTTCAGATTATATAATTCAAAAGCGTCCAGACTGTGGAAGGTGATGTTACCAACAAGGTCTGAACAATTGGTGGTGTATTTAATGTATTTATGGCCGGTTGGGTCGTTTTGCACATTCCTGTTTACTATAGGTACAATATAGGCATTGTTATAAATAATTTCTTTCTTCCATCTTTTTCTTCTAAAACTCGTATTATTTCCTTTTGTTTCTTATTTTTCTTCTGGGGACGATTATAATGTTGTGGTTTCACTGTCAATCATTCATACTATCCCCAAAGCTTTTCTGCGTTATTTATGGGAGTATGATTGGCCAAAGTGAATTGTTCTACATCAACTTGTATTTCAAATCAATTTGATTATGCTATTGTTCTCAGCTTCTCTTGCTCCATCCTCTTGTATTCCATACTCCTTGATCAACTCAAATCTAAGGTTGTTTCCATCTTCTTCCTCCACAATCTTGTACTACAAACCGCGATGTTAATGTAAATGAATTATTGAACTGTGTTCCATTGAAAAATTATGTTAAATTAATAAATTTTCTTGTCAATTTTAAATTATATCATTTTAATAGATAAATGTTATTTGAATAACCATTTTCAAACAATTTATGAGACAATTGAAGATATACAAAATAATGTGATTTTTAATTATTTTTTGCTTGTTTTGATTTTTGTGTCAATTTCTATATTATTTAATATATCTTTGTTTGTCTTATAAATTATCCTAAATAATTTGTTTAAATAACATATCTCCTTTAATAAATTAAATTATACAAAACCGATCAAATATAAATAATTTAGATTTTATAATTCGAAAAAAGTCGAATACAAATACAAGGGTAGGATGAGAAAAAGAAATTGAAAAAGAAAATAAATCAGACACACGTTTTGCACGGCTGAACTGGCCAAGACAACACAACAGACAGAGAAACTCATACATGTGATCTCTCTCTCTTCATTCCTTCGATCCCATTTCACAGATTCACAAAACCAACCCATTCCTTTGGGTTTAGATCTCTCTCAACCATGTTCATCTTTGATTGGTTCTATGGCATTCTTGCATCCCTTGGTCTCTGGCAAAAAGAAGCCAAGATTCTCTTCCTTGGTCTTGATAATGCCGGCAAAACTACCCTTCTTCATATGCTCAAAGATGAGGTCATCTAATCCTTTTTTTCTTTCACCCCTTTGATTTAAAATTCGATTTTTTGAATAAAGGTTTAATTTTTTATATTTTTATTGCAGAGATTAGTTCAACATCAACCGACCCAACATCCTACTTCGGAGGAATTGAGTATTGGGAAGATCAAGTTTAAAGCTTTTGATTTGGGTGGTCATCAAATTGCTCGTAGAGTTTGGAAAGATTATTATGCTAAGGTTGAATCTCTTGATCTATTTCTTGATTATCAATTTTTCGTTTTTTATTTAGGGATTAGTTGGAATTTTTTATGTGATTTTGAGTTTGTGAAAGTCTGTTGAAGGGTTTGATTAATTTGTTTTAACTTGATTATGTAGTGCATGGTTTTGATGATTTATTTTTGTTAGTGCCCTTGTGCTGATTTGATTTTCAGTTGCATGGATCTGTTGATAGGTTCTTCTTGGTCTGTTAGTACCTTTCGGTTAATTTGTTTGTGTCTATTGCTTGGCAAGGTTATGATCTAGGTGTGTCCAGTGTATGGCATGTGTTAATGCATGACACTTAACAGTCTGACGCATGTCGTTACATTCAACACTTTGATTTTTTTAAATTACTACCGATGTCTACGTGTCGGTGTCAATGTCGTGTCAAGTGTTTGTGCTTCTTTGGCTATGATATTAGTGAGATGTTCAAAAACTCAGTTATTTTGTAGCTTCTTTAGGCACTTAATTGGATGTCTTTCCATTCAAATTGCATTTGTAAAACAATTATATTGTTTAGGTTAATTTGTTTCAACTTGATTAAGTAGTGCATGGTTGTTTTAAGTGATTTTTATTGTTTTTGTTGGTGCTGATTTGCTTTTCAGTTGGATGGATCTGTTGATAGGTACTTGGTCTTTGTAACATTTTATTGTTTCATATTTTAGACTCTATTGATTGACAAAGTTACTATGATCTATCTAGGCGTGTCACGTGTCCGATACCGACACATGTAGTTACATTTAACACTTTCCATTCTCCTGAATTGGTGTCAATGTGTCAGTGTTGTGTCCGTGATTTTGGTATGATTATGATACATCTGTTACGATGTTCAAAAACTTAGCTATTCTGTAGCTTCTTTAGGCACTTAATTGAATGTCTTTTCATCCAAATACCACTTCTGTAACAAATATATTGTTTGATTATGCTATGACTTTCTGCCCATGCTGGCTAGTTAATTAGTTTCACTCTTTGTAGCACTGACAGTTTATATTGAGCGTGTGTCCAATGTCTGACACATATCAGTACATTTGATTACATTCAACTAATTCATTTTCTCACATTATTACCGGCAATGTCAACGATTGAGTATTGTGTTTGTGTCTATGTAAGTGCTTCATAGGCAGTGTTCCACAAATCGAGTGTTGCGAGTTTACGTTTTTAAGTGCCAAAAACTGTGTTAACTCGGAGGTAAACTCGGTTTTTGGTGAAACCAGAATGTTTGACGAGGTCGACCGAGTTAACACGTGTTAAACTCTGTAAACTCGGGTAACTCAAACATTTTTTTTTTATTTTGGGCCATTTTTTTGGGCTCATTTTCTTTCAAAAACTCAATTCTTTTTTCAAGCCCAGGGTACTGAAAGTAATGTTGAAGTGAGTTCAAGCCATATATTTGGTTCTAATATTGAAAATCCCTTATCATCTAGAAAAGAATTTGATGAAGTTAGAGATGAAGACACCGATGATAATGATATTATGAAACTTTAGAATGATTGAACTTTTGAGGATATTAACTAGTTTATTTTTTGGATAGGTTTATTAACAACTTTAGAAACTTGTGAAACTTGTTTTTTTTTGGATGGTTTCTTGAAATACTTTCAAAAAGAATGTGTCGAACTTCCGATAGAAACTTGAACGTCCCGATTTCAGTTTCGGCCAACTTTTTTTTTGAAAAAAATGGCTGATACGTGTCGGATACGGCTAACTTATACTCCGATACGGCTAACTTATACTCCGACACCGATACTTCTCTTACATATTTCATTTTAAAAAAATAAAAGAATAAGAAACAAAAATACATTAAACCGACAACGCTATCAAAAACATTTGTCTCTTCTAACCCCCAAAAAATAGGGTTCTCGACAACCACTGAACGATAGTTATTCTCTTCTCTCTAATGCTATGTTTCTTCTGTTCTTCTCCCTATAATATCTTCTTCTCTTCTTTTGTTCTTCTCTCTAATTGGGGAAACATGTTGTTTTTAAATTATTTGTTTTCAATCTCAAATAGTGTTAACTATTAAGTAGTCAACATCAGACAATGATATTCTTTTTTGATAGTACTAATGATGTTTAACTATATTTAAATTTGTGCAGAAAAAATATGTAATTGTCACTTGTTTTGATCATTTTTATTGATGTGGATGTTTGTTTATTATCATTTTTAGTTATGTTTATACATTGTGCACTTATACTATTAGAGTCTTTTGAAACTTATGATTTTGCAAGTTAATTTTGTATTTTGATGATAAGTTGAATATAACTCATTATTATGGTGGTTATGTATACTTTGGTACCGTTTGACCCGACTTTTTTTCTACTTCTCTACAATTTTAAGGAGAAGGTAGGCCAAACACAATATCTATTAAGTACTTACTAAAAAATATTTTAAACATTTTTTCCCTTCAAAAAATATTTTAACAATTTTTTATTTATTATATATTTGTACAATATTTTGCCAAACAACTTTTAACTTAAAAATAGCTTTAAAACTAAAAAAATAATAAAGTAACCAAACAACTTTAACTTTTTTCTTAAAGCTCTTAATTTTAACTTTGTTTTAAAGTAACTTTTGGACTGTAAAAAAGTCAGGTCAAACGACGCCTTTGTCATTATAATTAAGTCATATTTTACACTATTGACCTATTTGCAATATTATATTAGCTTATATATGTCATATGTATAATAAATTTTATATAATTTAAATTTAGGATAAACTCGTAACTCGTACTCTTACGAGTTTACGAGTCGAGTTTACATAGGTAAAACGAGTTGAGGTAAACTCTCGAGTTGTAAAACATTGTTCATAGGTGTTACTTCTTGTTGTATGAGGTGCTGGATTTTCATATGCGGCGATCTTTTGCTGCAGTTGCTATAAATATTTGAAATTTTCATTCTAGTATTGTTAGATTCTGGCTTTGAGCAACTTTTTATGACTCATTATTCTTGGTGATAATTTACACAACACAAGTGCTCACTAATCACTAAGTTTATGTCCTTCATAATCCCAGATAAAGCTCTTTGTATTTGTCTGATTCATGGGAGGCAAAAAGTTACTGGAAGGCTCGCTGATAGCACCCCTTTAAACCTTTCAGGAGGTGTTTACTAGTTGCCTTCCACACATGTACTGTTTTCCTTTAACAAGAATTAGAGAGAAAGAACACACAGAAGGGTGGGAGAACAAATAACTGATACATAGATTATATCTGTATAAAAGGATTCAAGACTTTCTAAAAAAAATTATCATCCCATTTAAGCACAAGAAGACATACACTCGAATTGATATATGGCCTGTTTTGATCAACTTGTTTGAGCTAACATAAGCACTTGTGAGCAATGTAGTCAGGATCGAGATCCTACTTAGGATCGGTCAGCTGGTGAAGGGACGTAAACACGGGGAACGTAACACGGTTCGTAAGAACCCACTCAAAGGGCAAAGTTGTAACTTCACTCACATATATACACACAAAAACATAAAAATTATAATACAAGAACAAAACAACTTAAAAATCAACCACCATTAAAAACAGCATAGCTTACAAAATAACTTACAAAATTACAAAATTAAAAACTACATAATAATTATAATACAATATAAGCACAAAATAACTTACTAAATCATAACTACTAGGTTCAAAATAAGTTTATCATCTCTACCAATTCCCTCTTTATCTCTACTAGTTCACTTCTATCTAGTTCCAGCCAAATCAGAAACTACATAGCTCTATTGACATCCGGAGGAACCATTCAACAAGGTTGAACATCTCTACCAGTTCCGGCCAAATGATGCCTCACTCTGTATGCCCTCCCATAAAAGACACTCACATAATTTACACTTCACCTTTCTTGTTCCTCCTTCAATAGAAACAACATACTGCCATGTCGAAGCCATTACAAAAGGTTGTGTGAAAAACAGAGTTAAGGGAGGAAAAAACGAAAAAAGAGTTATGGGTTATGGAGGAGAAAACAAAAACGGGTTTAGGTGAGGGAAGAGAGTGAACGACGGCGAGAACTTCGCCGGATAAGGGAACACGGCCGTCGTTTGTGAAATAGAGACATGGCTGTCATTCTTGGTTAAGGTTGTTTCGAAACACGGCGGAGGGAGAAAGGCAACGACGGCGGCCGTTTCGAAGCTGAGAACGGAAGAATGAAGAAAGGGAACACGGCGGCCGTTTTTGGTTAGGGTTTTTTCGTGAAGGTGGGAAGAGAAAGAATGAAAGAACCGGGTCATAACTATATATAGGGAACCGGGTTTTAATTTTTGACACGACCCGATTCGTAAATCCCAATTTCAATTTTGCCAGCCCAGCTCGTTTTTCATTACGTTCCTGTACAGGAACTCGATCCTGACCACAAACTGCACAAAATCTACCCAGAACAAGAACGGAGCACGCCGGCAAGGCTGGCACGTCCGCACTCAGTTTTTGACTACCTTGCTTGTGAGACTGTTCGCGAGAGCTTGTGGAGACAGCTTATAACATGTGCAGAAGTTTCTTGCAGCTTATTTCCATAAGCTCTCAAAGACAGTTTATAAAAATAGCTTATAATTTATATGGAAAGAGTTTGACTTTATTTTATTTTGTTATAGAAATAAACTTATACATAAGCATTTATATGATAAGCGCTTATGCTATAAGCGCTTAATTAAGCCGTTTATCTAAACAGGGCCATATTCTTTCACCTTTAGACAGAAGAGATTTACAATAACAAATGTTTGAAGTTTGTTTGGTAAATATTGTTTAGTATCTATATACATCACCTTTCCATTCACCAATTCAGCTCTATGTTTGACTTGAACAAATTTCTTGTCTTTATTTGATATGACTATATACCAATATACTATAACTTCTAGAGTTGTTGGATATGGCTTTAGAATTCTCACCTATGCTGGTTATCCAGGTGGACTGCTGTAGTTTACCTAGTCGATGCTTACGACAAAGAGAGGTTTGCAGAATCTAAGAAGGAGCTTGACGCCTTGCTCTCAGATGAGTCCTTAGCAAATGTTCCATTTCTTATTCTAGGAAACAAGATTGACATCCCATATGCAGCTTCAGAAGACGAGCTACGATATCATCTCGGCCTAACCAATTTCACCACAGGCAAAGGCAAGGTCAATCTTACAGACTCCAACGTTCGACCTCTTGAAGTGTTCATGTGCAGCATTGTCCGCAAGATGGGATATGGCGAAGGCTTCCAGTGGCTTTCACAGTATATCAAGTAGAGTCCAATCTGTTTGCTGGTCAACTAGGCACTGTTCTGCAGTTAAATCACAAGTTATTTACCTTTGTTTTTGCTTTTGATTGGATTATTTCGATACAACTGCAGTAATATTACATGATAATAACATTTGTATGTTTAGAGATTATTTTTTTGGGTGGAATATTGTCCTTTAAAATACTTGATTCTGTTGTAGGATGGCATGACTTGGCAGAAACTTAAATAATTTTGAAGAATCTTAATACAGTTTTTTTCCCTCTTAGATATTAATGGAAGCAGAGTTTTCTCTTCTTTCAACCTTGTGATCTGACTAGGTTTTTTATGGCAATATTAATTTTAATACTTTTATAATTTAAAAAGGCTTTGATATGGTTAACAGTATGAAGACAGTAAAGGAAATCAAATTCTATTGCAAAAAGAGAGGGACAAACTACCTTGTATATTACAATTCTAATGTACTTGGGCCCTCCTCTAATCTCTCATTCTTATTATTTATGGAAAATTGTTATTCTCTCTTTTGTTTTTGCTCATTCACGGATCTTAAAATGTCTGCGTGAGTTAACTCATGTTGAAAAATGTCCAGCGTGAGTTAACTCACGTGCAAAAAAGTCGAGCGTGAGTTAACTCACGTTGGCCAATTTTCAGTGAATGAACAATTTGAATGAGAGGAGCAATTATCTTATTTATGGCCTATGCTCAACTAATTTCCCTAATTAATAGACTACAATATTAGAAACCATTGTAGTTGGACTGTGGTTTTTTATTTAACTTTGTATGCAACACATTTTATTTTTGGATTTACTTTTCTATCACTTTTTTGCAGCGTCCTATAGTTTTTTTACGAAAATGTCCATGTGTTTTTTCAGATTTTAGAATCCGAACTGAGTTTTTCCTTTGTTATGGGGTTAAAAAAATGAGTTTTTCACCAATTCGGATTTTATAATCCAAAAACCTCAAAAAAACAGGGCGCGTTCCTTGTTTTTTTCGGATTATATAATCCGAACGCCCCATAAACACCCCTTTTCAAGGGAAAAACAGTTTATATTATATAATCCGAACTGTATCAGCACAAATTCTGTTTGTTTGTAACATGAATAACCAGTTTAAGGACAATATTAATCTTCCTAACTCTCATCCTTCTGTTTTAGGTCATTGTTAGTTGTTCTTAGTAAAAAATCTGGTTTCGGACTACTTAATCAGATTGCTCTGAAACTTTCCCAGAAAATAAAAAAAATCAAGGATCAAGACTTCCGTAGAAGAGACTTCTTACGGGACTTCGCCCCTCAAAATCCAAAATTCCATCGTTTAGACCCATTTTTATTTTTATTTTATTTTTCATATTCTCAGAAAAATCCGAAAAAATTTGCATTAGTTTTATTTGATTTTTAGAATTTTTTGGTGGTATTTTATATTTTTATGATTTTATTTGATAGGTTTTTATGATTTTTTACTTTGTTTTTTTGTTGTTTTTAAAAGCAAAATTCAAAACTGTTGAAATGAGAGAGATTCTGATTGCTGATTATACATAAACATATTTCAGATTATAAAATTCGAACTTAGTTTAAATGCGTTCAGATTTTAAAATCCGAGGGGTATTTTAAGGAAAAAATAGGGCGCATGAGAAACACATACGGTAAGAAAAGTAATAGTTTTTTTTTTTATTATTCATGACTGAGTCTTGAAATATCTTGAAGTTTCTATATAATACATCAACTTATCTGAAAAATTCATCTTTATCAATGACACATCATATAATTCGTGATTTGAATTTGATTTGATGAGCATGGCCTATGACGCGGACCTAATTCAATTGTAAACCTTTTTATTAGATTGGCTAAGGACAACTCCATTATTTTGGTTGACAATATTACCAATAAAATAAAAAACTAAAACAATATTACTTTTTTAGCTGCATCTTTCTCTTTTTTAAAATAATTGTCACTTTAAAATATCAAAACAACATTTAAAATACATTTTTTTATTAAATTTCATTTCACTTATCTACTTCACTTACTACAATTAATAATGATGTTTTAGTAAATGATATTAATTTTATCATTGAAATCGATTTAATTAATAACTTTTTTAAGAACCATACACAACTCAAATATGACAATTAAAATGAGACAAGAGATAAATGTATAATATATGCAGGGGTCGGGGTTCGAACCCTAAACACCCTACTTCTCCACATTTAAAATGTGTGAGAATGTATAATATTTGTAAAAGTAAGGAGGATGGCGGTTTGGGGGTGAGGCAGATGAGGGAGTTTAACATTGCTCTGTTAGGAAAGTGGTGTTGGAGGTTGTTGGTGGATAGAGGGGGTTTGTGGTATCGGGTGTTGTTAGCTAGGTATGGTGAGGTGAAAGGGAGGTTGGAGGTAGGGGGCCGGAGTGCTTCTTCTTGGTGGCGAGAAGTTGTGAAAATCCGTGAAGTAAAAGTTCATACCTTTTGGTGGGTGAAAACTTGTAATATTAATGTCCGTAATAATTCTCACTGTTGGTGGTCGAGCCCCTTTGTTTGCATGGGCATCGGCTAACCGTCCCTTAGATGCTCTTGTGAACTGTGTATTTGTATTTGTTTGAGCTCTGGGTTGGCACACCTTATACTAATTTAGAGGCTCCGTTTTTAGTAATATATTACATTTTTGCTCGTTCAAAAAAAAAGTGTGAGCTCTAGCTTCTAGCTGAGAAAAAAATAAATTAGACGAGGGAGTAGCATGGCCCTGGATAGATTCCATGGTGGTGAGGTGAGCACGTGACATGAACTTTGATGGTGCGTAGAAGATTTGTAATTGAGGATTTGGGACAAAAATCAACACACGCACGTATCGCATTTTATTTAAAAACTAGTAAAAGATCCGTGTTTTCGCACGGGTCACATAACATTGCGATAATTATATAAAAAAATAATTATATTGTTAATATTGTAGAATGTTTATAGATATTAAATGAAAATTATGAGCAATAATGTAATGTTTTTATTAATTTTTTTCTCTTATATAAACAAAAATTTGTTAAATAGTTGAGTCACACCGGTTATGGATTTTATTTGCTTATATATGCGCAAACAAATTTTTATGCACATAAAATTTTGAAAACTTGTGACTATTTTCAAAATCAAAATTAATGTAGTGTTTTTATTAAATAACTTTTTATATTATATGCAAAAGACTGTTCAATGTTTGCACCGCACCTATTGCAGATTTTATGTATTTATATTTGCATAAACAAATTTTTATATACATATATGAGAAAGTCGATATGATAAAATTTTAAAAATTCATGATTATTTTCAAAATTAAAATTAATGTAGTGTTTCTATTAAATAACTTTTTATTTTATATGCAAAAACACTATTCAATGTTTGCACCGCACCCATCGCAGATTTTATGTATTTATATCTAAATAAACAATTTTTTATATACATGTATGAGAAAGTCGATATGATAAAATTTTGGAAACACATGACAATTTTCAAAATATCAACATTAATGTAGTGTGTCTACTAAATAAATTTTTATTTTATATTTAAAACACCGTTAAATATTTAAATCGCACTCGTTGAGGAATTTATATGCTTATATATGCAGAAGAAAATTTGTATGTATCGATATGTGATAGTCAATATGATAAAATTTTGAAAACTCGCGATTATTTTCAAAATATCAACATTAATGCAGTGTTTCTATTGATTAAATTTTATTTTGTATGCAAAACACTGTTCAATAGTTTGCACCGCTCCCGTTGCAGATTTTAAATGTTTATATCTACAGAAACAAATTTTTATATAGATATATGAGAAAGTCAATGTGATAAAATTTTGGAAACACATGACTATTTTCAAAATATCAACATTAATGTAGTGTGTCTATTTAATAAATTTTTATTTTATATTTAAAACACCGTTAAATATTTAAATCGCATTCGTTGAGGAATTTATATGTTTATATATGCAGAAGAAAATTTGTATGTATCGATATGTGATATATAGTCGATATGATAAAATTTTGAAATCCCGTGACTATTTTCAAAATATCAACATTAATGTAGTGTTTCTATTGATTAAATTTTATTTTGTATGCAAAACACTGTTCAATGTTTGCACCGCTCCCTGTTGCAAATTTTAAATGTTTATATCTGCAGAAACAATTTTTTATATACATATATGAGAAAGTCGATATGATAAAATTTTGAAAACCTATGACTATTTACAAAATATCAACATTAATGTAGTGTGTCTATTAAATAAATTTTATTTTATATGCAAAACACTGTTAATATGTTTGCAACGCTCCCGTTGCAGATTTTAAATGTTTATATCTGCAGAAACAAATTTTTATATAGATATATGAGAAAGTCAATGTGATAAAATTTGGAAGCTCGTGACTATTTTCAAAAAATCAACATTAATGTAGTGTGTCTATTAAATATATTTTTATGTTATATTTAAAACACCGTTAAATATTTAAACTGCATTGTACTTTAATTTTTATATATTGTTAATAGATGTTAGTAGATATGAACATTATCCGTGAGGATGTATCAAATGAGAGGACTCTTATTGTGAGAGATGAGAGGCTTAAATCATGACCCTTGGATTAATCTGTATCGTGGCATTTAATTTTAATGACAACATTAGATCCTAATTGCATCGTCCACCTCAGACCTCATTTCTTCCCATCTCCTTAGCACCTTTTCGTTTCATCAACATCAAAAATAAAGACCCCTTGCATCTTCTCTTTCTCTTGTGTTCTTGTTATGCAATTTTTTTTCTTTCAATTTGACTTTTTCAATTTTGGCAGGCTCAACTCTATTTACTTTTATCAGAAGATCCTAATTAGAGAAATTGCATAAGGGTGTTTTTTAATCTTCAATAGAGTATTGTGACATCATGAAAATTTAGAAGAACATGAAACGATCAACTATCGCTCGCAGTGTTGGGTTTCATATGCCTGGTTATTATGATTTACTCACTCAAACACATTACATGGATGCCCACAGATCATGACTAGAATATATCTTCAGATTCCGAGATTAGAAAACTTTTTGTTTCTACCATTCGATTCTAATTTTTCAACCTATATTATAAGGAATTAAATGAATTTATGAAATCATGTAAAAAAATTTAATTTATGATGGAGGATGACTTTTCGATTGCAGGCCCCCATTGTTGAATATCTAAGCGTTGTTGTTGATTTTTTTTTCTTTAATTTGATTTTTGTTTGGGAAGAGATTGACAATAATAATTATCATGTTACTCGTGTTTATCTACATAAATAGTACAGAACTGGAAAACAAATTCTCTGGGAGTAAGAACAGCAAAACTAGTGTTTGTCTTTGATTATGAGAGAATGAAAGATGAAGTTTTTGTGTTTGGAACGACGAAGAAAGGGAAGCGGCAAAAATGAGGAAAGGGGATTATAGTTTTAGTTATTTAAAGCTACAAAGCATCTATTAATGTTTTAAAATTGATAAATTAAATTCTACCAGACCATTAGAAAATTCGGATACATCCCCCATTATCCGTAATTAATTTTTAAAAAAACAAATAAATTAGTTTCATAGTTATCCGTGGAAATTGGTTACACTTGTGATAAACATTATCCGTAATTAATTTTTAAAAAATAAATAAATTAAATTTTGCACAATGACCATTATGCACATAAAATTAAGGAGATCATGAGTTTTAATAAGGACGATTATGAAATTTTGTTGTACTTGACTTTTATATATTGTTAGTAGATGCCATTTTTTATGAAGAAATAAAAAAATGTCATTTTTATTAATGTACTCCCTCCGTGTCATGATAAATGTCACTTTTGCATTTTCCGTCACAAATTGTGACTTTAGAATATCATTGCATTATTTATTATTTTTTCACTAATACCTTTATTGAATTTCATCCTCTTAACTACTTCATTTACTATAATTAAAAAGAGTATTTTAGTAAATGATATTATTTTTACTCCCTCCATCTCGTATTAGATGTCTTATTTGAGTTTTACACGATTATTAATGAAATGATTAATAATATTGATTTTAATGGTAAAATGTGTATCATTTACTAAAATAATCGGTAGAATGGATCATAATGGTAAAATGTTAACTTCCATTCAAATGCAATTTTTGTTTTGAAGAAGGATTCAAATGCAATAAATAAGAGTATGTTAGTGGAAAAGAATAATAAATGTTGTACTGATATTATAAAAGAGACAAATAATTTGAGACAAAGAAAATAGAGGACATCTAATTTGAGATGAAGGGAATAACATTTAAATCAACTCAACTAGAAACTTTCTTAGGAACCGTGCACAACCCAAATACGACACTTAATCTGAGCCGGAGGGAGTATTCATGATTCATAATATGAATATCGATCTAATATCCATCCATGTGGACCTCGTCAAATTCTAAACCATTTTATTAGATTAGCTAAACTCATTTTTTTTACAAAAATTATAAAAAAAAAAAAAAAATATGGTTCATGTTAACCAGTGACCCCGTGAACACCGGTTAATGAAACAAAAAAGGTAAATTTTGCATTGAAAATAACATTTTCTACACTTTTAGGTATTGTATTACACACATTTCAAAAAATTCTTAGTATAATTGTTTCCTTGACTATTGTCCCAGAAGTATTGGTTAACATTTTTCTATATCCAGTAGAATGGACCATATTCCATGTTTGCAAGGTATGCAAATGATATGCAGTTGGATGTTGCATTAGAATTATGCAAGAAAAATTAAGGATTTGGGACAAAAACCAAATGGAGGTACAATGGTTGGTCTCATGCTAGCCATAACTAAAATTTAGTTGAATAATGTTTTGCATGTTGGGGAGAATATAGTAAATTTGGAAAAACAGTTTGGTATTGTAGAACATCATGATAAGAGAATATGAAAAATCACATGCCTAGAAAAGTTGTGAATTTTCTTTCTGCAAATGGAATTGAATCATATGTATGTAATCAATTATGCTAGTGTTCCTTTCCACATATACTCACTCATTATAGTGTCAACTTTATCACTGCATAAAAGTTTCTACAACAATTATGTCTAATAATCACATCAAAGAAGGCCTTATCATTTAAGTTACATATTTCATCTTGCACCAAAAACATCCACCAAACATCTTAATTACGCATGAAAGCTTCAAAATGACCCATTTCAAGATATTAAAGCAATTTGAAAGGGTCATTAGCTCAATTTGCACACTACGGAATTTACAAGATCTACATGCTATACCAAAAAAAAAAAACACACACTAGTTTGTTACATTACACAAGTCTAAAGGAATGGGATGCATCCCAAAAACATAAACCTTTTATAGGAACTTATGATGTCTTTGTTGTTAACATGTCCACATCAGAATTGATGAGTTCTTCTTCTAATTCAAGTTCCGACTGCACAAAGCAATTCTACCAAGTTAATAACCATGTCAAATCATAATAATAAGAATTTAAATAGTTAATAATTCAAATACATGGTTAATTACATTTAGTAGATGGTTGATGAATAGACAGAATGTAACGCAACTCATTAACCATCCACATAACGAAATTAATCACATATTTTATCTTATTGAACAGCGCTAACCATCCAAATTGTTGTCGTTATTTTTTGTTAAATTTGTGTCAAAATATCATTTATCTTATTTTAGTCACCTTTGCTTGATTATGTGCCATCTTCATCCTGCTATACTCTTGTTGTGCTTTCTTAGAACGGAACATGGCTTGTACTCGTACCACAGATCTCTCAACACGTTCTTCCGCTTGTTTCCTACCAGTCTTAAAGAAGTCCTCTTCTACATCGCTTTCCTGCTCCTCATCTTTCATGTCTTCGTCCGGATTCACCTCAAGCCCGCGGAAACCTTTTCTCTTTAAAAGCCAACGCAGGATTACTTTCTCAAGAATTCCAACAGACCATAGAATCTTACGATATTCCCTACGCACTTGAAAGCCTCTAAATGCAGCCTGCATCGAAAATATAACCAATCAAGCATTAGCAACTAAAGAGAAAAATTCAGGACAATCAACAATAACAGAAGCGCAGCTCTTACTTGAATTCTAATAGCCTGACGTCGCATGTGGAGAAACTGTCTACGCAACTTCCATGAACGGAATCTGTACTGGATCCGAGCAGCAGCTGCCATCGCTTTTCTTGTCTCAAAGTTGCGAAAGGCATGTTGAATTTTCATTGCTGCTACTATCTGGCGTGCTTCCTCCTCTGGACTGATAAATTGAACCGACTGATATCGCAATTTTAGTGAGTGCTCCCTAAACGCTGCTTGTATGCGTGCTGCTGCCTCAGCTGTTGTTCGGTAAGCTGCCAATGTATCCTTTAAGTACACTTGGTCCTCTGTAAGGTTCTCAGCATTTACTGGATCAGTTGTAGTGGTTTGGAGTGAACCACTGATATTTCCAGCTAAGCTCATGTCATTGAACTGCTCAACCAGAGATATTTCTGAAAGATAAGCAGCTAAACCGTCATATCCGTTCATATAAGCAAGATCAGCAGCAGTACAGCCACCAGGGTTTTCGGGAGTTGGATCTGTCACCAAATTGGGCTTTGCTCCACAAGACAACAGTGTAGCAACCATTTTCTCCCTAAGACGAATTTCAAACAAACATAAAATGATACTTCCGTTCAGGCTCATAACTAGATTAGAAGGAAAAAAATGCATATAAAAACTAAAAAGCCTACAGTGCTTAACTTAATGATAAAATCACATTTGTCATAGTTATGTATGTATCTTAAGGGAAAACAGAAAATGAAAAGAACTTGAACAGTGAAGCAATGTCAGAAAAATTGGGTAACCATCAATTTGGTCTCTCAAGTATCACACTCTCCTGTTTGGTCTCTAAACTATATGATAATAATAAATAGTCCTTGAACCATATGAAATCCATCAAGTTAGTCTCTAAACTATATGAAATCCGTTTCTTTAGTTCCCAGTATCTCTTGTTAGTATACAACAACATGGAATAATTTGACGGATTTCATATAGTTTATGGACTAACTTGACAAATTTCATATAGTTTAAGGACTACTTATTATTTTTATAAACTTTAGGGACTAAATAGCAGTGAGAGTGATACTTAGGGGACAAAATTGATGGGTTACTCTCAGAAAATCATTTAGATCAATGTTGCAACACATCTGTTTGTTCAAACAAGTGGAGTGGCAGTGTATCATACATTCCATTATATGCTGCCCAATGAAGAGCGGTCCATCCAAATTTGTCGCGGAAATCCAGTGACAAGCCTGACCACGAAAACAAAGTAATAGCCCAGGTATATCCCAACATTGCACACAAATGAATTACACTTTGGCCTTGTGCATCATACTCAGTAGTCTTACATCCTAAAACAATACGTTCCAAAAGCCATTCCCTGAGTTTGTTTTTCAACGCAATTTCGAACAAGGTATTTTTCGCTTGCGGAAAGGGAGGTGTGTTTTCGTCAGACGACTTCATGAAGTGTTGAAAACTTTTGGAAAGAAATAATGTTTTGGAGGCGAATTTTTTAGTCTCTTTCAGTGCAGTAGGTGATACTTCACTAGAGAAAACATCAAGGGTCTTCGGTGTTGTAAAAAGCAAATGAGAAAGCCTCATTTGAAGACGAAATTCAACCCAGTTGTATGTCTCCTTCATTGAAGCAGCAGGATCGTGCAAAATAGGAGTGCGATATTCAAAATTAACAACTTGGCTAATAGGCTTATGGCCATCGAAGCTCAAATATAGATTCACGAATCCAGGAGAATGCGGCAATACCCAGCATCGGTAAACTCCAACCTGAACAATTTCTACAGGAACACTTGTTTCGCCACAGACACACATTATATTGGACTTTGCAAGGTGTTGATAATCATAGAGAAAATATCCAGTTACCAGGACCTGCAAGAAGTAAAGGGCCATGGATGTTCAATTATAATTGCAAAATAACGGTAGGAAAGAAGGCTACTATAACAAAATAATTAATTGCAATTAGATATATGAGAAAAAGAAAAAGGAAACCTTTGTTTTCTCAGTGGAAGAAACCCATGAAGGGGCCACCTCAGTAATATGAAATACTTGTTCCGGAAGAGAAGATTGTTGATTATCCATCACCAGTGATGAAAATGGATCATGAACAGACGAAGGAATTGACGATTCAAGAGTTGATGCCTCTACAGAACATGGTATGTAAGATATGGCATTGTTCATCCACGTTCCAAAGCTATTCTGACTTTGCAAACCTTCATTGACTAAAGTGTCAACAGAATCAACACCACCAAAAGTCATAGAATGATTCTTTTGAACGTTAACACTTTCTGGGAAACAGTAAGAAACATTAGTGCTCCCAGACTCTGGCGGAGTTAGAATACCATACGAAGGAATTTCTGAGGCAGGATTACCAGCAACCTGTTTATAAAAACTCTATAGGTTAGAACAACAGTTGTACGAGTACAAAGTCGGTATCACTAGAAGACAGAAAAAGGAAGCACAGCATAGAGCAGATTAAAAAACACAAATGAAAAAAGGTACTATCTTACATTGTCAAAGCTGCCATTCGGTAAGGTTTGATTTAGTTGATAGTAACGCGGTTCGTTTCCTGCCAAAAGTTAAATTTAAAGTATAAAATTGTAAGGTTCTTTCCGAACAAGCCATTGGCTCTGATAAAGCAGAAACAATTACCTCCATTTTGTATAGTAGGGGTATTAACATTAGAAGCCACTAGTTCATCCCAATCAAGTGTATTAAGCTCATGAAGCTTCTGTTCATGACTTCTGACAGTTAAATTTTCATTGAGACCTGTTTACCTCCAAGACAGTAAAGGGAATGAAAATATGTATCCACAGTCAAGGAAGAAACCAACAGTATCTATGACAACAACAATATATCATAACTAATAGGTTGGTAGTATTATCCTAATGTTGCGTAGGAATATTACTAAATTATCATTTGAGTATAGATGTGTTCAATTCTGACTTTTCATATTGATTGCCTAAAGAGTATAACTTGAAATAAATTTGACTAAAATTATCTAGATGTCATTTCTCACCATTCGTATAAGCACTGTTGGTTCCAGAATCTAAGTCTTCTGATAGAATCCATGGTGTAGTTGGATCAGAAATAGGAACTCGAATTTGAATTTAATGGTGTAACAGGAGAACCTTGAGACTGTATCAATCCACAACCTAATGAATGTTAGCAAGCCTAATTTCCTTCAATAAATAAATAGATCACATGGCAAGGCATAGATCACACATATCAATCATTGGACTCTGGAGACAAGACTCCTCTAAAGTGAGCTATTTTAATTCAAATTGCATTGTGATTTCAACCCATGAAAATCTAAAAGTGGATATACTTGCTTGTTTTAGAGACAAATTTGGTTTCAACGAAGTTTTTCTAGACTTGGGATACCCTTAAACACATTCATTGGTAAACAAGGCTATAAAAATGCCTCAGAAAACCAAAAAAAATACTCGTAGGGTCTTTCTATCAGACAAAACAACATATAAGTCTTTATTTGTCCGGTGAAGTTCAATTTTTAAGAGGCAAAAAAAAATGATTAAGACGACCTCTTGTGTTTCACGATAATGAACCAGGACTATGTGCTCCAGACTCCTGAAAGAAAAACAACAAAAACAATTGAAAGTCACTTTACTATTTGCAGACTTCTTTTTATTCTGTTAAATAAAAGCAAGAAATATAAAAACACAACCACTAATACATAGATCACAAATATGAACATGCATACACAATATATAGGAATTGAGACCTTAAGGGATTAAGGTAAACATTGATATACATACTTATCAAGCAACCAATAACATCTTCGAACAAAGCCTGGGTTATCTTGGCCGTGTGCATAATATACGTGGATTCTCTCTTCATTACCAACCTGATTGACAGGGGGAAATAAGAATGAACAGAAGACATGTCAACAATCAGATAAATTAATCAATAGTAACTCGAAATAAAATTAGAATCAAATATAACATAGTTATGGAATGATAAAAATGTGAATAAACATAAACATTGTACACAGTCAATATGCTCCCTCAAAACATCAAATAAACAAAACAGTGAAGAAAATTAAAATCCTCACTTTTAAGTGCTCATGAGCTTCTTTAACAGTTTTCCCGTCTTTTTTCTTTTTCCAGTTGTGCCCATCTTTTCGGAAGTTCCTAAGCATCTTGCGGTCAAATAGTACAACAGTACCACCTGTTTTACACACAACATTATAATAAATAAGTTAGCACTGAAATCCTGTTGAACAATGCATAAATATGCATGTACACTTTTTCTATTTAACATTGTATATACTATTTATAAAGAAAAGCTTGAACAAGAACTAAAGGGTCTAGAAGCTTGCAAACTTTATAATACATTATACAAAATGCAATGCAAATTAAAAAATAGAAATATGATTGATCATATTATATAGTATATATGGAAATGCAAATCTACTAAAGAAACACCAGGTTAGTTCTGATAGCAATATACTTTTGGGCAGATGCAATGGCTTGACATGGATAGTAAAATATTTGTAATTGCTGAGTATGGCGTGAATCTCATTCGGACGAAGCCATCTGCTTTTTGCTTCCTCCAGGGTTTCGCCAACATCCAGGTCTGAGTCACATATAATAAAACTACTTTAGAACAACGAATCAACAGATAAGAGCAATATCTTGCTAACAGTTAACAATGACTAAATCTGCAGCCACATGCTTCTACTTCTACTCACTGTTCTTATAGCAAACACAATACATTTAATTTGTTCTAAACTATATGTCAGATGGAATTCAGTTAAGCTGAAGTCAGTCCAGTATTTCAAATATATCTTAAAAAGGAAATTGTTACTGTTTTAGATAAGCTTCTCAACATAAGTTGAAATTAGTTTATGCTTTTTCTAGCCTTTACAAAAACACCTATGCCAAATGAAAAAGTAAATTTTCTAAATGAAGAACCAAGTACTTATTTTAATTAAGAAACTTCCCTAAGCTACAAGCCAATTCAATTAACCCAAGTCTATCAATATAAGGAAAAAACACAAAAAATAGGAGACCCCTTTTTTTCTTTGTAACCGGTACCCTTAATCGGTTGGTGAGTTAAGGTACACCGAAAGATTTTTAATTAGACAAAAGGTCCTGAGTTCAATCCCTGACAAAACTAACGCATCCACTAACTTACTAACATCTGTCTATCAGAAAATAAAAGTCGTCAAAGATTTGAGGAAGGCAAGAAAAGTACTATCTACAACCGACAAAACTTCTTTTTTCACTCCTAAGTTGCATTGAAAATTATATACTTGCATATTTAGAAGCTAAAACAATATATAGTTGCAACCATACCAAACAATTAAACATTAAAATAATTCCCTCCAAAAAAAAATAAATAATAATAAATAATTAAACAAAACCAAGGTAGCATAAATAAGAATAGTAAAATAAATTTTTCAAAATTAAAACATGATTATGAGCATAATCCAAAGTTAAGAATGCATTGTACTACCTCTCAAGGTGTGGAATCCATGTATCTCTGAACCAACAAGCTGTCCTGTGAAGTTGTTTTGTGCCATCATCACAGAACAACAAAAAACCTATGACAAACTCTTCTCTTATGTTCTTACCACAAACACAACAAACTTCATAACCAACAACAACATTAATAGAAACAATAAATTCAGCAGCAACTACACGACAAAAAAAACAACAGTTATTAATACTAAAACCTGTAACTGTGAACAGAAAAGGAACAATAAAATATGAAAAATCAAAAGGGGTCAGAAAAAAAAGAAGAAAAGATGATAAATTTACCCTGAATTTGGAGAAGAGGGTCTGTTGTGAATGGATGAAAGAGAAAAAGTAGTCAGAGCTGAATATTAATGACACTCTGTTCTTCTTTGTCTTCTGTTCCTTTTTCTATTTTCTTTTTCTTTCACACTTTCTAATTTCTGTTATTATTACAGTTAGTATTTCTTCAAAACAAATTAGACAAGTTTTTTTTTAAGGTTAAATAAGATTTTAGTTCCTACAAAATTATATACTTTTAAATTCTTCTTTTTCTTTTTCTTATTAAATTTTAATAGAAATTTTAGTCCTTTAAAATATTTAGAGTCTCTATTTTAAAAATTGTTTTGAATAAGTATTTTAAAAATTTTTGGGTTAAATATGTTTCTGGTCCTTACATTTTGCGCCACTTTTAAAAATAGTCCATACATTTGAATAAATATTTTTAAAATCCTCACATTTTTACTCCGTTAGCATAATTAAACTTATTTTGTTAGCATAATTAAACTAAACATTGTTAATCTTCAAAGTAGTCCATATAAACTAAACATAGGGACTAGAATTGAATAAATCTTTTTGATGGATTAAACTTGAAAGTTCGTAATTTTGTACGGACTAAAATTATATTTAACCTTTTTAAAATTTAATAATGTTTTTGCTATTTTTTTCTCATGTAAATTATTTTTTCTTCCATGTTAAAAGCTTATTCTTAAAAAAGACAAAAATGTTGGACTAAACTCTATCAAAATATGGTAAAAGAAGATCAATATCGATCTAAACTTTGTTGGAACAAAATAAGTTTAAACAATGTCTCTTGAGTTTTGATGATAACAAGATATTAAAAGATCAATTAGATATGCTAATATTTGTTCAAATGTGCAGGACCATAGACAAAAATTTATATTGATTCAATCATGTATTGGTTTTGAAAGAACAAACAAGGAGCAAAGAATTTTCAAGAGAAGCTTAGTTCCAAGTCAGAATCTGAAGGAGCTGAAGACTCAGACTCTGATGGTTAGACTCTGAAGGCAACCCCGGAAGCTAAAGACCCAAACTCTAATAGTCATATTTTCTGGAAGCCAGACACATGAAAGCTGAAGACATTTGGTACTGAAGCATCTGCAAGTTCAGACATGGTGGCTCCGAACTTTCAGAAGTCAATGGATGTCACTTTCAGAAAAAAGACAATAGTATAAACTGTACCTCCAACATTCCCATGTGCATGTGTACGTTGCTGCAAGCTGTGTCTCCTTGGAAAAGAACGGTTCATTCCATATCAAAGAAAAGATTCAAATTCATTCCTTCATAGGACATTAACCAAATTAAGTAACAAATCATTGGCGATTGATCAAACTTCTCTAACGTACTCTCTGATGCGTTGGCATTCTCTTCAACAGTCTCTTTTCAACCTCTATATAAAGGATTGAAGACTTGAAGAAACTACAAGACTCTACAACATTTTGAAAGTGCTAAAACTCTATCAAATTGAATTACGCATCAAACACTTAGAATTTCTTATCAACTTTTATATCTTAGAAATTCTTAAGTCTTAGAGTCTGAACTGTGTTGTATTTTGTGAACACCTCTGATTGTATATCAAGTGTTCAATCGAAACATTTTTTCTCTGTATTCTTTGTTTGTAAGAAGTCTTTTGCTTATGTGCTTGAGCATTGAAAGTCTCTTGCTTGTGTGCTTGTGCAATTGTAATATGTGTGATTATAGTGAAAATCTATTGTAAGTGACAAGGGGACTGGACTACTTCCGGATTATGGAAGGAACCAGGATAATTATTTTGCGTCTTTCTCTTCTCTCTATCACTTTTATATCCGCTACATTTGACTCTGAACATTGCTTCAGATTCTGAACTCTATTAGAAGCTGAACTTTGATCTTAGTTAAAAAGAAGAAAAAGCTAACATAATTCAACCCCCCTTCTTGTGTTTTTCTCACCTTCAGTTGGTATCAGAGCGCCTGGTTCTGTTGTTCTATCACTTAACAGTGTAACAAAAAGTTCCTGGGAAAAACATGTCTACTGGTGGTGGAGCTGGTACTTCTGATACTGGAAATTCCAGAGTTGCTGCCATATGAGTATGGTACTGATGATAAGCCAACTCACTCTCATAGACCTCCTATGTTTAGGAGATCCTGAAAAGTTTTCCTGGTGGAAAAGTAAGATGTACAGTCATATCATTGGTGTTGATGATAGTCTGTGGGACATCATTGAAGATGATATAACTATTCCTGTTGATGAAGAAGGAGTAGATATGGACAGAAAGAAACTCACTGATGCTGAAAGAAAGATCTATAGAAAGCATCACAAAGTGAGAGGCATTATTGTTGAGGCTCTACCTCACAATGAATATTTGAAGTTGAGTGACAAGTCAACTGCAAAAGCTATCTTCACTTCTTTGTGCTCAAACTATGAAGGTAACAATAAGGTTAGAGAAGCTAAGGCTAATCTTCTTGTTCAACAGTATGAGTTGTTCAAGATGAAAGAGGATGAAAACATTAAGACTATGTTCTCAAGGTTTCAGACTCTGGTATCTGGACTTCAGATTCTGAAGAAAAGTTACTCAACTGTTGATCATGTGAACAAGATTCTGAGGAGCTTGCCTGCTAAATGGAGACCTAAGGTGACAACTATAGAGGAAGCAAGAGATTTAAATACACTTAGTATTGAAGATCTTGTGAGCTCTCTTAAATATCATGAGTTAGGACTCAATGAAGATGAACTTGCCAAGAAGTCCAAGTCTATTGCACTGAAGTCAAAGGGTAAGTCTTCAAAGGATCTCAAAGCTGATGAGTTTGATGACGAGTCTCCTGATGGAGGTTCTGAAGAAGATCCAGAAGCTGAAGAGATGACTATGCTTTCCAAGAGACTTCAGTACCTGGCCAAAAGGAACAAGAGGTTCTCAAACAGAAGCAGTGTCTCCAAAGGATCAAGTCTGAAGAAGGAAGATTGGAAAGGTTGCTTCAACTGCAAGTGTTGGATATTTGGTTGTTGGCTTCATGTTTGCTAAAATCAAATATACAAGCAATAATGTGCGTCTTCAGAAGCAGTACGTCTTCAGAAGCTGAAATCTCAATATGTGCGTCTTCAGAAGCTGAACTTCAGAAGCACTGTTCAGAAGCTGGACCTTCAGAAGCACTGTTTAGACGCTGACCTTCAGAAGCACTGTTCAGACGCTGACCTTCAGAAGCTGAAATGTTCAGACGCAGATCTTCAGAAGCACTTCTTCAGAAGTACCTATAGAAGCTGGTTTTCTGCGTTCTTCAGAAGTACCTTCAGAACCTGGTTTTCTGCGTTCTATTTTTTGTGCCTTGGAGCTGTTAATTTTCTCACATGATCTTTTGTAGATTTAATTGAAGAATTCTCCAAGCTGCGTTTCTAGAAGGAAGAATATTTTCGTAAGATATATTCTGAAGATTGGACATTTTTATTTGTGAATATATTTTCAAAGAGATCTTTGGAAAATATATTTCTGAAGAATATTTGCTTCTATATGTTTCTAAAGAATTTTGGAAATATATCTTTGAAGAATATTTGGTTCAATTATTTGTTGCTTCTATATGTTTCTAAAGAATTTTGGAAATATATCTTTGAAGAATATTTGGTTCAATTATTTGTTGCTGCTGAAGACTATAAATAGAGGACGCTGTTATTGAAGAAACTCAACCAAAACCAAAGCAAGTATTGATATAGTTTTATTAGGTTTTGAGTCTGTTCATTGTGAGATTTATGCTCTGTTTCTGTACACCACTCAATTGTTTAGAGTTGGTTTGTTTTATTGAGTTGTAATTATAGTTCACTTGAAGCTTTTAAGCAAAAGTGACTTTTTGTGTCTTTGGAGTGTGTCTCCTACTTTGATTCTTATTAGAGTCTGATATCACTGGGGCAGTGATTGACTGAGGGAAGTGAGATGGGATCTCAGGTCTAGGAGTTCCTAGGTTGAAGTCAATACGGGTAGTTGCTAGGTGATAAGTTGTAAACTGGGAGTTTGCTGAGAACTTAGAACTAGGACTACGCTAGTGGATTTCCTTCCTAGCTTGGTAGCCTCCAGATGTAGGTGTGTTTGTCACCGAACTGGGTTAACAAATCACCTGTGCCTTTTACTTTCAGTCTGTTAATTCTGTTTGTTTTGCTTTGCTTCTGAACTACTGTTTTACGCTGCAACTTTGTACTCCTGTTCTGCTCTGTTTTACGAACAGGATCAGGACCTGCCAGAAATTTCAGCAAGAAACCTGGTCACTTCATTGCTGATTGTCCAGATTTTCAAAAGGACAAGTCAAAGGAGAAGTATAAGAAGACAAGCTCCAAATCCAGCAGTTTCAGAAACAAGATCAAGAAGAGTCTCATGGCAACATGAGATGATTTTGACAAAGAATCAGAATCTGAGAAAGAAGATGAAGAAGAAGTCAATCTAGCTTTGGTAGCGACAACATCTTCTGATACAGAATCAGGAATCAGACTCTGAGGATGAATATGAGGTATATTCTAAACTCACTAGATCTGAACTTGTTGACATTGTCAAAGATCTTATCAGTCCAAGAAGTCAAGAGAGTTAAAAATTTTAAAAGAAAAGTTTGACTAACTGATTAAAGAGAATGATAAAAATCATCTTTTGATATCAGATTTGGAAGAAAAGAACAATGGCCTCATTAGACAAATGACTGATAAAAGATCTGATAAAAGGTCTGATAAACCCTTGAGTGAGAAAGAGATGACACTTCAAGGGTTTATTATGACTAGTATTGACAGAAGCAAGGTAGCTTCTATGATTTATGGTGTCAAAAGGAACAAGGGAGAAGGTATTGGTTTTTTTAGAAGATTTGTTGAGCAAATCTAAGAAAGCCAACCTACCATCTTGTTCTGATTACATTAAGAAAGGTTGGAAAGTCAATTTTGTGCCAGAAACCAACAAAACTGAAGTTCTGAACAAATCAGAATCTAAAGCTTATGAATCCCAGATTCTAAACAAATCAGAATCAAAGATTCCTAAGTCCAAGGTTCTGAATAAAGTAGAACCTAATACTTCAAAAGTTCAGATTCTGAAAAGATCAGAACCAAAGACTTCTAAGTCTCAGGTTATGAAGGGATCAGAATCAAGACTTTTGAAAGCTCAGGTTCTGAAGCGTTCAGTGTCTAAAACTAAGATGATTTCAAGATCAAAAGATTTCAATCCAAGAATCTTGAATGAATCTAAGTCTTATAACTTCAGGCACAAAGCACAAATGAAGCCTAAACCCTTCAGAACTAACCCAAAAGGACCCATAAAGATATGGGTACCTAAGTCTGAAATTGTTTATGTTGCAAGTATGCTTAAGAGGAATGGAAAAGCAGAAGTCATGGTATCTGGATAGTGGCTGCTCGCGACACATGACAGGAGAAATGTCTATGTTCCAAACCCTGACCATGAAAGAAGGAGGAACTGTGGGGTTTGGAGGAAACCAGAAAGGAAAGATTATTGATATGAGAACTATTGGTAACTCTTCTATCTCTATTAATAATGTCTGGTTAGTGGATGGACTAAGACATAAGTCAATTTTGTGATAGTGGTTATGAAGTGATGTCCAATAAGAACAATTGCACAGTAATCAACACTTCTGACAAATCTATAATGTTCAAAGGTAAAAGAAAGCACAATGTTTACAAATTCAATTTTTCTGAATTGGCTGATCAGAAGGTAGTTTGCCTTCTATCAGTGAGTGATGAGAAATGGATTGTGGCACAGAAGGTTGGGACATGCTAACTGGAGATTAATCTATAAGCTTAGCAAGTTACAACTGGTCAGAGGCTTACCAGACATTAACTATCACTCAGATGCACTTTGTGGAGCATGCCAAAAATGGAAAAATTGTAAAAACTTCTTTCAAATCTAAAGACATTGTTTCTACTTCTAGACCTCTAGAACCTAGTTCACATTGATTTATTTGGACATGTTGGTACAACATCAATTAGTGGGAAGAAATATGGATTAGTCGTTGTTGATGATTACAGCAGATGGACTTGGGTAAAATTCCTTAGAACCAAGGATGAAGCATATGATGTGTTTAGTAACTTCTGCACACAAGTACAGTCTGTAAAAGAAATAAAAATTTTAAAGGTCAGAAGTGATCATGGTGGAGAATTTGAAAATGAGTCATTTGAAGCTTTTTGTGAAAAACATGGAATTATCCATGAGTTCTCTTCTCCTAGAACTCCACAACAAAATGAGGTTGTAGAAAGAAAGAACAAATCCTTACAAGAAATGGCCAGAACCATGATTCATGAGACTAACATTGCCAAGTACTTTTGGGCAGAAGCTGTAAACACAACATGTTATGTTCAGAATAAAATCTACATTAGACCAATTCTGAACAAAACAACATATGAACTTTTCAAAGGAAGAAAATCAAGTATTTCTTACTTTCATCAGTTTGGATGTACATGTTACATCTTAAATAACAAAGTCTATCTACAATAGTTTTATTGTAATCTGCCACCTTGTTTAGTGTACCTACATGTGGTATGATCACGACATCAACCTTCTCAATAGTTGAGGCAGTATGCTTAACAATAGGTTGTACTTTGGGAATCTGATACTTGCAATTATTAATCGAATGTCCAACAATTTGACATGAGTTACAAAATGGGGAAGTTTTTCAAACTCAACATCAATATAAAAATAAAAAAATCCTTCCTTTCAGATAGGGTTCTTTCACGCATCTCTAAAGTAAGATCAACCTCTATTAGAAATCTGGCATAATGACCGAAAGTTCTTTTTTAGTTATCTCATCAAGAGCCAAAGGAGTTCCTAGAGCCCCTGCAATTTCAAACATTGTTTTTTTCGCCAATATTCTCGAGCAAGACCATGAAGGCAAATCCATGTTTGAGCAATTGTTTACTGCACCTTGTGAGGGTTGAAATCAGCCGTCCAAATGTTCGAAGGAAGCCCAGTGAGAGATTCCAAGCACCAATAGATTGAAGTGCACTTAGATCATCCAAGGATGAAAAAACAAATTCAAAATAACCTTTACCTAATGAAACCATGGACCACAGACCATTAGTTTTTCAAAGCTTTGAGATTATTTCCTTCAAGTCCAGCATACGCATCGGGGAAGAACCCTTTGGAAGAGTGAACATCCCGTTAGGGACATTTTGACAGTGTAAGATACCTGCCAAAACTGTGTATAAAATAATAATCATGTGTTTAACCAAGTGATTGAATTTAAGTGGTTAATGACTTTACTAAGGAAATTATAATTTGAGAAAATTCAAGTTTGATTTTTAAATGAAATAATTTTTAACCAGATTTTACTTAGCTCACAGTCAAATTCTAATTTATCAAATCTCTTTCCTCTGAGAATTGAAGTGTTTAACAAAAAAAAATATAATCATGTGTTTATTTGTTTGTATTTTCAATTTTAGTTTTATGTAGAGCTGTTTTGATAAAAATACCCATGCCTAAAGTAGAGAAATGATTTTTCTACAAAAGAAGAAAAAAAGTTTCTTTAAAATTGTTCAAAAATAGTTGTAAAAACACCATTTGTCCCAAAAACAAAAAAAGTGACACACTCCAATTGGATGTTTAGCATGCTGTGGGGGGAAAAATTATTTGTACTTTTTTTTTTCGTCAAAAAAAAAACAAAGAAAAGAAAAGATTTTTATTAGTCAAACGTGGGACCAAGATGGTGGCTACTAAAACTCCCACGTGCTTATGGATCGTTAATCGCCAACCATATAATTTACTCCCATGCAGCTTTAATTAAGATCAAGAAAAAAGGACTATAGTCCACCTCAACCAAATGGGAACGGATTAATAATTAAAGAAAAAAGGACTATAGTCCACCTCAACCAAATGGGAACGGATTAATGATTGAGTTTAACTCCCTCAGGTCCTTAATACAAGAAAAAAAATTTTATTTACAAAAAAAATGTCACTTAATTTTTTAAATGACTTTTCTATTTTTTATTTAATCATTTTTTTAATATTAATGGATATATTTAATTTTTATAACTTTCTATAAAGGTATATTTGCAAAAGTATTTAAAAAGTTTAATGAATTAATGATATCATTGATTTTTTTTTTAATGTTTTTTGGTTTTTCTTATAATAAGGACCGAAAAAGTACTATTTTAAGCACTTGTTAACTCATGTGTGTTGGAAATTACAAATTCCTTAAGGTATGCATTTAGGGTGCAAGTTATCATTTCTCAAGTTTAACATCAAATTTAGACAAAAGTTGTAAATAGGTACTACTCCGTCCCAAAATATAAGCAAAAATGAGTCAACATAAGTTGATGTATTTGGTACAAATTTTGAACCAAATACATTAACTTTTGTTGACCAATTTTTGCTTATATTTTGGGACGGAGGGAGTACCATATCAATGAATAGACTAACTTAATGATTCAATCGAAGTCAATTAAATTGGCAGCAATCTCGATATTATGCAACATCCCTGCCAACCAGTGGCGGAGCCAGAAAAAAAAGCTCGGGTGGGCCACTATAATAAACTATAATATATAAACACAAAATTAAAATTGCAATAAGCATTAAGCACAAAGTTGTAATGACGGAGTTTGACTAGAAAACTAGGGTGAATACTTTAAAAAAAAATCAAATTACATATTTTACAACTGCTATAAATTATGAAGCTTTTTTTTATAGTACAACTGTTAAATGAGTGAATTTTCAGTTGACAGGACAATATACGGGGGATTTGAAACTCAAACAAGTTAGAAGATTTATAAGCCTCCGCTAACCAGTCAAGTATAAACATAACAAAAATCACGTATGTTACTTTTGAAACCGTCGAAAACTAAAACCATTTGAAAAATTGTTTAAAGTCTCACAAAATAGACCTGTAATTTATTTATTTTAATTTTTTTGGGTGGGCCACTACATCACTTTGCGAGAATTTGGATCTGCCGAAAGCTAAAATCGACGTAAAATTGTATAAAATATCGCAAAATAGACCTATAATCGTTAATTTTTTAATTTTCTCGGGTGGGCCGTGGCCCACCCTAGCCCATGAAGGGCTCCGCCACTGCTGCCAACCGAGCTAAGTTTACACGGACTATGGGTAAAAATGTTATTCTTGGACATATTATTAATGGAAATGTCATTCCAAAGAATGTAATTCCAAAAGAATATAAATCGTTGAATGTGATTATCAAGAAATTTTTTGGGCAAACTACAACAAACTAAATTTGAAAACATGAGTGTGATCAAACCCAGCAAAACAAATTGACGAAAATAATTCAAACAGATATAAACAAATTAAAAACGACTTGGATTATTTCTCAAATTTGTTTTGCTTAGTTAAATTATTTTGCTCTCAAATGCATCCAAATAGAACATAAATTTAGAATGATAGTACATTAACAATTAGTATAATATAGAATAAGTAGTTGCTAATGATTGGAATGAGAACAAAAATGCAAGAAATAGGGTGGACGAACAAAAAATGTTGAGAAAAATAAGAAACCGTGGCAGAAAATTATAATAGCCGTAAGATTGATGGGACGGTGGATATAGTTGCAGCATACACTGCAGTAGATGGTATTGCTGCTGAGGATCCACATCCCTAAAAATATGGGATTGCACTTGTGTGACATAATGTCACATGACATTGTCCAATCCGATTGTGACACGTGGCAATACAAATTTTTTAAACATAAAAAGATGAGAGAGAATAGTTGAATTGGATTATGTGTCACAATTGGATTGATCAATGTCACGTGATATTATGTCACATGTCCAAAAATATGATGACTGTTAGTTAAAGAAGACCTTTTCATGGGAAAAAACAGCAAATATGTCCAATCATTTTAATAAGATTGGACAGGACATGACCAGTTTGTCTTGTCATTCAAACTTGATTGTTTTTGTTTTTTTTATTTATTTATAAAAATCCAAACTTTTATGCAAATTGATCCGTGGATTCTAAATTTCAATATTGAATGAAGATTATGGAAACACAAGAAATGAGTAAAGAGTTTTTCCCTAAAAAAAGAAATAAGGAGTTTTGAATTATGTTGACTCTTTAAGATATTTTTTTAAGTTAATAACAAGTCTTTCTTCCCTTAAAACATTTGATAAAATTATGGCTTAAACATTTTTTTTCCTTTTCTTTATTGCGATGTTATATTGATCGTTAACAAAAAAAATAAAGGAATATATTGATCCTTTAATTTGATTAAGTGTTAGCAAACTAGTTATCTTTATCTATTATGTTAGTTAAAGTCAATATTTATGATACATGAGATTGATGCAGACACTCAATCACGATATAATATTTCACAATATAATTTTACGTGTCAACATTTTTATTTAAAAATAATTAAATTAAATTAAAAATCATTAAAAGAATCATTAGTTTGAAGATGAAGATGATGAAGTATTCATAAAAAAAACCCATAAATAATATTAAATTAATTATTTTTTTGACTTCAACACCTTTTTGAGTCCCTTAAGAGCTGCATCATTTTTCGACTATGAAGCTTGGATATGTAGTACGAACGGAGTATGATACGTTTGAATACACAATTTTTTTAAAATTTAGGATACGATACGACTAAGATACGTTAATAAATTTTTTATAATAAAACTTATATGCATATAAAATACTTGAAAAAATATGCATTGATTCTTCATTAATATATAACTATAGAAATCACAATTTACAAAATATAATACTTGTAATCAAAATAGAAAATGAATAGTTTTTGTATAAATCATCGGGTCTTGCTAACGAGTGGTTCCAAAGCACTCTCTAAGCATTCTAGATTAAGTAATTATTCTTTAAAAAAGTCAAACATTTCAATTTTCAATGCACTAGATACACGAACTTTCATAAAAATTTATCATCTATGATCCTTGAAGAGTGTACCAGAGACACTCGTTAGCATTTCCCTATTCTATTTTCATTGCTATCTTAGGATATTAACAAAATCATCATTAAAATAACAATTTTTTTTTGTCTAATGTTGACCGATTAAGTCTCCTATCTCCCATTACTTTTATCCACAAAAAATATAACTTTTAAGTTTGGTCCATCAAAAGACTATTCTATCGACCCACATCTTAAATTGAATCGTATACATCTTTATTGAACTTTCACAATATTGTCTCACTTTTTTATCCTTCATCTTTTATAGGATAAATATATATGAAGTATATGTGTGTATCTCTAAAGTATCCTATAAGTATTCAATAATTTATTTATTTTTTTATATAAAAATTTTAAACATAAATTTTGATACTTTGTGGATACGTATCCATGAACATCGGTATATGATATAAACACGTCTCCATGTTTGAAGTATCCGAGCTTTATAGTTTTTTACCAATGAAGCAAAATATGCATGAGTTGCATAAGTATACGACATAATGTTGATGTTCGTGGAAACGAGTTGATAATAGTCTATGAAACTCAAAATAAGTTCTTTAAAAAATGAGCATCGAAGATGCTCTTAGATAACAAACCTAATTTATTTATTAAAATTCTATAGATTAAAAAAATTAGGGAAATTCTAACAAATGTCCTTAAGACAATTGATAAAAAGTTTAAAAAAAAAATTTCATCTTAAAAATGATGCGTTCAACATTTTAAAACTTTAGAAATTAACTTTTTCTACCTAAAATTCATTACTTATTTCTTTTTTTTAATTTCTTAAAAAGTACAGTTAGACATGACAAAAAAATAAACTATCGTCTTTAATAACTATAAATCAATTAATTTTTGCTCTTAATTCATTAATAACTATATTATCCGTCATCCGTCTCACAATGATAGTAACTATTCCATAAAACATTATTAAATGTAAAAAATTGAAAAGTTAATTTGGAACCAAAATAAGTTATTCAACTCATAATTGAAAGGAAAAAAAAGTGATAATGTTTTTGGTCTTCGGCTGAGATTCTCAATCTCAATTCTGAAAGACAAAACTCGTTTTTAAAAGAGTCCTATTTGTAAAACATAATTCTTCAAATTCATTTTGCAAAATAATTAAAAGACTTAATTAATCATCTGACCCCTTAACTTAATTCTTTTTTTTTTAAAGTGATCCCTTAACTACTAAATGTCTCAATTTGGTCCCTTATTTCCACTTCCTCAACTGATTTGATCTTATTCCGTTAATTTTAACTCTAAATGTCTATGGTGAACTACATCAAAAGTGGTCTACCATAGACCTTATAAATTCATTTAATTTTAACCATTTGATATTTTTTAAAAAGAGAATCGTTGGATCATATAGGTCTGTTATATCTTACTGTGAACAATCAACACATAATTTTTTCTTCCTTCATCTCCTTTGTCATCTTCAACATCACATTCATACTCCTTCATCAATCTTCGTATAACCCAAAAAAAAAATCCAAAAAATAAAATAAAATAAAATTCTCTTCATCAAAATCAAATCATTTTCACACAACACATAATATCATCATCAGAATCAAACCCAGAAAATTAGACAACAAGTCAACAACAACCCTTCAAACCCATAAATCAAACTTTTTCAAAGTCATAATTCTGAAATTAAACTCTTCTATGCTCCCCCTCCCAGAAAAACCTAATCTTTGTCTCTTCCCATGCGTCTAGCAGCAGCCACCATCCTTAAAAAACCAAACAGAATTCAACTTCTGACTCAACAAAATCAAGCACTGTTAATTTCATTTCATTGGTTCTCGTGAAGGAAACAGGTGACAGTGGTGCCAAGAACAAACCCGCAAAAAAAAAACAAGATTATCAAGAACAAGGGAAGGAAGAATCAGATTCACATCAAGAATCGAAGGAAGAAGGAGATTATCAAGAACGACCCTTTTCTCTTAGAGAAACAAAACGAAATTAATCACATCAACACTATCAGATTCAAATTCAGTTCTTCTACATCTGGGTTGTTCTTCTGCATCCGGATTCAAAACGAAATCATAATGGAAATGAGAGAAGGAAAGTGAGTTTTGTTGTGTTGTATATGGGTTTTGTGATTTAGTTCTTCTGCATCTGGGTTTTGTATTAATAGTGTGTTGTTGGTGGTTGTAATGGGGAAGAAATGAATCTGAGTTTCAAATTTGAGAAGATTAATGTAATGGAGGAAGAAATGAATCCGTGAAATGTTGCATTTTATTTCTAGTTTTTTTTTTTTTGTTAATAATGGGATCCAATTAATTTGAGATTTTAGTGAATTGTGAAGGATTCAATTAATTCTTATTTTTTCTGGGCTTGTTTGTTCAAAATTTTTTGAGTTTATATGAACTTGATATTTAAGATGATCAAGATTAATAGGAAGAAGAAGGGAGGATAAGAAGAAAAGGAAAAAAAAAAAATCAGATGCTGATGGTTCACTATACAATGAACATGCAATCGAGTGCTTTAAATCGTATCAAAAATATTAGACATCAAAAAACTAATGGAGATGACTAAAATAGGTAAAACAAAAGACATAAGGTTCAATTTAAAACATTTTTCAATTAGAGGACCATTTTAAAAAAAATTAAGATAAGGGACAGATGATCAACTAATAAAATCTAGATACCCATCCCAAGGGCCCAAGCTTTCAACGTTCTACACTTGTACTTCTTTCCGTCCAATCAGTGTGAAACAAAAAAAAACTTGAGCCTTTAGGGTAATGGCAGACAAAAATCCTTTGCATGTTTCTCTTTAGGATTTTTTTTTTGGGAAAGACCAAATTTTGGTTCAATATTCTTGACCTTCTACGTAATAATTAGGGGTGGGAATGGTTCGGTCTGAGATAAAAATTGAACCGAACCTAACTAACTTGTTTGTTAAATTCAAAATAACTGAACTGAATCGAACTGTTTGCATTTTGAACCGAACCAAACTGTTTTGAACTGAACCGAACTGTTTTGAACCGAACCGAATTGTTATTATTGGTACATTGAAAAAAATATAAAAATCAAACAAAATCGAATTTTAGAACTTTTAAAACCGAACTGTTATGAACCAAACTATTTTGAACCAAACCGAACTGAACCGAATCGAACTGTTTCAGTTCAGTTCCATAACGGTTAGTAATGGTTCAGTTTTTTTTGGTTCAGTTCAGTTCGGTTCAGCAGTTCGGTTCTGTTTTTTGGTTTTTTTGCCCACCCCTAAGAATATTATGTCTCCTAGGCTTATGATATTGTCTTACGAAGGTTGATTTTGTCATTCAAAAAGACTTAGCGGTACAACTTGTTGTCCACTTACCTTCCACTCATGTATACTTTTCTTGCTAGTTTGTAGTTGCATTTGAAGCTATTTTATTTAGGTTAAACCATGGTATGAGAGGATAGTCAAGTTTACAATAGCGAGTAAAAAGTGAATTGGTCAGATGGTGATTGCCTATGAAACATCGACGATTCTCGGCCTAGGTGTGTCTGGGTGTCGGACACGCACCGACACTTATAATCATTTTAAATTATGTGATTTTCTCAAATTATTTTCGGTATCGACGTTGTGTCCGATGTTCGTGTCTGTATCCGTATTTCGGAGGTGATTGCAGATATCCAAGAGAGATATGGGCAGAGGATAGTCAAGTAAACCATTATTGGCTGGCCTATTTTAGGCCATATAAAGACTTCTTCAAGAGGCAAACTCGACATAGTTGTGAAGTAGGCTGATAGCTTATAGAAGTATCAAAGTATTTAGATTATCTTAGTCAAAAGTTTGAATTTGGTTAAGAGAGGTGGCCATATTTAGATTTTGATAGTGTTTCGAAGAAGATTACCTCAAATGTAGGGAACCTATAAAAAAAACCATGAAATACTTGAAATTGCTCTTTTAATTTTTCAATCAGTTATGATAGATCTATCGAAATTACCAGTTATGATAGCTGTATACTTTTTATATACTTCTTAATTTAGGAAAACTATAGGTAAAACAATCTCAATTTAGAGGAAGCAATGTCCCCTTTTAAAAGCTTACTCCAAATTCCAAACATTTCCTTTTCAAGTCCAAATTATTTTCGTTTATCTCAAAAACTTTGGGCCTCAAATCAGAAAACCTAAAATGGTAAAATCAGAAAATTTGGACCAAACTACGTGTAATGCTGGTGAACAACAATTGCAATGGTACCCCGTACAATCACAAATAATCTATTTGCAGGAGTGTATCAACTTACTCTTTTACATTATGAATATTTCAAAATAATGCTTAAAATTGTAAAATGATAATCGAGTTAGTTCCTCTTAATATGTTATCAAATACATTTACTAACTTAATGTCATTCTAATCCTCGCAAACATAATTTGAGAGATAATTTGCAATTTCAAGAATCATTTTGAAATATCAATAATATGGGGACTAAATTGATATGATACTAGTATTTATTTCCACTTATAAAAAAAGCCAAGTGTTTTTACTTCCCTTCTACTCAAAACATGTATGAGAATGGAAGCAAAAGCTCTACCTAATCCAACTCTGAAAATCAATTCCTCCTAACAAGTTAAAATCTCACTTTCCATCATTTTCACTTAACATCACATACACACTCTCTAGAAATCTCTTTTAAATCACATAAATATCTTTTAAAAGCAGCATACATAACAGGATTCATTCAAGAAAGAAAAAATGAATTCCAAATGGACATTTTTTCTACTAGCCATTTCAACAATATTAGTGGTAGGAAATACACAAACATCAGTGAAGCCATTGGTGAAAACAGTGAAGGGAAAGAAGCTATGTGACAAAGGGTGGGAATGTAAAGGTTGGTCAGTGTATTGTTGCAATGAGACAATATCTGATTATTTCCAAACATACCAATTTGAGAATTTGTTCTCAAAAAGGAATGATCCAGTGGCACATGCTTCTGGATTTTGGGACTATCGTTCTTTTATTACTGCTGCTGCACTTTATCAGCCTCTTGGATTTGGTACTTCTGGTGGAAAGCATGGTGGTCAGAAAGAGGTTGCTGCTTTCCTTGGTCATGTTGGAAGCAAGACCTCTTGTAAGTTTTTTGTTTGTTTATGTTATGAAATCACTTTTTATAAAATGATCAATTCATGTGGGGGACAAAGTTAACTTTTTATTGATCTTATGTTTTATAACATGATCAATTCATGTGGGGGACAAGTTAACTCTTTCTTGATCTTATGTTTTTTGGTTCATTATGACCCTCAATTGCATGATATTTGACATTTTAAGTGAGATATAGTTAGATTTGTTGATCAATTTGTTTCATACGTATATTTGAATCATTTGATGATTCAACGCACACGGATTTGAATTCCCTACAATCACAAATCCTATGCATTCACACAGTGTGCATGGATTGAGATTAGACGGTAAGATTTTAAACTCAAAATTGTAGAGTTTAAAAGAAACAATATATGATTGTTTTCTGCACCGTTCGTTCTCAATCCAAAGACTACAAATGTGCTGACTGCGTGGAATTGTAACTGCAAACAATCCATATCTTAACACATACATACAACCTTTTTTTGGTTATAAAAGAGTTTAGCGGCAAAATTCGCACAATAAATGATGATAAGTGAGAAGTTGCGTGTTGGAATATTCGTCACAACATATCAAATGTCTCTGCAATCTTTTACTATCTGAATTGTACGTATAGTATGGACAAAACTACTTAGTTCACATTAAGGAAAATATATAATATGCATTAGCTAACTCGTATGGATATTCTACACATTATTCATTATCTAAATATTGACAATACAACTTAAAATTCAGGATCTGTTAGCGTTTATGCACCAAACTTGGTTTTTGTGAAGGAAAAATAATGAATTATATAGGTGAAATTTTACTTCTCCATGTAAGATTTTGTTAGATTGTTAAGAGTGGTTGGATGTTTATTTTAAGATGTTACAATTGTAAGGTAATAGTTTCCTGAAATGTTGTTTCAGGTGGTTATGGGGTGGCTACTGGGGGACCCTTTGCTTGGGGCTTATGTTACAACAAGGAATTAAGTCCTGACAAATTCTATTGTGATGACTACTACAAATTAACCTATCCATGTAGTCCTGGTGCAGCATACTATGGCCGTGGTGCCATACCAATTTATTGGTATTCATATTTTGATTTTACTTGAAATATTCCACAATTTCACCCTGTATTTGAGATTCCATATTTGAGTTTTCTTGAAATATTTCATTTTTTGCGTGATCTTGCTGCCACGTTCCATTGAGACTCATTCTTGTTGTTTCGAATCGTCTATAAAAGAAGTATATTATCAAGATTTTATGTATTTATGATAAAAATCCTCATGTTATCTTTCTTGATGCCTTTAATAACAGGAATTACAACTATGGAAAAATTGGAGAAGCCTTGAAAGTGGATCTATTAAACCATCCAGAATACATAGAACAAAATGCTACATTAGCCTTCCAAGCAGCACTATGGAAATGGATGACACCACCAGAAAAACACATACCTTCACCCCATGATGTTTTTGTTGGAAATTGGAAACCAACAAAAAATGACACATTGTCCAAAAGGGTACCTGGATTTGGTGCCACAATTAATGTTTTATATGGTGATCAAGTTTGTGGCCAAGGTTCTGATAATGAAGCAATGAACAACATAATCTCTCATTATCTTTATTACCTTGATTTATTAGGAGTTGGTAGAGAAGAGGCAGGGCCTAATGAAATTCTCTCTTGTGCTGAACAAGCTGCTTTTAAACCTACTGGCTCACCTTCTTCTTCAACAACTTGAAGAGATTTTTACTTGTTTGGTTGTGAATTAATCTTGGTTGGTTTATTCTTGAGTCTTGCAAAATCTAATATGTATAGATTATTATGATGCTATATATCTTGGTTTTTATGATCGATCACCTGTATGATTTGAATATATTTTTGGAACAATGTATAAATTGAATATTTGATCATTAAAAATTGTTTCAACAATTTTGTTGATAATTGTGTTTCAACAGTCAAAATGATACAAAGTTGCATTCAAATAATCATTTTCAGCTATGTTTGTATATCACATTTAAATCAAAAATGAATTTTCTCCAATCATGAAAGAACAATATATTTGTACAGCCATTTTGTGACGATTTTAACACAATTTTCTTCTTTTTATCTCTTTGTATTGATAAAAAACAATAAAAAAAATGAAGATAAAGAGAGAGTAATAACACAATATGAGAGGTAATTGTCTCAAAGTTGTCATAAAATGGTTGTATAAATATAATTATTTTCGTCACGAAATTACACATAAATGGATATTCACACTAAATTATTTTCATCCTTTGAAAAGCATTATACCATGTAAGAATGAAAAAAAATTTAGTGTGAGACCCATAATGTTAGGGAGTTCCGAGGTCACCGGAGAAACAACGAGTCAATGTTCTATAACCACAAGAGACCTAAGACACCACATCTTCACTCAAAATCTTAAGACATTATTAATGGATCACTTCTCTTTTATATATCCAAGATTTTACTCATTCATTAACTATGTAAAATTTAACTACTAATCACACTTGTGGTTTTTCTCAATAATTTAAACAAATCATGACTCTAAAATTAATGATACATTTTTTTGGTCAAATATTAATGATGTATTGAAATGACAAAATGTCACTTGTTTGGTAATAAACAACCATTAATTTGAAAAACATGCATGTTACACAATGAAGCAATGAAGCCATGGGTGAGGAAAATCCCGATTGATCTACAAAGACCTACAACCTAACCTAGGTAACGTTAGGTCAAATTTTGTTGTTGTTAAATAGTGAAAGCTAAGATTTTTTTTTTAAAATGTATTCTAGGCCTACCCCTATATAAGTAAATATGTATAATATTTTATATTATTATTATTACTAGCGAAAAGACGGGCACTGACGTGTCGGTCTTTCTGCTCTTTTTGTTGCGCTAACGTTTGAAAATTATGAACGATGTTTTAAAAGTAAAAATATAAATGTTTTTTGCTTTCAAATTAGTAACAAATCAAACTAACTATGATTATCTATTTCAATGAAACCAACAATATAACAAAAAAAAATAATCTAAATTCTTATTTTTTTAATGACACCAACAATAATTTTATTATAGAAAAAGTTGTTGTTTAAGGGTATAATTGGGATAATGAAAAAGTAAGTATAAATACACTCATCTAGTTTGTTACACTTTTTAAATGATAAAGAGAAAACTGGACATTTGTGTTTGTTACACTTTTATTTTAATATTTAAATTTATTCTTATCTATTTGTTACATGTGTTATTTGTATTGAAAATTGAGGGCATTTTTGGAAAGAGAAAAAACCAGCCCAGAAGAGCTGAAAGGTGTTATTTTCTTTATATATAGTATAGATTATTATAATATTAAATTTTGTATTGTAGATTAAATTATAAATTTGTTAAATTTTTTAGTGATTTAAATTTATTAAAAATGAAATACGATGTAAAATATATAGTCAAATTCTAAAAAAATGTCATGTCAAATATCCAATGAGAGTTTAATCTCATTGATACATTAATTCGTTAGTTTTTGACAAAAAAAAAATTAATTCGTTAGTACATTTAAACATAAATCAGGTTACTTATTTAAATAAGTTCATATCCATACCAATATATATATGGGATAATTTTTTTTTTTTGTGTTGTACTTTTATTGGTCAATTTACCCTCCACTTACTATTAAAGTAACATGTTGATATAGTAAAAATGAAATAGCTTCTCTTAAAAAAAGGAAGAAAAAAACACAAAAAAATGGATAAAAGTTAACCGTTATTTTTAAAAAAGAAAGAAACAAAACATAAAAAGATAATGAGATTGCGCCTATAACAATATATAAAAAAGGATCAAAGGTTTTGGACTGAATTTTTTATTAGTCCAATTATATCTTTAAATAAAGGTGACAACTTGGGTACCCATCAATAAAAGGTGGGTAACACAACCCATGCTGAGTTGACACCAATCAAAATTATTTGTTTGTTTTCTATTATTTTTAATGTTATATAAATACATTGTTTTGATTGTGCCAACTCAACATGGGTAGTATTACCCACCTTTTATTGATGGGTAAACAAGAATTTCCCATAAATAAATTTGTCTATAACAATGTTATATTGTTAGTGTTATTGAAAAAGATAATAATTTATATTATATTTGTCATATTTTTTCTAAATGATAAATAAACATAAATTGTTACATTATTAAAAAAAACATAATTTGTTATAATTTCTCGGTTACAAACATCTATACCCATAATTTTAATTAAAATCTCAAAATTTAATAAAAAGTATTCCTTTCTTCAAAAAAATTATTCCACATAATTCAACTCTAGTTAGATCTTTAAAAAAAACTCTAGTTAGTGAGATTCTTCAAAAAAAAAAACCCTAGTCAGTGAGATATAAATTTTTAAATAAATTAACATGTTGGAATTTTTTCTTTACAAACCTTGAAAAGTATATACCTTGGCCAAACCTATTTCAACTCTAGTTATCACTTACATATAAATGTTAAGTAGTCTGATTACATGAATCCCTAACCCTAATGCAACCCTAACACCCAAAATGACACATTTCTCCCTAACTTTTCTTTTGAAAGAAATTTATGAAAAAAAATCCTTGCTGAGAGTTGAACCACAGACCAACTTCTAATAGGTCACAGCTGTAACCACTGGATCACTAATGGTTTTTGTGACTTATAATTGCTTTTATTTTATATATATCTACGGCAATTATAAAAAGGGGGGTTTGAATGAAGGAATTAAGTAGTGTTTTAATTAAATCTAAAATATTTTTATGCACAATCTAATATATTTTGGTTTGTGATATGAAATATATTTTAATACTCAATAATATATTTTTATACTGAATATGATATATTTTGGTACTCAATTTGAGATATTTTTGAATTAAATCTAATATACTATTTTTATATTGAATATGTTAGAAAGTGATTTCTTAGTCCCCAAGTTTTGCTAAAATATTTTTATGCACAATCTAATATATTTTGGTTTGTGATATGAAATATATTTTAATACTCAATAATATATTTTTATACTGAATATGATATATTTTGGTACTCAATTTGAGATATTTTTGAATTAAATCTAATATACTATTTTTATATTGAATATGATATATTTTGGTACTCAATTTGAGATATTTTTGAATTAAATCTAATATACTATTTTTATATTGAATATGATATATATGATATATTTTGGTACTCAATTTGAGATATTTTTGTACTAAATCTAATATATTTTTGTACTTAATAATATATTTTAAAATTGAAGAGTAAACCCGTTAAATAGTTATGAGAGAAACCTAGCTCAGTTAAAAGGTTATAAATAGAGGAGAGCATTAGAGAATTAGGGTTACAACAAACAAGAAAAGATTAGAGATCAAAGGAAAACTAGGGTTGTGGAGAGAAGAAGCAAGGAGACAAGTGAGAAGAACCTGGAGAGAGATTTTACCGTAGGAATATCAAATTCTGCAAACCAAAGGTAAGGGGGAGTCTCTATTCACCATAAAGGGGAGTCTCTATTCTCATGTCTTTTATTTTGGCCTAAAAAATAGGAAAATCTTCCAGGTCATGACAAATAAGTTATTAACATATATATAATGATGTGGCTTTGCAGTTTTTCTTTAAACCTTATAATGTGCCTTTGTTGTTGCCCATGTTCTGTTTTCAATAACTTCAAAAATCCTTGAATCTATCCTCATTAGAATCAAAAATCAGCCAAAGTATGTTCTAAAATTTAGTGAGATTAATATACTTCACATTTATAATTCACATTTTTTGTGTTATGTATCATAACTAATGTGGATCACATCTGTTTTAGGATGACATTGGTGAGAGCAACCCCATCTCTGATATCGTGTGCGGTAAGACTGATTTTAATGTCATGGCTCGGGTCATTCATCTCTGGTCAATTCCAGACCGAAACAAACATACTTAGCTATTTCGCATTTATTTGATTAGATTAGATATCTCTGTTTATGTGTTATGCATTTCTTTACTAAGCCAAATTCGACACTTTTGTAGGAAAATCAATGAAGATGACCCAGATCTCATAGTCAATTTAATAGTTTTATATGAAGCTATACAAAACCCGTGCATCGCACGGGTTAAAGTCTAGTAAAATAGAAACCCTTCGCCTCTTCTGTTTTCAAGCCCCATTCCCACTCTATTCACGATTCACTTTTCCTTTCCTTTCCTTTGCACAGAACATTCATTCACGTCACGGCAGGTTCAAAAACTCCTTTTATGTCTCCTCCAACATTTGAGAAGGTTAGTGGTACTTATATACCCGATGATATTGTTTTCTCTATTCTCTCTAAACTTCCTGTTAAACCTCTTATACGTTTTGCTTGTTTTCGTAAATCATAGTCTCATTTATTTGAAAACCCTATTTTCATGAACAATCTTGTTTCCAAATCTCATTCACGGTAAGGTGATCAGGGCCCAAATATATATATATATATATATATATATATATATATATTTATATATACTGCATGTAAATAATTAATATATACGTATGGCGTAACACATATATTAGTCAAACTGAAACGGCCTAACGGTAGCAATACGAGCTGACATTCAGGCATTGTCTAGGTCCTGGCTATTGAACCCATAACTCATGTTTTTCTTTAATTAATGTTTTTTTTTTCCTTTTTTCTTCTTTAATTAACATGTTTTTCTTTAATTAATTTTTTTCCCTTTTTTCTTCTTTAATTAACCCAGGACTCGTGTTTTTCTTTAATTAATTTTTCTTTTCCATTGTTCTTCTTTAATTATTTTTTTAGTATGAGAGGGCTTTTTGATTTGGACATAATTTATTATGGATTTGAGGCTCCTGATATTTTCTTCAATTCAGCCAAATTCTTCTTAACATATTGGATTATGATCGTACCTGATCAGAAATGGATTACCAGTGACTGGTATGAGATCAGAATATAGGTTTAGAGATTGAAGAGACTCTAACCTTGGGACTGCTGAGAGTCCCTTTATATAGAGGTGGGTGTTGCAGGTGCCGTTGTGTGGCACACATGTGGCTCGGCGGTTACGAATTCGTAGGAATTGTAATCGCCGAGGAGAGATTCGCGGGAACGTGAAAGGAGACGTTATTAATTGTTTGAATCAGTCTCTGTTTGCTCCGAGCACCCCTTCGCGAGGAGGTGTGTTGCGAGTATTTTTGCCAGATGTTGGATTTGAGTGTTTTTGTATTGGGCCTAAGCAAATGAGCCTAGTTAAGATTGTTCGATCCAGAATAGATTATATATTTACAAATAAAAGCACAATATAATTTTTTTTTCTTCTTATTTTTGTTAGAGCACTTATTATAATTTTTGGCTCATACTTATCGTATAAAAATATTATAATTTTTATTTGAAAGAACAAACATTATAATTATTCTTTAAAAAAGCATTATAAACATTTTATTTTTGCCTTTGTACAAATTAAGGAAAATAACAACCTAGAAGATTGATAAAGATATTCGTTTGAAGTTGTATTTTTATATTATTGATTAGAATATTGAATTTTTATGTGTTAGTTACAATAATGACTTTTTTTATCTTTATGGATCTTATTTTCAATTTAAAACGATAATTGCTCTTTTAAAAAAAATTATGTTTTTATTTTATTAAGGTCCTATTTTTACATGAGAGCCGAGCCTCCGATTATATAGGAACGACCCTGATAATGATGATGACGACGCTTGTCTCATCTTTCAGTGGTTTTTGGATCCAGTGAAGAAGTTGTCTTTCCTTACAGATGAGAAGTTTGAGAAAGAGATCAAACTGGATCTGCCACCTCCATTTGACATTCAAGAGAATGACCTCTTTGATCATATTGGTATTTTGTGTTCTGCTATTAATGGCATTGTTTGTATCTACGACTGGATTAATCCTTCAAAGATGGTGTTGTGAAACCCAGCTACCAACGAAATTTATGTCGTACCTCCTAATCTTCCCGAGTCTCTACCTAATTATTTTCTAATTTTTCTTCCTGGGCTTGATTATGACCATGTCAGTGATGACTACAAGGTCATCCGGTTTGTGCATTATCTGAAAGATATGTGTAAGACACCTGACCCCTTTTGAGAGATATATAGTCCAAGAAGAAGTAATTCTTGGAGAAAACTCAACAATGATGTGCCAATTTCTTACTATAGTCCAATAGGTTCTGAGGTGTATTTGAATGGGGTTTGTCATTGGTTGCGGCGTATAAATGGTGAAACTGATGTTGTGTCATTCAACTTGAGCAATGAAGTGTTTTTCACAAAACCCTTAGACTGACATGCATGGTGATGTTTGTTTGGTTGTGTTAAATGGGTCAGTTGCTATAATCTCATATTATAAAGAGTCAACGTCTTTCGACATATCAATTTTGGGTGAAATTGGCGTCAGAATCATGGACTAGACTCTTCGATGTTGGACCTTTGTCTTCCAATTTGTATCCTATCGCAGCCGGGAAGAAAAGCAATATATTCTTCAACAAAAAAGACAATAAATTCAAACTAGTTTGTTTTGATTTAACTACCGGAGTGTTTGATAATATTGATGTTAAAGGAAAAGGAGGTATTTGTGACATCAAAATTTACAATAAAAACCTTCGCCGATTGGAGGAATGAAAAAAATAGTTGTTTTTGTAGTCTAAGCTTAAAGCATTAATATTAATAGGTTTATGAGTCTAGGTATTAAGATGTAACATTTTATTACCACCATACTTTTATCAAGTTATTCATATGCAAATTCGCTTGTCAATATTGGCCACGTTGTATTTATTTTCAAGTATAAGAGGTAGAAGTTTTTATTTAGTTTTACTTGCTTTATTTCACTAGTAACTCTCTATGGCATATTGTACTGTTTTTTTATTTTTTTTTATTTCTTTGGCTTATTGTTCTGGTTTTTATATCATATACTAATAACTAGTGGTGATGTAATGAAATAAGTAATAGCCTCAACTTTAATACTTGTGATATGTATGCAATGTGTTTGCTCTGTTTGTCAATTTTTGGTACGTTCCAAGTTAATTAACTGTGTCTGTTTAGGCAATTTGATTGCTTTGTCAAAGAAACTTATGAAATTTTAGAGTGATAAATGATAATGCAAATGTAACACCCATACTAACTTTAACTAGTATATTAGCATGTGCGTTAAACTGATACTGGATACATTTAAAAATTTCAATAATAATAATACATCACATCTGAATGAATACAAGTTTACTCGTTGTACAAATAATCCAATACTATTACAATACTTAAACAAATGTCCAAAACGCTCCTGAGCTGGTACACAACGAGCAACTGTACTCCATCCAGTATCTCTATGAAGATCTCCATCACGAACCTCTGACTTACCTGTAAACCTGCACCAGAAGGAATGAGATGAGACATAATGTCTCAGTGAGCTCCAGCCCAACCAACTGTTGGCAACCTCAGGGAACCTAGGGTCGCCATGCCTACCTTGGCAATCTTGGGGAATTCCTATGATCGCCAAGTCTTTATCTTTATCCATAAAGGATATAAATCTATCTATGACTATAACTATAAATCTGTCTATCACTATAACTGTAACTGCCTATGACCTTAACTGTAAACTGTCTGCAACTATCACTGTAACCTACCTGTGACTATAACTTAGTGATCGAGGGGAAACCTAGGACCACTTTCTGATAACTGTCTATAACTATAACTGTAAATTTCCTGTAACTGTAACTGTAAACCGCCTATAACTGTAACTGTAATCAACCTGTAACTATAACTTTGACTATAACTATGAAACATAATACATATAGCAGTTTTATGTTAGCTGTTAGCGTTGAACAAACATTATTATTTGAGTTCATTTTACGGAGTGCAGTCCGGGTGGAGTAACCCCGAAGTACATCTCCCTATGACCCGGTGAAATTCCTATCAAACAGGCTAACACCGGACTCCACTATGAATTGCATGTGGACAACCCTCTCGGTGAAGTCCCATCCGGCGTATCCCGGAGTCTGCTGAACATGCCTATGACTGTGAAACGTGCGAACACGCCATTAACTTTGATATATTATTCTTTAACTTTGACATATAAATACACATATCTGTTACTATAATCATATAACAATCCTGTAACACTTAACCTATAACACAAGGTTCTTGGCTTATCGTTCTCATAAGCCACCTATTATCCATTGGAGAACCAATACAATAACTTAACTGAAACTTTCCTATTACTCTTGTATTCTAAACCGAATACATCTATCATCTTGCTTACCTAAAGTAGGTTCTCGACTTATTAGAGTCGTATTCCTCCCTTAAGAGTTATCATCTCACATGTAATGGGTTGTCCATCTAATCCTTACCCCTATAATAATCTATACATTCTCTAAGAGTGTGTTTGGATGGTGGAATGTTTTGAGGTAATGTAATGTTTTGAGGAAATTCAAATACTTTTAAATGAATTTCATTGTTTGGATAATAATATGGAGAATTTTCAAAATGATGGAAATTTATGAAGTATTTTGTTTAAGTTAAATTTAGAGAATTTCAAATGACACATAAAAGCTAAGAATTTCAAATTTTCATTCTTATAATTTTTCAAATTTTGCATTTTGGTCCTCAAATTTTCCAAAGTTTTCAAATTGACCCCAACAAATTTACAAAAAATTGCAATTTGATCCCTATTTTTTTTTGAAATTACATATTTGCCCCTCAACTTATTCAAAATTATAAATTGACCCCTCAAAATTTTCAAAATTTACAAATTGACCCCTAATTTCAATTTTTAAATTTGGCCAAAAAAATTAAAATTTATAAAAGTTGTCCAAAAAATGACAACAATAAAATTTTTTATTACTTCATCCAAACAAGAATATTTAGAAATAAAGTCAATTTAATTGAATCATTTGAATTGTCTAGAATTCTAAATTCTTCAAAAAATTTCAATAACCTCATCCAAACACACTCTAAGGGACATAAAATTCGGTGGCCGATTGCATGAATTCGGTGGCCGATTTTGTGAGTTCGGTGGCCGATTTTTGTCGAAGCAACATTGAAGAATTGAGCAGCAAATTCGGTGGCCGATACAGGGCATTCAGTGGCCGAATTCTACGTCTTCAAAACGTGATTTTCACCATTCTTGGCTTATCCAAGCATACCCAAACATCATAACAGCTTAAAGGATCAATTTCTAAGGCATATTGACAGATTACAACATGATTGATCAAGGAATTACAAGAAAAGGGAATTAGGGTAAAATTCTATAACCCAAGAGAGCTCACCTCAATTCATCTGATCAAAGCTTGCCTTGCTTGATTCTTGCTTGCCAACTTTTCCTCAAAACCCTAGCTCATAATCCTTTCCTTTCTTCTTGCTTCCTCAACTTTTTTTTCTTTCTTGCTTTAAATCTCCCCAAGCTAGCTTGTTTGCTTGTGTTCCAAGAGTTGTGGAAGAAAATTGATGGATGATGGCAAGGGAGGGTGAGGCGTGTGCCTAGAGAGAGAGGGAGAAGAAAGATCAACTCTTAGAGAGAGAGGGATGATAGATATGAAGAAAATTTCATGTTTATCACTTATAAACCCCTTTCCTCTCATAATTACTATAATGTCATTCCATACGTTTCATTCCTGTGATACTGCTAAAAGTCACGCTTAAGCGGGATATTACACTCTACCCCCCTTAAAAGAAATTTCGTCCTCGAAATTTAGAAAATCCTCCTGAGATCCTGAAGAGACAAATCCTTTCTACCTCTTTCTCTACTATGAAAATCTCCAATTCCTTTTACTTATTGAGATTCCATGGCAACTCTAGGGTCTGACATGTAGATTAATCACGCACCTCGATTAAACCATACTGGTTAAAACTTGTTCCTTAGCCATGATTTCCATCTCTGTAAGTCAAAACATATGACAATCTCTTTCCAGCCGCAAGGTCTGATGCATGTTACATAACTATCACCTGTTAGGACGTATGGTTATCTGAACCAACATATCCATATTATCTGACTATGATCTCTGTTCAACATATTTCTTACAAATCCAATTTAAAATTATTAAGTCTTGGATTTCCCTTTACTGAATTCTATTAGTTCTTCCTTCATCGACCGTTCAACCTTAAACTGAAGACGTCGGGTCGATCCGATGTTCCTCAATTGTTCCAACTTTCCGAGGAATCTATTACATTACTTTTAATTCAAAAGAATTCTTGTCTTTGACTTTCGCCTCGTAATACGACATTTCACCGTTACATTCGTAACTTTCTTTATATAGATTTATTCTCACACTGAAAGGCATCTGATATTGAGTAATCTCAAGCGGAAGCAAAGTCTATTACAATTACCTTCACGATTCAAATACAAGGAGGTGGCTGAACTTATGGTACAAGTTCATTTCTTTCTGTCATCATGGTGTAACTATTATCACAACCATGAGCATCACTCACATTTCCCACTGCGGAAATCCTTAAGGCTCAAGAAATCATATGAGCCACTCATGTTCCGTTTTAATTAATCAATGATAACGCGTAGCTAAGGTCTTAGGAGCTTATTCCTTCTAGGACTCTGACAATTTTGCATCATTCAAGATATTCCTTACTCATGGGATTAAAATTTTCTTTACCAATAAATTCAAACTTATGAAAGTCTAGTACAAGTGACGTGTGGCATAAGCCGTCTCACATATCATCATATAATGCAGTCCATAGCACATAGCTTCCATACATGATCGAGTATGTGTACACTACTATCGAGTACACAATATGCCGCATCATCATTGTCCAACTAATGGGACATCATACTTAGCCAAAATATACTTGAGGCAATGCCACGCCAACTAAGATAACTCTTCTAGCTCTTAACTCATGCTTGTATTTCTTTGAGTATCGACAATCCCATACGTAAACTATGATTACGTCCCATTGACGTTATAACTTATTTCGTTCCAGTACATTCTCTGTTTTCTAAAAGAAAACTCTATTCTGATCGCTATTCAAAATAGCACTCTTAAACTCTGAATCCTTTATTTCATAACTTGAATTCACGTAGCCTTTTACTGTAAACTATGAGTAATCTTCTGATTTGTGTAAAACATTTCCTTCCTTTAACTGTGAACATTAAGTTCAAGAATTCTGAACTCCTCAATTAAGATATGTTCGGTAACAACAAACCTGTTCTGCTTAAGACTTTCCTGTTAAACATTAATGACTACGTACCACGGTTACTAATACATGTCACATGACTGTGAAAATATGTTACACTACTATCCAAGTAGCATAAACTCTGCCTGATCAGTATACATAATACTATTCATAACCTGTTACATGCCTGTTACATGCGACATGCTAGCATAACGTGGGTACGATGTGGAATGGCTGCATGCCACTATATAATTCCTCTTTGGTTAAACTTACTGTTCAAGTTAACTTGAAGTTACCGAGCTAGAATAGCTAGATTGCCGTATTAGCTGTGGCTTCCTCGCTATGTACTTATTGTGCTATAAACACATCCTTTAAATTTCTCAAACTGCTACGATTCTCTTTCCTCATAAATTTCGAGGTCTGAAGCATTCCTCGACTTAACTCTTAAAATTTCCTGTTAGAACTGATGATAAGTTCAAGTCATCACTACTTACTAATATTTTGTAGCTTGAGAATTAATCTCTGAATACCTTTCCTGTAATTCTTCCGGCAAGGATTTTACAAACATCCTTTTTCTCTAAGCTTCAGCTTTGAATTGTCTGTTAACTCATTCTTGGATTACTTCTCCGCTGCGCAACTCTGATTTAAACAATTTACCTTGGGATAGAAGTAATACACCACTATTACCATATAAAATCTCCTTGGCCAATCCTTTGACTTATAACTTTGTAGTTACCATACATGTCCATCTTACATTATAATTTCTCTTGTGGTTTAATCCACCTGTTTAACTTACTGATTGATCATCACCTGACTTTGTGTTCCCTTTCGGACATAAACAATATACTTACTTTCACGAAAAAATACGCTGAAACCTGTAAACAGTCTTTAGCAATAATTACGAGCCCAACAATGCTCCTGTCAAAACAACTTAAGTTCATACATTATTTACTTGTGGTAACTTCTAGAAACATTCCATGACTTCCGAAAATTCTCGTCTTTCATATATTGAATCTATTAATGAATCGAGTCTCATTCTATAATTATCCGTAAGGATTTCACATCCACAACCTTTTTCCAAGACAACTTAGGTCCACATAACTCTATCATATCTCTTGGTTACTCCTTGGGTTTCTTCGGAAATAATCCGTCTGGATAAGACTCAACTTTTATCGGCTCTCCTGTAAGTCCAAACACATGTTACGCCTCTTCGAGTACCCGATTAATTAATCTTTAAACTTCGATACTTAACATTTCCCATTGGATCCTTCCAGTAACTTGTTACTGTATTCATAATTTCAATCTAATCTCATTATCTGAGTAATTCTCCATAGGTCTTTCATCTATGGCCCTCTTCATATGGTTTCGAGCAATCCAAGGTCTGTATTCCACCATCTTTAACACATACCAACATAAGGTGATCTTTGTCGGCTTACCAGAATACTTGTGTAAGGAACCCATCAAAAGAAAACATAGAACTCCTTAACATTAACCATAACTTTAACCGTAACTTGTACGTTAGTGACGATCTTCCTGCTGCTAGATCCTCACAGTAGTCCTTGGCTAATTCCTACCTAATCCTCGAAACCGATCTGCTATAATCCGACAACATACAATTCAATCTTTACTTCGTACCTTTACCAGGGGTTTCCTTCACTTATCGCTAAGCTTGCGTTCCTCATACAAAGCATCTTGATGACCCATAAAAAGAAGGTAATCTGTCTCATCTGTCCAATATTTCGCTTGATCCATAATAAGTCTCTTACCTGTCGGATATTAAAATCTCATCCGGTCCAAGTGCGCAAGTCCTTCCATCCTTACACACTATGTTCTTACTGGAAGTCCAGAGCTTCCAACAATTAACTGATCATTCCTTATTCCCAGTCGCTGAGTTTGGTACCGTAATCCTTTGCCTCTGTACCCGAAATTAAAACTCTAATTTACAATTCACTTTAACTTTTCAAATCACGGTTCCCGTTAAGATCCCAAATCATTCCTTAGAGTATTCCATAATTCTTTACTCTACACATCTCCTCGGAGAAGACATCGCTCAATGATGCGTCAACCTAGTTAAGGTACTTGACCTTACTCTTAGATACTCTTTAATACCTCCTATATTCCCGAGACTTTGCCATTAACAGGCTCAGTGACTTCACTGTTAGAGAACCATCCTTTGGCCTTTAATACCTTGCCAATTTCCGTCTTAAAAACTGACGCCTTAACCTTCACCCTTTGTACACTTCTTTCCTCCTTGGTCACATTCAGCTCTCGGATATTGGTCCTAACTGTCATATACTAGATTGAGTTGATCAGGCTCAACTAGATGTGACCTTTAGAACAACATCCGGAACCCAATGGTCCCACTACTTTTATTGAATTTTTAATGACCCATGGCACGGTCTGAATCGACCTGCTCTGATACCAATTGTAACACCCATACTAATTTAAATAGTATATTAGCATGTGCGTTAAACTGATACTGGATACATTTATAAATTTCAATAATAATAATACATCACATCTGAATGAATACAAGTTTACTCGTTGTACAAATAATCCAATACTATTACAATACTTAAACAAATGTCCAAAACGCTCCTGAGCTGGTACACAACGAGCAACTGTACTCCATCCAGTATCTCTATGAAGATCTCCATCACGAACCTCTGACTTACCTGTAAACCTGCACCAGAAGGAATGGGATGAGACATAATGTCTCAGTGAGCTCCAGCCCAACCAACTGTTGGCAACCTCAGGGAACCTAGGGTCGCCATGCCTACCTTAGCAATCTTGGGGAATTCCTATGATCGCCAAGTCTTTATCTTTATCCATAAAGGATATAAATCTGTCTATGACTATAACTATAAATCTGTCTATCACTATAACTGTAACTGCCTATGACCTTAACTGTAAACTGTCTGCAACTATCACTGTAACCTACCTGTGACTATAACTTAGTGATCGAGGGGAAACCTAGGACCACTTTCTGATAACTGTCTATAACTATAACTGTAAATTTCCTGTAACTGTAACTGTAAACCGCCTATAACTGTAACTGTAATCAACCTGTAACTATAACTTTGACTATAACTATGAAACATAATACATATAGCAGTTTTATGTTAGCTGTTAGCGTTGAACAAACATTATTATCTGAGTTCATTTTACGGAGTGCAGTCCGGGTGGAGTAACCCCGAAGTACATCTCCCTATGACCCGGTGAAATTCCTATCAAACAGGCTAACACCGGACTCCACTATGAATTGCATGTGGACAACCCTCTCGGTGAAGTCCCATCCGGCGTATCCCGGAGTCTGCTGAACATGCCTATGACTGTGAAACGTGCGAACACGCCAATAACTTTGATATATTATTCTTTAACTTTGACATATAAATACACATATCTGTTACTATAATCATATAACAATCCTGTAACACTTAACCTATAACACAAGGTTCTTGGCTTATCGTTCTCATAAGCCACCTATTATCCATTGGAGAACCAATACTATAACTTAACTGAAACTTTCCTATTACTCTTGTATTCTAAACCGAATACATCTATCATCTTGCTTACCTAAAGTAGGTTCTCGACTTATTAGAGTCGTATTCCTCCCTTAAGAGTTATCATCTCACATGTAATGGGTTGTCCATCTAATCCTTACCCCTATAATAATCTATACATTCTCTAAGAGTGTGTTTGGATGGTGGAATGTTTTGAGGTAATGTAATGTTTTGAGGGAATTCAAATACTTTTAAATGAATTTCATTGTTTGGATAATAATATGGAGAATTTTCAAAATGATGGAAATTTATGAAGTATTTTGTTTAAGTTAAATTTAGAGAATTTCAAATGACACATAAAAACTAAGAATTTCAAATTTTCATTCTTATAATTTTTCAAATTTTGCATTTTGGTCCTCAAATTTTCCAAAGTTTTCAAATTGACCCCAACAAATTTACAAAAAATTGCAATTTGATCCCTATTTTTTTTGAAATTACATATTTGCCCCTCAACTTATTCAAAATTATAAATTGACCCCTCAAAATTTTCAAAATTTACAAATTGACCACTAATTTCAATTTTTAAATTTGGCCAAAAAAATTAAAATTTATAAAAGTTGCCCAAAAAATGACAACAATAAAATTTTTTATTACTCCATCCAAACAAGAATATTTAGAAATAAAGTCAATTTAATTGAATCATTTGAATTGTCTAGAATTCTAAATTCTTCAAAAAATTTCAATAACCTCATCCAAACACACTCTAAGGGACATAAAATTCGGTGGCCGATTGCATGAATTCGGTGGCCGATTTTGTGAGTTCGGTGGCCGATTTTTGTCGAAGCAACATTGAAGAATTGAGCAGCAAATTCGGTGGCCGATACAGGGCATTCGGTGGCCGAATTCCACGTCTTCAAAACGTGATTTTCACCATTCTTGGCTTATCCAAGCATACCCAAACATCATAACAGCTTAAAGAATCAATTTCTAAGGCATATTGACAGATTACAACATGATTGATCAAGGAATTACAAGAAAAGGGAATTAGGGTAAAATTCTATAACCCAAGAGAGCTCACCTCAATTCATCTGATCAAAGCTTGCCTTGCTTGATTCTTACTTGCCAACTTTTCCTCAAAACCCTAGGCTCATAATCCTTTCCTTTCTTCTTGCTTCCTCAACCTTTTTTTCTTTCTTGCTTTAAATCTCCCCAAGCTAGCTTGTTTGCTTGTGTTCCAAGAGTTGTGGAAGAAAATTGATGGATGATGGCAAGGGAGGGGGAGGCGTGTGCCTAGAGAGAGGGAGAAGAAAGATCAACTCTTAGAGAGAGAGGGATGATAGATATGAAGAAAATTTCATGTTTATCACTTATAAACCCCTTTCCTCTCATAATTACTATAATGCCATTTCATACGTTTCATTCCTGTGATACTGCTAAAAGTCACGCTTAAGCGGGATATTACAGCAAATAGGTACAAAGTATGTTGTGTAGCTGCAACTTGTTTAGATGTGATGAGATATTCAGTCCACATTACAAGATTAGAATGGACATGTTATACAATATAACTCGTAAGATACTTCCTAAGTGCACCCACAATGCAGCCTCGTAGCCAAATGTGGGATAAACTACTGTGATTTTCACCAATTATGTTCTAATTTTGTTGCATAGGGAGTGAGACTTTAGGTACTTGTGAATATTCATTTTGTAAGTAATGCTGTTTACAAAATAGTATGTACAAGTTTAGTATATGTAATAAAATATCCCATGTATATGATGGAATTGTTCATGTCAGCATGGGCGCCAGTCTTACACTTACACTCACATGAGCCATTTGAAGTATAGAAAGGGTTAGTCATGCTAGATTGATGGTTCAAAGGATGGAAGCTAAGGAACCTAGACTAAACACATAACAAAACTTTAAGGTTCAAATCATCTAGCCACCTTAAGTAGTAAGTACTAAATGGTGCTGAAGTCTGAAGTTGCTGCAAAGTTTCCCTCCTTAGGTCACACCATGATTGACCGCAGTCAGATATTTAACAATTCACTCATTCATGACAATCGTGATCTTTGGATCAATATCGGACAATCTAGATTTCAAGCTTGATATATATTTTTTAAAATAAATCTAAATAAGTATTGAAATCAAGACAGTTTGATCTCGATCCAACGACCAAGATTATCTTAAATGCGTGAATAAGGCAAAAAACTGACAACACGTAAGTACTAAATGGTGCTGAAGTTGCTGCAAAGTAAAGTACTAAATGATCATGAAGTCTAAAGTTGCAGCAAAGTTTCGCTCCTTAGGTCTGACCATGATTGACTGCAGTCAGCTTTTTGACGCATTCACTCATTCATGAGTCATGACATTCATGATTTTTTGATCGATATCGGGTGTCTAGATTTCAAACTCGATAAAAGAAAAATCAAAATATGTATTGAAATCTAGATTGTCTGGTCTCGATCCAACGGTCACGATTGTCTTGAATATGCGAATAAGGCAAAAATCTGACAGCATGTAACCCGATTTACCTTAGGTCAAGAACAAAACTTAAATTACTATGAAAAATTAAATGCTGGAAAATTCTGTCACAATGAAAGCCTTCAAACGAAGAGTGGCCTTAAAGTCACCGGTCTTCTGCTCACAAAAGGTTCTTTAAAAAGGTGTCAAAGAAGTTAAGCTTATCATCTTACAAGAAAACTCGCACTCCCCTCTTTATCTGTTGAACATGGTAGAAAACCATTGAGTGATAGCCTGCATAGAAAATTACAAATCCAGTTAGTATTTAGAAAACTAATAGGCTTCAATTTAAAGCAGTCAGTGATGTGGCTTTGTTAAATACTAGTGAGGAAAGAAGTCCATAGCAGGTTATATGTACATTGTTATATACAGGGAAAAATAATCTTATAGTGGTAGCTCAACTTATTAGGGATTTCTCCTTTAAGGTATAGGGAAATCATTTTCAATTTGCTCCCTGCATTTTAAGAATTAATTTGCTGTCATGTAGGTGCACATTTGCTAGAACTTGGTTCCTAGGAAATGTTACTATCAAGTTTTTAGTTTATTCAAAATATTTAATAGAATTGCAGAAAAAGCTTGTTTGGTTCACTTGCAGTAGCCCCTAAAATATATGATTTTCATTTTGACATTCTAAGTTCAAGACTGCTTCCTATAACTGAAGAATTTATATAATTCTGGTGCAGATGAATCCAAATTAAATGCACAAACTAATGATAAATAGATAGTCTCAAAGGTGTAGAGTTGATTCTCAAAAGCAGGAAATATACCTAGCCATCTATAAGATCAGTAGTCTAAAGAAAATCTATAAGTTCAGAAATGTAAAATCCCACAGAAATTCAGTTTCTGCTTCAATTCAGAGAAACTTGAGAACTATTCAAGGAAACATTAGAGGTTTCAAGTGTAAGACATTGCCTCTCATGTGCAGTTAAATAAGCTGATTTTCATTTATGTTTGTCTATCGTATTTATATAAAAAATGAATTGTCTACCGTCACAAAATCACACTAATGCAGGTCTAGATTGTATAAATTATACTAAAAAGCGTTTAGATGAGATCACGCATGTCTTTTTTAACTTAACCAAAGTACCGGTTTCAAATATGAGTGAGGCATGTAGTAACGTTAAAACTTTTAGGGACACCGTTTATTTGGGTTTCACGATGCTCGAAAGATTAATATCTGTAGTTGCACGGAAGAATATCCGGTTTTAAAAAAAAAAGATTGTAATGATTATGTGCATGTAAGTTACTGAAATAAAGTGAAATGAATTGACTCATTCTAAGTTTTCAGGTACTTGGTAACATGCCAATTCTCTAATTTGTATATGCACAATTTTGGTCCTCTAGTTCTTTTTTAACAATTTTAATCTCTCAACATTTCTAGTATTACGATTCAAACCCCCACCTCTTCTATTTAATTTATTTGAAACTCTCAAATTTAAATAATCTATTAGAAATTATAATTGAAGTTGAATAATGTAGATTCAGACATTATTTCACTTAAAACTTACTAATTAAAATATAAATTTGACTCAATAAAAAAAGGCTTATTTTTTTCTCTTCGAATCCTAATCTAACATCCAATAAAACTACTAAAATATAATCAACATTTTATTTTAAATCTCAAATTCATGATTGACCTTCGAAAATTTCAATATAAAACGACAATTTATGAGATTTCGTGAAAATTTTACATAAAAGCCATTTGGAAAAAAAAATATTAGAGACCAACATCACATGTTGCCCAAAGTCAAGAGAGTAAAAGTGACCCATCAGAGTTGGGTCTAGTGGAAGAGGTTATATTCTTACAATGTCGTGAATTAAGATTCAAATATAGATTGATAGAGGAGTTCAAATTTCGTGTTTAACAATGTCTTAAATATGATTAACCTCAATGGAGAGAACCAATGAAAAAATTCTTAAACATGTAACTAAGCAGAAACTGTAGTACAGATACAATGGCGTTATGGCAAAGATGAGAGAGACGTTGTATTGCATTATAAACCAAACATACAATAAAAATCTCAAATTAATTGCTATTTAAGTGTTTTCAAGAAATCAGATTTGGCATTTAACTTGCACGGCAGGTGAATTAATGAGTTTTGTTTATGTTATGTATTTATGGGAGTGATTTAAACAGATTGTTTTTTTTAATTGAATCAGATGGTTGATTACTAGTTTTCCTTAATGGATACTTTCGTCGTGATTATAAGTACCATTTGAGAAACAAATTGTTCCTTAATACTTAGTTTGTCTCATAATAATTGCCACTTTTATATTGTTTTTGTCTTAAAATAATTATCACTTTAAAATAACAATGCATTATTTTTTTTTCTCACTATTATATACCATTATTTATTGATTTTCACTTCACTTAACTACAACTAATCATTCACAGTGAAGTGTCTCGTAACGGATTTATCAGGCCTGAAATAGTCATCTACTTGTTTGTTGTTACTGTGAGTTGTTGTAACACCTATATAGAGATTGCCTATGATCTCATACGAGTGTTAAAATTTCGTACTGGATACATTAAATACAATACAGAAAGTTTACATTTCCTTAATACATAGCTTGAGTCCTCAATACAAACTGAATCCAATACAACAAAGTCTTGATAATTTATATCATTTACATCAACTGAAACAATACACATAAGTAAGAAGTCAGCACGATCAATCCGAAGCTTTCTCTTTACCTTTACGTCGTGCTTCCTGTGAACCTGCACCAGACGGAAAGGGATGAGACATGATGTCTCAGTGAGCTCCGACCCTACCTACTGTTGGCAACCACTGGGTAACCTAGGGTCGCCGTGCCTACTCTTGGCAATCTTAGGGATACCTACGATCGCCGTCATTCTTTACATATTTCGCGATCCGGGGAAAAACTAAGATCGCTTCATGTCTTTATCTTATGCATTTCATATTCTATCCTTAATCTTAAACTTATACTTAGTGATCTTGGGAACATCCTATGATCACCTCTTTTCTTTGCTGACTATTGTCATGCTCTCATAATGATTTCATAAGTATTAATGTACATCATTCTTTATTATAAGGTTAGTAGTCAGCGTTGAACAAACAATAATTATCTGAGTTCATTTTACGGAGTGCATCCGGGTGGAGTAACCCCGAAGTACATCTCTCTTCTTACCGGTGAAATTCCTATCATATCAGGCTAACACCAGACTCCTCTTTCTTTTGTGTGGCTGCCCTCGCGAGCGGTAACTTCACCGTTCCAGCTGCCATTTAAGGCGGTAACTTCACCGGAACCCCCTGTATTCTAACTAGCGAGACTACATGAGACACATTAACTTTTCTTGACTATGATGCGTAGCTGCCCTCACGAGCGGTAACTTCACCATTCCAGAATAAACCGGAACCCCCTGTATACTAACTAACGAGCCTACAGGAGACACATCTAGTCCTTTTAATAATTCATTTTCTCATTCTTTAAATAATTATTCTTGAAACACTTGACTATAAAAGGTAATTAACTTAGATCATTGGATCGTTCTCGTTATTTCTCGTCTTAAGTACTTGTGGGTATTTCTATTTCTTTACTATAGATTTTGGCACATAAAATGCATCCCTTAGGGAGAACGACCTCCCAATACTTAACATACGAACATATGGTCGTAGGCTTATCGTTCTCATAAGCCACACTCGTTAATTGGAAACATTCCATAGCTTAAATAACCTTTATTTGCATCTTTAATGCTTTGCCAAGCCTTTGTTCATCCATTCCTTAAATGTTTAAACAACCTTCCGGATATGTCAAGAATGGTGTTTTTCTTAGAATTTAAAGTTTTCATTGAAACGGTTATTAAAAGCCTCGCCGAACGCGTATACAGCCCACTGAACGAATCAGAACAGACCTGGAAGGTCTGTCTGATTTCGCTGGGCGAAATGGATTTCGCCAATGGCGAAGTGAGGTAGGGAAAAATGCAGGAAATCGCTGTAATCTCGCCCCGAGCTCGCCGGGCGAAATTGACAGTTCAGAACTAGTTCAAAATGTGATTTTCCACCATTTTTGACATATCTAGGTATACCCAGGCAGCATAACAGTATAAGGAATGAATTTCTAATGCAAATTGATAGTTTAAAGCATAAATTAGCAAGCAATTGGCAAGCAAATGAGATTAGGGTACTAATTCTAAACTTAACTCAAATTGTAAAATTACACTCAAACTTACTCAAAGCGGGTTCTAAAACCCTGTGGAGCTCACCTTAAACCTCAATTGGTGCTTGCTAAGTTCTGGACTCCAAGTCCTAGCTTCAATCTAACACTCCTCTTGATTCTTCCTTGTTTTCTTCTTTTACTTTCTCTTGTTCTAACTTTCCAAAACAAGCTTGCTAGCAAGAATCCTCACAAGAATTTGGATGAAGTTTTGATGGGTGGTGGCAAAAGAGAGGAGGGCGTGTGACTAGGGGGAGTGAGGGAGAGAAACTGATTTTGGGAGAGTGAAGAGAGAAATGAAAATGAAAGGAAATATCTTGTTTCCATTTTAAATAATCCTCCTTTGCCAATTAATTACCAAAATGCCATTGCTTGCTCAACAATCTTTAAACATTGATATCACTTACATCTAAGCGGGATATTACAATCTACCCCCCTTAAAGAAATTTCGTCCTCGAAATTTAGAATTTACCTAAAAATAGATGCGGATAGTCCTCTTGCATCTCTGACTCTAGCTCCCACGTAGCTTCGCCATCGGGAGAACCTTTCCAAACCACCTTAACAATTGGAATCTCTTTATTCCGTAAGGACTTAACATCACGATCAACTATCTGGTCTGGCTCGGGTTGAAATGTCAAATCTGATCTCAAATCAATGGTGTCTAACTCGACGGGTTGAAAAGGATCGGGAATGAATTTCCTCAGTTGAGAGACGTGGAAGACGTCATGCAAACCTGACATGGCCGGTGGCAGCGCTAACTGATAAGCTGCTGGACCGACACGTCTAAGTATCTGAAATGGTCCAACATACCTTGGACAAAGTTTCTTGGTTCTAAAAGCTCCTCTTAGGCCCAATTTAGGCGTAACTTTAAGGAATACATGATCTCTCACTTCAAACTCTAAAGGCCTTCGTCTCTTGTCTGCATAACTTTTCTGGCGACTCTGAGCTGTTCTCATCTTATCATGAATGGATTTAATTTTCAAAGTAGTCTCCTGAATGATCTCTGGTTCCAAAATGCTCTTATCTCCGACCTCAGCCCAACAAAGTGGGGTTCTACATTTCCTACCATACAAGGCTTCATAAGGTGCCATTCCGATACTAGAATGGTAAATGTTGTTGTAAGAAAATTCAATCAAAGGCAAGTGATCATTCCAACTTCCTCCATCTTCTAGAATACACGCACGTAACATATCCTCTAATGTCTGAATAGTCCTCTCGGATTGACCGTCTGTTTGAGGATGATGGGACTTGCTCATCTTTAATCTCGTTCCTAAAGCTCTCTGAAAAGCTTTCCAAAAATGGGATGTGAAGATCGGATCCCTATCAGATACAATACTAACAGGAACACCATGAAGCTTCACTATCTCAGAGATAAACAATTCGGCATACTGAGAGGCTCGGTAAGTAGTCTTAACCGGCAAGAAATGAGCAGACTTGGTTAACCGGTCCACTATTACCCAAATAGAGTCATGTCCTCGCTGTGTTCGAGGTAATCCACTCACAAAGTCCATAGTTATCTCTTCCCATTTCCATTGAGGAATTTCCAAGGGTACTAACATTCCTGTAGGCCTTTGATGTTCAATCTTTACCTGCTGACATACAATGCATCGCGACACAAACTCCGCAATATCCTTCTTCATGCTAGGCCACCAATAATCTCTCTTCAAGTCTTGAAACATCTTGGTGGTACCTGGATGAATGCTGAAACTGCTTTTGTTCGCCTCTTCTAAAATCAATCTTTTCAATTCCGCATTATTCGAAACATAAATTCTTCCTTCAAACAGTAGCGTACCATCTGGTGCCAAAGAAAACTCTAACTGACCAACTCTCCTTTGAAGATCCATATCCATAGTTTGCACTTGTGCAATCCTAGACCATAGGTCGCACGAGATCTCTAATTTGTTCAACAGGATGCCACCTTCCAACTCGGTGACATGGAGATTAAGGTCTCTAAACTTCTCATATAACCCACATGTTTGCATCATCACTTCAGCCTTAACTAAAGCCTTTCGACTCAAAGCATCTGCCACCACATTGGCCTTTCCTGGGTGGTATCTCAAATCGAAATCAAAATCTTTCAAGTATTCCATCCATCGCCTCTGCCTCATGTTTAGGTCTCGTTGATCAAACAAATATTTCAAACTTTTGTGATCACTGAATAAATCAAACTGTGCACCATACAAATGATGTCTCCATACTTTTAATGCAAACACTATGGCTGCTAACTCGAGATCATGGGTGGGGTAATTCTCTTCATGAGACTTGAGCTGTCTAGACGCATAAGCTATCACATTCTCCCCTTGCATAAGAACACTACCCAGTCCTTTAGAGGATGCATCGCAGAAAACGGTGTATCTCCTTTCAGGATCTGGTATTGCCAACATTGGTGCTTTAGTCAATTTTCTTTTCAAAACTCTGAAGCTCTCTTCACATTCTTCGTCCCAATTAAAGGGTACATTCTTTCTGGTGAGGTGTGACAAAGGTAAGGCAATCTGAGAAAACTTCATAATAAACCTTCGGTAATAACCTGCCAAGCCTAAGAAACTCCTGACTTCAGCCACATTCTTGGGTCTTTCCCAACTGAGAACGGCTTCAACTTTGGATGGATCAACTGCTACTCCTCCTTGAGAAATAACGTGACCCAAAAACTTAATCTCAGATAACCAGAACTCACACTTGCTGAACTTAGCATACAACTGCTTGTCTCTAAGGACATTCAAAACAATTCTCAAGTGCTGAGCATGTTCCTGAGGATCCTTGGAATAGATCAAGATATCATCTATGAAAATCACCACCAATTGATCCAGATAAGGCTGAAATATCCTGTTCATATAATCCATAAATACAGCTGGAGCATTAGTCACACCGAAAGGCATAACCAGAAATTCATAGTGCCTGTAGCGCGTTCGAAACGCCGTTTTGGACACATCCGAAGACTTAATACGGATCTGATGATAACCCGACCGAAGATCAATTTTAGAAAATATTGTTGCTCCTTTAGGCTGGTCTAGGAGATCATCAATTCTGGGAAGAGGATATTTGTTCTTAATGGTCACTTTATTCAGTTGGCGGTAATCTATACACAGCCTCATGCTTCCATCTTTCTTCTTGACTAACAGAACTGGAGCACCCCAAGGTGACACACTGGGTCTAATAAAATTCTTTTGAATTAACTCTTCGAGCTGAGATTTCAGCTCTTTAAGCTCCGTAGGTGACATTCTATACGGTGCCACAGATACTGGCTCCGCTCATGGAATTAAATCAATAGAGAACTCCACCTCACGCTCTGGAGGCAAACTAGTTACTTCCGAAGGAAAAACATCTAAGTACTCATTCACAATAGGAATATCACTGGGACTTAACTCTGATTCTGCAGCCACATTGAGCATAACATAAAATCTTTTATCTTGAGCACAAATAAATTGAATTAACTGATGGGTACGGTTAATCAACTCAGACAGAGCTACACCTTCCGTCGTATCACTTGTCGGCATATAAATACTCTTCTCGGAACATCCAATGTACACATGGTTAGCAGAAAGCCAATCCAGCCTAAGATCACATCAAGCTGCTCCATCGGGAGGCACACTAAATCAACATAATAAGTCTTACTAGACACAGTGATAGGACAGTTTTCACAAACATAGCTTGCCTAAATTCCGCCTTCAGTATCGGTAGATACTAACATTGGAGGATTCAACGGAGACAAAGGTAATTGCAGCGTCTCTACACACTTATATGAAATAAAAGAACAAGTAGCGCCACAATCAAAAAGAACTTTTACTGGATTTGAACCAAGATAACACATACCAGCAATCAAGTCTTCATTGGCCAGAGCCTTAGCGCCATCAAGGGAATACACTCTGCCTTTACTAGTGGTAGTTCCTTCAACTGTTCCTTTACCACGCTTATTTGGACATTCATGTATGAAGTGCCCAGGTTGCTTGCACCCATAGCAGACACCCATACCTAACATACACTCTCCTTTGTGAGACTTCCCACACTTCCTGCAAGCAGAAAAAGCTAAGGCTGAACCAGATTGTTTCCCTCTTTGCGGGGATCCTTTTGGCTTAAGCTTGTCATGATACTTATCTGACATTCTACTCTTCTTTCTTTCAAAAGCTGCTGATCTTTCTTTCGAGGTCTTAGCAAGTCCTGCTTCAACCACCAAACTATCATGCACCAGTTCATCATAACTTGCAGTTCTCTGAAGACTTACTGCAGTGTCGATTTCACCCCTTAAACCTCGTTTGTATTGGTTCATCTTCCAGACTTCATTCTCAACATACTCATTATGTGTGGAGTAATAGGACAACTCTTCAAACTTCTTGGTGAATTTAGCAACCGACATACTACCTTGTTTCAACTCCAAGAACTCTTGTTCCTTCTTTACCTTGTAAGACAAAGGTAAATATTTTTCCAACATCACCTCTTTAAAGTTTAACCAGTTCACTTCTATATCATTGGCTACCATCCTGCGCTGAGCAGATTCCCACCAATCTTCTGCTGCGCCTCTAAGTTGATTTGTGGCATAAACCACTTTATCAGCTTCTGAACACTCGGCCATTCGAAAGATCTTTTCCATCTGTTTTATCCACTTCCTAGCTTCCTGAGGTTCACCTTCTCCATTAAACTCCGGAGGGTGATGTCTGTTATATTCCCGAAAAACCGGATTACCAATTACGGGAGGAGGTGGTGGCTGTGGATGGAAACTCTGCCCTTGGTTCATCATTTCCATCCATTGTTGTTGGGCTTGAGCCTGTTGCTGAGCTTGTTGTTGCATCATCAACATCATCTGCTGATACTGTAATGCATTTTGAGCTTGCTGCTCTTGATACTGCTGTTGCCAGGCCTGTTGTTGTTGTATCATTTGTTCCCACGAATTCATACTTGGTCCTCCACTTTCATCACTGGCCTGATTAGTTCGAGGTCTACCGGGTCCTCTTCTTCTCCCAGACATCTTATCCTAGCTGTCATATACAAGTCAAAGTGATCAGTTTTAACTGAATATAACATTTAGAATAATGTCCTGGATCCAAGAGGTCCACAAACTTGGATTGTACTTTAATGACCTAAGGCACGGTATGAATCGACCTGCTCTGATACCAAATTGTAACACTTATATAGAGATTGCCTAGGATCTCATACGAGTGTTAAAATTTCGTACTGGATACATTAAATACAATACAGAAAGTTTACATTTCCTTAATACATAGCTTGAGTCCTCAATACAAACTGAATCCAATACAACAAAGTCTTGATAATTTATATCATTTACATCAACTGAAACAATACACATAAGTAAGAAGTCAGCACGATCAATCCGAAGCTTTCTCTTTACCTTTACGTCGTGCTTCCTGTGAACCTGCACCAGACGGAAAGGGATGAGACATGATGTCTCAGTGAGCTCCGACCCTACCTACTGTTGGCAACCACGGGGTAACCTAGGGTCGCCGTGCCTACTCTTGGCAATCTTGGGGATACCTACGATCGCCGTCATTCTTTACATATTTCGCGATCCGGGGAAAAACTAAGATCGCTTCATGTCTTTATCTTATGCATTTCATATTCTATCCTTAATCTTAAACTTATACTTAGTGATCTTGGGAACATCCTATGATCACCTCTTTTCTTTGCTGACTATTGTCATGCTCTCATAATGATTTCATAAGTATTAGTGTACATCATTCTTTATTATAAGGTTAGTAGTCAGCGTTGAACAAACAATAATTATCTGAGTTCATTTTACGGAGTGCATCCGGGTGGAGTAACCCCGAAGTACATCTCTCTTCTTACCGGTGAAATTCCTATCATATCAGGCTAACACCAGACTCCTCTTTCTTTTATGTGGCTGCCCTCGCGAGCGGTAACTTCACCGTTCCAGCTGCCATTTAAGGCGGTAACTTCACCGGAACCCCCTGTATTCTAACTAGCGAGACTACAGGAGACACATTAACTTTTCTTGACTATGATGCGTAGCTGCCCTCACGAGCGGTAACTTCACCATTCCAGAATAAACCGGAACCCCCTGTATACTAACTAACGAGCCTACAGGAGACACATCTAGTCCTTTTAATAATTCATTTTCTCATTCTTTAAATAATTATTCTTGAAACACATGACCTATAAAAGGTAATTAACTTAGATCATTGGATCGTTCTCGTTATTTCTCGTCTTAAGTACTTGTGGGTATTTCTATTTCTTTACTATAGATTTTGGCACATAAAATGCATCCCTTAGGGAGAACGACCTCCCAATACTTAACATACGAACATATGGTCGTAGGCTTATCGTTCTCATAAGCCACACTCGTTAATTGGAAACATTCCATAGCTTAAATAACCTTTATTTGCATCTCTAATGCTTTGCCAAGCCTTTGTTCATCCATTCCTTAAATGTTTAAACAACCTTCCGGATATGTCAAGAATGATGTTTTTCTTAGAATTTAAAGTTTTCATTGAAACGGTTATTAAAAGCCTCGCCGAACGCGTATACAGCCCACAGAACGAATCAGAACAGACCTGGAAGGTCTGTCTGATTTCGCCAATGGCAAAGTGAGGCAAGGAAAAATGCAGGAAATCGCTGTAATCTCGCCCCGAGCTCGCCGGGCGAAATTGACAGTTCAGAACTAGTTCAAAATGTGATTTTCCACCATTTTTGACATATCTAGGTATACCCAGGTAGCATAACAGTATAAGGAATGAATTTCTAATGCAAATTGATAGTTTAAAGCATAAATTAGCAAGCAATTGGCAAGCAAATGAGATTAGGGTACTAATTCTAAACTTAACTCAAATTGTAAAATTACACTCAAACTTACTCAAAGCGGGTTCTAAAACCCTGTGGAGCTCACCTTAAACCTCAATTGGTGCTTGCTAAGTTCTGGACTCCAAGTCCTAGCTTCAATCTAACACTCCTCTTGATTCTTCCTTGTTTTCTTCTTTTACTTTCTCTTGTTCTAACTTTCCAAAACAAGCTTGCTAGCAAGAATCCTCACAAGAATTTGGATGAAGTTTTGATGGGTGGTGGCAAAAGAGAGGAGGGCGTGTGACTAGGGGGAGTGAGGGAGAGAAACTGATTTTGGGAGAGTGAAGAGAGAAATGAAAATGAAAGGAAATATCTTGTTTCCATTTTAAATAATCCTCCTTTGCCAATTAATTACCAAAATGCCATTGCTTGCTCAACAATCTTTAAACATTGATATCAGTTACATCTAAGCGGGATATTACAGTTGTGGGATCAGGAAACTGTTATCGCGTTGGCGGTCAGTTTCAGTTGTCGTTCCTCAAAGAGATGAGTTTAGTTCAAGCTTGTCTCTCGTTGGTTTTGATGTTTGGGGATGATCACACATATTTTTTCTTTTGCAATCCGGTTTTGTGCCCCGCGTTGGGTTTGTTGGGTTGTGGGCGTGTATTCGTCTCAGACATTTGGTTTCTTTAATTAGGTTTTTTTGTCCCGGTCTGTTTTACCACTTTTGTCAATGTTTGTTGTAATACCTTTGAGGGATGATCAATTGTTGTTGGGTCATGACCTCCCCCCCTCAAATGTGACAATTATTTGAGATGGAGGGAATATAAATTATTAGGTACATTAACAAAGCCAATTGTAAATACATATATACACAAATAGTAATTTAGCAATAGTTAAAAAAAATTAGGAGTAGTTAACAAAATATAAATATTAATTATATTACCGACTTTTTTTTTAATATTTAGACTTTTTTTATTAAACCCTCATGCTCGCAGGAGAAATGAGTAATTTAATTATAGCTTACAAAATATAAATATCAATTATACTACCAACTTTTCTCAATATGCAAGATATGCAATACATGATTATAAACCCTCATGCTCGTTTTTGTAAAAAATAAAAATAATATTCTCATGTTCACAGGAGGAATGAGTGTTAGTATCTCGAGCTCACTTGATCATTATCTGATGTTTTAGAGTGTAAATTAAACAAAGACATCATCAACTATGAGTTGTTTCCTTTAGTGTAGAAACCTATGTTGTACTGTTGTACATTCTAAAGATGCAATGCGTTTTCTATAGTACAACTATACTTATATTCTTATTGATGATCCATGATTGCAACATCCTCTTGTTCTGACTCAATAATAGTGTGTCACCCCTTGATGTATGTATCATCTTTGGGATCAACCTATTAAGATTTATCACTACAAAAAATAAGGGTAGTTGTGGGGGGCCAAAAACCCTCACAAACCTACCAAAAAGGCCACAAAATTAACTGTTGTGGCGGACTTGTGACGGAAAACCCCTCTCATATACTCGCTACTCACAAGCATTTATGTCTGTTCAGTCGGCCACAATCGTCTTAATTTTGTTAACCCACAAAACTAGTTTGTGGGAATAATTCGTCACAAATTTATGGTCGTCTGATCGACCATAAAATTGTTTGAGTGCATTTGACCCTTGATTTGATTTTATGTAATTAGACTTAATAACGGTTTTGATTGGATGTCAAAACTTTGAAATATAATTTGTGTACATATGCAGCTAATATGATTTTGTCTTCACAATCTTATCTAGTTTGCATTGTTTTAAACCTTGCATTCATACACTACGTGTTGGTTTTTGTTTCACAAAGTGAGTCATTTCACTCCTCAAAGTGAACCGTTTCACTCTTTTTCTGAAAATGTATTTTTGTTGTTTTTTAAGTGAATCGTTTCACTTTGCCTTGTGAATCGTTTCGCATGTCCAGTAATAAAAAGAGAATCGTTTCACTCCTAAAAGTGAATTGATTCACTCTGTTATTTTGACTATATTTTAATTTAATTTTCTCACTTGTTTCAAAATCCTATATAAGTGAAACACCTTACTACTTCTAAAAAAATAAAATAAAATTTTCACAATCTCTTCTCTCAAACCTTTTTCTTCTACCTTATGCTCTTTGAAAACTCTTAGGTATTGATTGGGGGCAATTGAAATCTAAAAGAAAGTTTTTGATCTTTCACCTCCTTTAGGGAATTGGGGTTTTTCTTCATCCAACATCTCAAGATCGATTAACGGCTTGTCAACAATCAAAAGAGAATCAAAGGTTGAGTGTTCTAGATCGAAGGAGACCCAAAGGAATTTTGGAGTGGCTTATGTGAAGATTGAGGAGACTCTCATATTGATGAGTTCATCGTATTGGTTGCAGGTTGGAATCTTGAGAGTCAAGGTTCAAGGGTTGCATCAAGAATTGTTGAAAGGTTGGGTTCATGGGAAGATTTCACAAACAATTGGTATGCAATATTCAACAAAAATTGCACTAACTTAAGTCTTTAGAAGAAGATTAACAGTAGCACACTAGCGAGGACAATGTGGGTGATATGAATCTCCGTGTTATTTCTCTCTTTCCCTTAACTCCTTAATTTCTATTTATGTATTGATTCGATTGTGGGTTTTGAAATTTGTTTTATCAAACCTAATTTTGATTGATTTGAAAGAAACAGTGTTAATTCTTTGTTAAGAATCAATAACATCAAGAAGGGGTTCTTAGAATGCATCATCTTAGTTACCAAATTGAATCAATCTTGTGTTGTTTGCATTTACTTGTTGTTAATTCAATTTGGCATAAAATAAGTTTTAACAAGTTAAGTTCTTTTTCAAATAAGTTATTATTTTTAGCTTATCGTAAATCTCTTCATATTAAGTGATTCCCTTTATCATTCAATTTGATTAATTCAATTGGTTTTTCCTTTTTCAGTATCTTGTGTTTTTTCGTAGATCTTCATTAATGGTCAACTTCTCATTTTCGTTGTTCGAATAAGCATAATCTAAAGATAATCACTTTTTCGCTGGACCAACTTTGAAAAATGTAAAAAAAAAAAAATTTATGTGTCTATTCACGCTTCCTTTAGATACATTTGGGTCATCACATAACAAACCAACAAAAACTTCAATCTCCGTAAAACGAGAAGCAATTTGTGGTCAATAAATTGGCCACAACAATTAACTAGAAAATATAAAATGGTATTGGTGGGAAAATTTGCCACAAATGAATAACTTTTTAAAAATATATAAAATAAATATATTTATAAAATAAAAAAATATTAACTTTAAAATATCACTGATGCATTTTTATACGGTTGTTCTGAAATACCCCTCATTGTATTTTCATACACTCTTATTATAATATTTTTCTCTCTTTAATTTAAACTCACATTTATTTTGGATGTATTTTTATATGATATCCCTATACCTTGTCAAATTCTGGATGTCAAAATATCACTACTCTTTTAGAGAGAATGCAAAGAGAAAATTTAGAGAGAAAGTATAGAGAAAATTTAGAGTGGAGATATACGTGAGAAATGAGAAAATGCCAATAGTAGGCTTTGAGTAGCGTTTTAATATATCAGAGATGGTATGTACCCTTCAGTTTCGAAGAGTGTAATTGCACAAAAAGAAAAAGGCTTAATTACACTTTTGGTCCTCGCATTTTCACCAACTCACGAAACTGGTTCTCTCATTTCAAAACATAACTGAATTGCCACTATACTACCATTATTTTTGCAATTTTGGTCCTTTCCCCCATTTTGCCCTCCAAAACAGCTGATGTGTCCAATTAACACCTATGTGTCAGTGCCAACTTGGAAAATGACATTAACATGTCATAAAAACAACATTTTTAATTTAAGAAAACAATTAAACATTTTAAAATTAAATAAAAAACAAATTGAAATAATTGAAAGAAAGATAAAAACCCTAATTCCCAAATCTCTTTCCAATCAATCCAAATTCAATTCAATCCTCTTCTCTTTGCTTTCCTTTATTTTCGCTCAATTCCATCTTCTTCCTCTTCGTTTTCTTCTTCAGTTCATTCAATTTGCGCCATTTTTGTTCAATTCGATTTTGTTCTTCTTCTTCTCTCAAATTTGAAAATGTCACAGTCATATACTGTGTCTAGTAACAGTTGTGCACCACGAAGAAGAGATGTCCGTTGCTTCTAAGATCTAGATTCTCCTCTCACTACTGCATGGACAAATGAGAATCCTGGGCGTAGGTTTAATGGTTGTGGGTTGTACAAGGTAAAACCTAGATTTTGTTAAATGAAGGTATCAGCTGCTATTAAAACCAAGAATTAACAAATTGTTATCTGTTTGTGTATGCAGTTACAGGGACGAAAGCATTGTAATTTCTTCAATTGGTACGATGAAGAAATGTCTATGCGTGCAAAGGAGGTAATTTCCTTGTTTGCATAACATGATCCTTGACAACATCCTTCACAAGGTCCTTTGAAGAAAATTGCATCCCCATCTCAAACCTAACATGATCACCACTATCACTTGGATTGAAAGTAGGAAATTCCCTTTTGTGGACAACTTCATCATCACTTTCAACTAGAGAATATAAGCCACTTTCATCTTGATCAGACTCTTCATAGTGAGGTTGTGTTGTGTTGACATTATCACCATCTTGATTATTGCCAGCAAATGTCTCAGTAGGTAGTTCATGAGTCCAATCCCATTCTTCTGCATCAACAATTCCATCAAAGTCAGTATCATATTCATCCTCACCCTCACTTGCCACGTAGTCTTCATCTTCTCAACTAACATAACCATCAGGATCAACACCTTCAGCTCCATCATTTCCGACCTCATCAGTACCTTCATTCTCAGCAACAGGTTCCTCCATAACAACTTCTTTATACCCTGCTCCATCATTTCCAACATCTTCACTTCTGAACTCTTCAGCTCTAGCCTCTTCATTTATAACCTCTTCATTTCTAACCTCTTCAGTTTGTGCTCCATTACTTCTAACACCTTCATTTCTGACATCTTCATTCTCAACTCTAACATCTTCCATAAAAACCTCTTCAACATCTGAAGAATCAACACCTTCATCATTTCTAACCTCATCATCCAAAGGACCTTCATCCCCAACTTCAACTACCTCTGGAATATCCACTTCATGTTCAACAAAAATATCAACTAAGTTACAGCCTTCAGCATCTGCAACAAGCTGCAACAGTTCACCATCATTGTTTAGTGGTTTAAGTCCACGCTGAAATGAAAATTTTGGATGTTGGTACCACAAGCACTTGAACTTCATATATCCAAAACTAAGGACCAACTTTTTAATGTCCTCATAGTTCAACAAATCAGCATCAACTGTGTCTTCCATCATATACTTGACCATTCACATACAATTTGACAGGGAAAGTTACAAAACTACCCCCATGGTTAATACGAAACTTCAACTCTTGGTCCTGACTTGGCCTGTGTATATCACAACCACAACATTTGTCAACAATAAAATAAACATCCAGCAAAAAGACACACTTCATACATGTGGACCACTTTGAATAAACAACTCTAAAAATAGACAGCAACACAGTTAACACATGGTGCAAGTGGACTAGGAAACAACCAAACAACAATAAAGAACCTCATAAATATTCTCAACCACGACACAATCAATGAATAAAGCATGTGGGTACAAAAAATCAACTTTATTCAGCACAATAATAAAAAAACCCTAATTTCTAAGACATGTTACATACCTGAAACAGTATTTCGCATTTTGGTCTTTGTTCCACCATGCCATTCCATCTCCAGATTTTTCTGCGCTTGCGCCGTTCTCTGCCATGGTCGAATCGAATCAATGGAAAGAAGGAACGAAAGGATCGTATCTAAGCAACATAATTTGGGAATCGAATCGAATGGAAGGAAGGAAGGAGGGAGATAAATCAATTTGGGAATTTTGGGAAACTAGGGTTTCTATCTTTGATAACCCCCTAATATAATTTCAATTGTAATTTCTGATTTGGGTTTTTATTTCTTTGTAATTTCTGATGTTTTTCCAAATTTAAAAAATAAATTTGTTGAAATTTTAAATGTCATTTTCCAAGTTGGCATTGCCACATAGGTGTCCTCATTGCCACATTAGTTAAAAATTGGACTCATCAGCTGTTTTGGATGGCAAAATGGGGGAAAGGACCAAAATTGCAAAAATAATGGTAGTATAGTGGCAATTTAGTTCGGTTTTGAAATGAGAGGACCAGTTTCGTGAGTTGGTGAAAATACGAGGACCAAAAGTGTAATTAAGCCAAAGAAAAATGGTTGACGTTTTCGAATATGAGTCATATTATTGCAACTTTGTATGATAAATTTTTAGTTGAGTTGACAAAACCCATCCACCACACCATCCATCTTCGCATATCATTTGCATTAGTTTAATTCTGAATCAATTCGTCTTTTCATGCTTAAAGACCGACCCAAGCATGCATCCAGTCAAAGCTCATGTCCGATTTTAAGCTTTAAATAAGACAGTTATGAATTATTTAGCCCCTACTGACGACTTGGGTGAGTTAAAGAGACAACTTAACCATTTCTTTCATGAAGCTCGGGAAAATCTTATCGTATCTCATATTGCAATTCAAGTCCCACACGCATATCTGAATTCAAATAGCGACAAATCGAACTATGTTTACTATCCAAAGATTCTTAAGGATGCTTCTGACGTACACTCCATGTTTTCGACGATGGTTACTGAAGTTGGAGTGCTATATTTGTGGGTTCGTTCCAAATGCAAATGTCCAAAATGTCAGCAAAGTTTTATTTAGGTTGCTTAAATTGTTTTGTCATTTTCGTTTATGCTGTCAATTTGTGTTACTTTTGTTTTATCGTTATATCTCTAGTTATGTTGAATTATTGTTGTTCAATTATGAGTTTAGTTGAATTTTTGTTGAATTATGAGTGATGAATGTCAATTGTTGTTGAAAATATTAGTGGTTGTTGAATTATATTGTTGTTGAAAATTTTAGTTATGGTTTGGTTTTGAAAATGCTTTCTAATTCTGATGCAGGAACAAACCGGGTCCTAACTCTCAATTTGTTTGGTTTAAAACTACCGAACAAAACTTAACTAGAGATGAGGGTTGTTTGGGTCCTAACACCCAAAATAAAGTGAACATGAGTTAGGAGCCAAATGGAGCAATTCTGAAATTTCGAGATGCTTGTGAATAATCCAAGAGAGCAACTGAGCAATTTTCATAATAATCTCCTTATTATTCCCCCTACTCTCCTCAATATTGTCCCTCCAATTAAGACCAAGACAGACACAAAAAGTCTCATATTCATCGGTCAAATGATACTAGGTTCTGGGGTTCTCTCTCAAAATTAGGGTTAAACTAGAAGACAAGACTAAATTATAAATAACTAGGAAAAAAAGAAATTTAAAACTGAACTTTTTTATTTGATAACCTCAAGGAGGATACTATGCCCCCTTTATATAGCTAGGGTTGTCTAGTACAAACATAAGACAATGGGCTCTAGGCCACTTGAAGATATAATATATAAATGGGCCAAGGAAAAAGGCCTGCTACTTAGTTACTATAGTGTCCCTCAATATTTGAGAATAAAGAACTTAGTCCAAGAAGGTTTCTGAATATTCCTCTTGTTCTTGGATGGTTGTTGGTTGCAGTATTGAAATCAACAAACGAGGTAAGTATTTTTGTATCGTCTCCACAGGGATTAGTGCGACACTCCGAACCGTTCAACAATCGTTATCGTTTTGAGCTAAAGGGGTTTTGTACGAATGTTTGTACATAAACTAATTGAAAGCTAAAAAGGGAAAATAAAGACGACAAAAACTAAGGTATAAAAGCGTTGGGATTGGATTTCCTCGATCTAACGTCGAATGTAATCTAAAGATCGTGCATATGAGTTTTAGCGTTTTAGCGAAATTACCGCGTATCGCTCGACAACGTCATTGATTTCCCAAATGACGTCGCGAGATCGATCGTATCGTTTAATCGACGATTTCCCAATCAATCAAACGATCCGAAAGCATTAAGTTCCGAAACTATTTGCGATTATCAAAACCCAAATCCATTTCTAGATTTTCTTATTTTGATAGAGCTATTCTCGCCAAAGATTTAAAAGTATTCGTCAATATCATTTTAAATCAAAACATGACAATGAATGGCAAGAAAAACTCAATAACACATCAATTGCTAAAAACCATATATATTGCAAAATCAAACTATTACATCCTAGGCTAGAAAGAGTGCTCCAATCCCAACAAAGGGAATTAGCTACTCATTCTCATGATAGCTTTACAAAAGTGTAGAGAAGAGATGAAAATACAAACCTAAATTCTTGATTTCCCAAAGAGTTTTGGTTGATTCCACAATCCAATCACCTTTGCTCCTTGAAGATCAAAGCTTCTAGCCCTTGGTTTATGTCTAAAAGCTAAGCTAAAATATTCTACAACTATATTCTAACTTACTGGAACTGGAACTGTCAAGAAAAACTGAAAACAAAGCTTAAATACAAAAGCTGTTAAATGACATTTCGCTCGGCGAGATATATTTCGCTCGGCGAAACTTGCTGAAATTGCCAGTCGTCTTCAGCCACGTCTTCAAATGTCCTTTAAACCGCCCTTGATTTCGCTGAGCGATGATAAATTTCGCTGAGCGAAATAATGCTCCACTGTTCCAGATGAAGTCTCTGCCTATCTTCGCCAATTGATCGCCTATGTCTCGCTGGGCGAAAGTATGCATGCTTCACTTCATGAATTCTTTGCTCAAATCAAGTCCTGGCTTGTATTTTCCTGCACAATTGGATGGGGAAAGTAGTAAAAGCATAATTGGGCATTTAATCATAAATTTCTATGCTTTTCCTATGATAACTCGCAAAACAAGCTATCTAAGTGCTTAAATTAAATATGTATTTTAACTCATTTTAGGCACTTAACACACTCCCCAACTTAAATCTTTGTTTGTCCTCAAACAAAGGACTCAAACAAAATGGAAAAACAAGGAAAACAAGGCTTTGGACATTTTTAGAATACATGCAAAGAAATGAAAAGATTTCAGATGCAAAATTCAAATGCGGATTGCGCGGGCAAGTATACAGTTTCTCATTAATCTAGATATATACAAAGAATATAACATAAGTCCTAAACACAAAATTCATATCATACAATGCAAGGCAATAACATAATTATCTATGAACCACACCTAACACACTTCTTTATAAAGTAGATAAACATATTGAACTCCATTGTGAGGGTTATGAACACTCATCCGGCAAATATGCTAACATACCAATCAAATTATGTGTCCATCTAATTATCATTTCTAAAAGCATAAAAGCAAATGATCACAAGGTCTTTAAGGGTTGTAATTTGGCTTGGTTACAAAAGAATTGTCATATGTGGGATATTGAATTCAAATGGCCAAGCAAGAGGAACATTCATTCTATTTACATACTTCCTCCTTTCTCAAATACAACTCTTGGTGAACTTCAAATTTTTCTTTGATTGATTCTTGACAACTTTTTCTTTTTATTGCAAACCTTTTTCTATTTTTCTCTTTTCTTTTTCTTGGTTTGCTTTACTTTCTTTTTTCTTTTCTTTTTCTGTTGTCAAGATCAATTATCTCATATTCACCATTACTTGATATAAAAAACACAACCTCCCTTTCTCCCCAACTTATTTCAAAGACACCCTAATCGAATGTTCCTTTATCATTAAGGCAAAGGTCAATAAACACGATGGATAAGGGTTCAAATGAATGTAAGAATATCAGAATCCTATAGTGTTTTAACTATGAACTGGATTTTGAAATATTTGGGCAAATTCACTAAGCATTGTGCTTATGAATATTGGCAGTTCATAGTTAACGATTCTGATTCATTTAGGCTCAAATGGGGTTATCAAATACTCGCTCTCTCACCGGGTAGGCTTTTTGTGGTCAAGTGTTTATACTCATATTCAAAAAAATGCCTTGATCATATCAGTGCTTTCATACAATTTAAAACAATTATCAGATTTAACATAAAACAATCGAGTTAAACTAAAATGCCGGTCTCCTGCATAAATATATACAATGGTTGAGGATTCCTCACATTTTTGGCTAGTTCTAAGTGGTTCACATATAAGCATGTTATCACGTAAAACTGTATGAGATAAATTTTATGCAAAGTACTCGTATTAAATTCAAGTACACACATAGAAAAGCAAGAAACAATTAACTTGGCTTTGCACAATCAAACAATTTCTATCATAATCATTATCATGCATCTGTTACTTTGCTGTTTAAAGAGCTTATCAGTAATTTTCGCTCAGCGAAAATGACAGATAGCAGAATTTCAAAAATGCAGCATTCAAAAGACTTGCCAATTTCAGCTACACCTAATGTTACTAAAAAGCAGTAAATAAGACATAAAAACTTACAAAGTTGGGTTGCCTCCCAACAAGCGCTTGTTTTACGTCGTTAGCTCGACGCCTGATTCGTTAGGGTGGCCAATATGAGACGGAGCGCACATCAGCTCTAGTATCCCTTTGCTGCGGGAGGAATTGCATGAACTTGCAGAACAGCTGATGTGGAGTCCACGACCTCTGAAGGGAAATCGACATTCATAGTGCAGCGGAAGTTTAAAATTTTTGATTTCCTTTCCTTGGATCATTACGAATATCACATGAATCAGTGATAGAGTTGTTACCTCTTAGTGCAGAAACTGTTTCGTTGATCACAGCTAAGCAAGCAAGCGAAGCCTCTACTCGTCCACACGAACGGCTTCCTCTGGTTCCCGGTGCTAGCCAAGCGATCAGAGGTTAGGGAGAGAAGTGGAACACGTTTTGCTTTAGGGTTACACGAAAAAGCATTAGCTGATTTCAGCACTAGAGCTTCTATTTATAGAACTCCTTGCTGCACAAAATCAGCTTGAGCTTCAAAAGCCCATTAGCCCATCAGCTTCCGCTAACTAATTAGCGCCTATTGCTAAACGTACCCCATCATATAAGTACTACTTATATTTCTCCTTTTTACCGTTCTATTGTGTGTGACCCTATAGGTTCTTGTAACGTTGGCAATAATATTAAATCCCATTAATATTATAAACAGTGAGCGGTATCTAGCAACACATCACTGCTACCCAAGTGACAAGAATGTCAAGTGATCTGACGAAACCTTTCCATGATAATATCAATGTGTACGATTACTCCTTTGTCCTAATATCTTTATTGAACACAAGGCATAGATTACGTCACCCTTGTTTAGCTCAATATTTATATTTCTTGATCCCGAAATATACTGAACAACGAATAAGTCCAATATCTCATATTGACTTAATTCGGCATGGCCATGCATTTTTCCAGTCATATTCCATCAAGAGGCCTAAAGATATATCTCCTGTTATGAGGAGGGACAAATCCCATCTAGGACACTCATGTCCCTCAGCATGATTCGTCAAGTGCCCATTAACCAACGTTATAGTCATCTTGTTACAGACAACGTTTGAATGGCAATAAAACACTTGAGTCCACATCTAGGGATCATAGTGGTTTCAGGTCTAAGAGTGATATACACTATTATCATTGTGAGAATAACTTATGACGATTTCATAACATACTATGTAGTATTCTCACGATGGGTCAATCCAGTATAAATATTACTCCTAATACTTATACCTATGTATAGACTTAATATCTCATATTCATGACCCATGAGATGTGGTCATCAGTCTACATACATAATAGTCTCCATGCTTTAATATTATCCCAATTCATATTAAAGCTCGACTACGGATACCTTTAAGAATAGTGTTCTTTCATTGATGTAATCTCATGATTAAGTCACACTTAATATTCCATCACATGAACCAACTATTCTAGGGACTTTATTTATCTTATAACAAGTGTAATAAAGAACGCCATATCTTATTCAATAATAAAAGTCATGATACATATAAAAGTTTGACATAAACTATTGGCCTCTAGGGCTTATACCAACAACCTCCCTATCCAGAATATGTTGAGCAAGGAACAAACATCGTCTATTACCAAATCAAGTTCCGCCTTGCTCACTATCACCCCCTCCTTTTCACAAGTTTCTTCCTTGTTAAGAAACTGTTCCGTCTTCTCAATCACCTTCACTTCTTCACTATCAACAGGTTCGGCCTCGTCAGTATGTGACCGTTGGTGAGGAACTTCATCTTCGTGTGGTATCTCTATTTCTTTTTCAATTTTGATGATACCACATCCTTCCACCATTATCTCTTCCTCACTCTCATCAACATCGTCTTCAACAATCTCTCCACATTCCAAAGTGGATTGATTGTTGGTCCGAACATCCATGATTCTTGGCAGAAAATTGAATTGAACTCGCAAAATCTCCAATTGGCATGATAAAGCCCTCAATCTATGGTTGGTATTTTGCATGTTGATCATGGATTGTTGCATGAACAAATTCAAAGTGTTTTCCGTTCTTGCCATTTGTTCATCTTCATACGAATATTGTTGATGTTGTTGATAGGATTCATACTCGTATGGAGTATAGAAGTTGAAATAATCATGATCAGCCATGATTTTCTCTATGTTGAGAATCTGAAACACAAATAACTAACAAGAAACTTTTCTTTGCTTTGCAAAGAGGGTAAGTGCACAAACAGATTTAATGTACAAAAAGATAAGAAAAATATTAACAAGAATATACAAAAGCTCAAAACACTACCAACTATTGCGATGTTCAAAATATCTAAACACTAATCCCCGGCAACGGCGCCATTTTGTTGGTTGCAGTATTGAAATCAACAAACGAGGTAAGTATTTTTGTATCGTCTCCACAGGGATTAGTGCGACACTCCGAACCGTTCAACAATCGTTATCGTTTTGAGCTAAAGGGGTTTTGTACGAATGTTTGTACATAAACTAATTGAAAGCTAAAAAGGGAAAATAAAGACGACAAAAACTAAGGTATAAAAGCGTTGAGATTGGATTTCCTCGATCTAACGTCGAATGTAATCTAAAGATCGTGCATATGAGTTTTAGCGTTTTAGCGAAATTACCGCGTATCGCTCGACAACGTCATTGATTTCCCAAATGACGTCGCGAGATCGATCGTATCGTTTAATCGACGATTTCCCAATCAATCAAACGATCCGAAAGCATTAAGTTCCGAAACTATTTGCGATTATCAAAACCCAAATCCATTTCTAGATTTTCTTATTTTGATAGAGCTATTCTCGCCAAAGATTTAAAAGTATTCGTCAATATCATTTTAAATCAAAACATGACAATGAATGGCAAGAAAAACTCAATAACACATCAATTGCTAAAAACCATATATATTGCAAAATCAAACTATTACATCCTAGGCTAGAAAGAGTGCTCCAATCCCAACAAAGGGAATTAGCTACTCATTCTCATGATAGCTTTACAAAAGTGTAGAGAAGAGATGAAAATACAAACCTAAATTCTTGATTTCCCAAAGAGTTTTGGTTGATTCCACAATCCAATCACCTTTGCTCCTTGAAGATCAAAGCTTCTAGCCCTTGGTTTATGTCTAAAAGCTAAGCTAAAATATTCTACAACTATATTCTAACTTACTGGAACTGGAACTGTCAAGAAAAACTGAAAACAAAGCTTAAATACAAAAGCTGTTAAATGACATTTCGCTCGGCGAGATATATTTCGCTCGGCGAAACTTGCTGAAATTGCCAGTCGTCTTCAGCCACGTCTTCAAATGTCCTTTAAACCGCCCTTGATTTCGCTGAGCGAAATAATGCTCCACTGTTCCAGATGAAGTCTCTGCCTATCTTCGCCAATTGATCGCCTATGTCTCGCTGGGCGAAAGTATGCATGCTTCACTTCATGAATTCTTTGCTCAAATCAAGTCCTGGCTTGTATTTTCCTGCACAATTGGATGGGGAAAGTAGTAAAAGCATAATTGGGCATTTAATCATAAATTTCTATGCTTTTCCTATGATAACTCGCAAAACAAGCTATCTAAGTGCTTAAATTAAATATGTATTTTAACTCATTTTAGGCACTTAACAATGGTTCAACCTTGCTAACATTGCTACCGGGTCCACTTTTAACCTTGTCCTCAAGGTTATGGAATAAAGACTGAGGCTCATTGACCGAAATAAGATCATCTTGGACTAGATTAGTTGGATCGGACGGTAGAGATGGAATAATTGGGCTCTGATTTGCATGGGAGTTTCCCAAGGGCGCGTCAGCAAGGGGAAAAGTGCCTTGAGGCAGACTATCTGTAACAACCCGATTTTTAGGACTTATCTATTTAATTGTTTTTTTTGTGTTTAATTGTTTATTTTGGTGATTTATTGAATTTTGCGAGTTGAAGGGTATTTTAGCTAGTGGCATACTTGAAATATGTTAGAATTTTAGAATTTGAATATTTGAAAATAGTGATGTATAAGTAATAGGAGGTTTAAGTGAAGTAAAAGTGTAGATAAAAATATTGTGAGATAATCGTAACAAACCTTATTTTATTTTAAAAGGTAACAAACTTTGTTTTAAAAGATATATTTGAAATCGTAACAAAATTGTAACAAACCTAATTAGTGGGATAACAAACCCTAGAAACCTATTATAAATACATTAGTTAGTGGTGAGTGAATTAGGTTATTCATTATTCACAAAACTTTTGAGAGGCAAGAGAGAGATAGATAGAAGAGGCTTGAAGAAGAGGAAAGCCAGAGAATCAAATGGGAAGGAGAGGATTACACTAAGAATAACAAAAATAGCGAGGAAACTAAGATAAGGGGGGAGTTTTATTCATCATAAGGGTTGTGTATTCATGTGGATAGTGAAAGATTGTTAATTTTTTTATTGTTTTCTTATAACTTTGATGAATATATGATTAAATTCGTGTTCAATTTAGTGGCAGCCATAGAAGGAAACAAAAAGAAAAGAGACAGTGATAATAATATATTCATATGTAAACTATCCTATAAAACAAAAGAATTTAAACTACCGTATGAAACAAAAGAATAAACACATTATTGTTTGACAGTAGTGATAATTATGAAGAGGAGTCTAGAGAATATACGTATGTAAACTACCCTATCGGAATAATAACAGCAAGTGTTGAATAACCAATTTAAAATAGGTCGATTTCTTTCACAGTATAAAGTATAGCAATTCCGTTTATTAAGTGTATTACCATGTGCTTGTGATAATTATGCTAAAAAGTAAAAAATAGAAACATGTATCTCGTATTCATATAGAACCAAAAGGAAAATACTATAAGGACTGTTGCACTGAACTAGTTGTCATGGAGTTATAGAAAGTTAATAAGTATAAACTAATATATCTATAAACACGAGGATTAAATGTGCATGAATTGTATGTGTTAGTCATCTAGCTTAGAAAGATGTTGATTATTATTAACCTGTAACATGTAGTGGTAAGTTTCTGTCATTGAATGCACCTTGTTTTTAGAAATTAAGGATAATTACGGATGAGAGGGTATAAGTAAAATAGGTGTACAATATTTCGATGGGCATTATAATTTTAGCAATTAGTATAAGGATTAACTATTTGACTATGTGTATTGATGTGTTATTTGATGATGTGTATTGATGTGTTATTTGATGAAGTGTATTGATGTGTTATTTAACGATGTGTAATTGATGTGCTATTTAACAATGTTGTATTCAACGTTGATGCTATTTAAAGATGTGTGATTTCATGTGTTATATAAAGATGTGTTATTTGAAGATGTGTGATTTAAAGATGTTCTATATAAAGATGTGATATTTGATGATGGTGCTATTTAAAGATGTGTAATTGTCGAGTCATATAAAGATGTGCATTGTTGAGTCATTATTTGATGCTCATGCATTCATGGTCGAGTCTATTTAACGATGTTGTATTTGACGATGGTGTGGACAAAATCAGTAACATACCTCTGATGTCCAAAATATTTGACGATGGTGATAGGTTTGGTACCACATGCATACACGGTCGAGTCTATGAGCATTGCATACATTATTGCGTTCTGTTGATGAGTTGCTAATTCCTTAGTTGATGATTGACCTTGTTTAAGTGATACTTGTTCATTATGATTTATTAAATGATGTGAATGGTGATTATCTAACAATGTGAAGTTAATTATCTAACGATGTGAAAATATGATTATCTAACGATGTGAATAATTTATATATGAATATATGATTGATGTTGCTTATGTATTTTTTTGCCTTGTTTCTATTCATTATGATTATGCGATTCTTATTTTGAATATATTCTCACCCCTAGTGGCAGGTTGGGCGCCTACGCCTTTGTGGTGTAGATTTCCAGGAAGAAGAATATTAGTAGCAGTGAGTCTCTAAGGATAGCGTTGGAGCTTCCTTTTTAATTTAAATGAAGTCATTTTGTTTTGATAAAGATGTGTAACACCCTTGTGTGTTTCATTATTTATTGAATTTAAAAAAAAACTAAATGTGGGATTTAGGGTGTTACACTATCATCCAAAGGTAGCTGTATGGGAAAGTTTGAAAGAGTTGTCTCATTTATTGGATCCAAAAGCTTTTCATGTGCTCTCTCTCCCAAAGTTGGGTTTGGTGTTACATCTGCCTCGTCTTTTTCATCAGATTTGTAAGTATCCGTTGGTGAAGTCACGCTGTTTGCGAGGTCTGGGGGAATGGGCACGAAGTGAGCTTCAGGGTCTTCGCCATGGTAAGCTCTAAGTTTTGATACATGGAAGACTGGGTGGATCCAGGAGGACTGAGGTAATTCAAGTTCATAAGCTAAGGTACCAATGCGGCAGAGGATGGTAAAGGGGCCGAAGTATCGTTTGAAAAGCTTCTGGGATGTGCGAGTTGGAAGGTAACATTGAAGGTGAGAAAAACAAACACACAAGAAGGGGGGGGTTGAATTGTGTGTTTGTAAAACTTGTTCTTTTTCTTTTCAAAACTTAAGGTTCAGTTCAGAAGCTGATGTGATCAGTTCTGAACAAATATCAGAAGTTAAATGCAGCGGATTTAAACAAGTTAAGGAGTAAGGGAAGAGAGAGACACACAGAAATTATACAGGTTCCTTCTCAATGTGAGAAGTAGTCCTGTCCCCTTGTACCCAACAAGAGAGTTCACTATAATCTGAAGATTACACAATGCTCAACCACAAAGGAAGAGACTTCCAGTTGCTCAATCACAAAGAAAGAGACTTCTATGCTCAACCACCAAGGAAGAGGCTTCCACTGCTCAAGTCACTAAGACAAGAGACTTCCCAATGCTCAAGTCACAAAGACAAGAGACTTCTGACTCAGACCACAAAGGAATGAGGTTACAATTGCTTAGTATACAGACTAAGACTTTAGGGACCAAACTGGTTTACAAGTAAAGGAGTTTGGGATGAACACTTGATCAAATATCAGAGGTGTTCTCTTAATACAACACAGGTTAAGACTCTTAACCTTTAGAAATTCTAAGTTACAAAGACTGAAGAATTTCTAAGAGATTTGAACTTTGACAGTTTTTACACAGAAAACAGAGCAGAGTTTCAGCAATGCGTTTCAAAGAGTCTTCAACATTTTCTTCTTCAAATCTTCCTCCTTTTATAGACAAAAATAGAGCTGTTGAAGATTTGCTGGAATTCAGGAAATTAGCCGTTGTAATTGGACTAGGTTGCTGCAATTGTGTGCTGCACTTTATCTGTCAGAACAGGGCAGGTGCCATTTTTGAATTGGCCCACCTTAAAAACTGGAGAATGTTTGGGTCAGGGAGACAACTGTTCCATTGAGTTGTTCTGACACCTCCAGGCATTAAATGCGCACAGTATTGGTCTAAAATCCATGCCATATCAGCTTCAGAAGCTTCTCAGTGAACAGTGATCAGAAGCTGCTTCAGTTGTACGGATCAGAAGCTGGTCTTCAGATGTTGACTTTGCGTTGACTTCATCAGAAGCACCCAGTCTTTCAGAAGCTGCACTTCAGGAGCATTTCTTCAGGACCACTTCAGAGGCTTCACTTCAGGAGCATTTCTTCAGGACCAGTTTCTTCTTAGCCTTGCAACCTTGCTTCTTGGCTTTCCTTCTTGCTCTTTAGCTTGTTCTTCATAACCATTACCAATCACTTCTTAATAAGCATGTGGTTCTGAAACACTTGAACAAAGCATTAGCAAATAACCAATTTTCTATTTAACACTTTGTTATCATCAAAACCATAAAGAGAGATATGTTTACACCTAAATGTTTCAACAATCTCCCCCTTATTTGTAAGAGACTTGTTAAACACATTTTGTTCCAACAATCTCCCCCTTTTTGATGATGACAAACATAAGTATTAAAACAGAAAATTGTTGTTAACTTAATTAACAAGTTAACTGCAGGGTGTGAGGTTTGTAAGCTCCCCCTGAGTTTGATCCAAGTTAATTAAGTTCAGTTAAACACAAAAATGTGAAAATTTCAGAGTTTGTTATTAAGTTTAATCAACAATCTTACTTCAGGAGAGGTTTGTAAGCTCCCCCTAGGTCTAACAATCCTCAAGGTTAGGTTTGTAAGCTTCCCTTGATTCTTATCCATGTTAATTAATCTTAACTTGAAACAATATGGTGAAATTTACACTCAGAATTTAAAATGACTTGTTAACTTCAGGTTCTGAGGTTTGTAATCTCTCCCCCTAAGTCTGATAATCCACAGGATGAGTTTTGTAAGCTCCTTGAGTCTTATCCAAATTATTTTAAATTCAATTTACTCACTAAGAGTAATGTATCTCACAAACAAATATCAAAGCCAGAAATTCACTTCAAAGGCTAAGAGTTAAAAAAAATGTTCTCATAAGTTAAGTTCAGTCAGAATTGCATCAGAGCTAGAGCTTGACTAATCTGTATCAGAGCTAGCTTAACAATTGTATCAGAGCTTAATCCTAACAATTGTATCAGAGCTTAATAGCTTAATAAGCTTAGTTCTTCTGACAGTTTTAACTTATTTGAGCTCAGGTGCTTTAATACTTGTTTTACTTTCTCCCCCTTTTGTCATCAACAAAAAGTACTACTTTCTCCCCTTAAGACAGAAAAATTCTCCCCCTTTATCAAGAAGGTTGGAAAATATATCTGTATTAGAGCAGAAAAGGATTTGAAAAGAGTTTGAAATCATGTATCAAAGCAGTTCAGTTTCCCCCTTTTTAAAAAAGTTTGAAAGCAGTTCTGACACCAAGTTTGAAAAGATTTCAAAAGAATTCAGAATTTGGGGGGGTTGAACTAACCAAGATTGTGAGATATTTGTGCAATCATATGGATAACCAAGTAGCAAGGATAATCATCAGAGCCTACTTGATTTTCAATGAGTATATGACTTGCAGAAAAATTAGAATGCTGTTCAGAAGCAGAAAAAGTTTGGAGCTTCTGATCAGGGCATTCTGTGTTCAGACATTACTTGTTCAGTACACACTGGTTCAGCATCAGTGCAAAACAACCAGTTGTGTTCAGTATCAGAGCAAAGCTTCTCAAGAAGTGTTCAGTATCAGAGCAATTCTGAGCTTGCTTTAAAGAAATATATCAGAATCTGATACCAATTGAGGATTTATCTCAGAGTCTGATACCAGTTAAAAGGTTTTAATTCAAAGTCTGATACCAAAGAAAAAACATTTCTAAAGACTGAACATTGTCTGATACACTTTGGGCTTTTAAAATGTGTCTGTGCTAAATATTTTGAAGACAAACTGATATCAACTGGAAGTTGTTTGTCAGGCAATTTTAACAATGAGTATCAGAGCATAACAACACATTTTTACTTGATGACTTTGGGAGGATTAGAGTATAAACTTTCAAAGCTTTAATCATCATTGCCCATAGCTATACTTATCAGATTCTGACCAGCATTAGATTTTTATCAGATTCAGAAGTCAGAAAATCCAGGTTCTGATCCTTCAGACTCTGAAGTTTTTCAGGCTTAACTGTCTTCAGACTCTCAGAAGATGAGTGTCTGATCAGTCTTAGCTTATGAAACACTCAGAATCAAGAAATTCATTCAGATTCAAGCACATTTTCAGAAGATGAAATGCATGTTCAGATTCTTTTTAATAAAATTGAATCTATCTTCTGTTAGGGGTTTTGTGAATATGTCAGCCCATTGATGATCAGTATCAATGAATTGAATATCCAAAACACCCTTCTGAACATAATCTCTGATAAAATGATGTTTTATTTCTATGTGCTTGGCTCTAGAATGCAGAATTGGATTTTTTGACAGACATATAGCAGCAGTATTATCACAATAAATTGGGATATTATCTGCATGAATTTGATAATCCTCTAATTGATGTTTCATCCAGAGCAGTTGTGTGCTACAACTTGCAGCTGAGATGTATTCTGCTTCTGCTGTTGACAAAGCAATGGTTGCTTGTCTCTTGCTGGCCCAGGATATCAGATTCTCACCAAGAAACTGACAGTTTCCACTGGTGGATTTTCTTTCAATCCTGTCTCCAGCATAGTCAGCATCACAGAATCTAACTAGCTTATAATTTAGAGATTTCTTATACAGAAGTCCCAAATTAGTTGTTCCTTTCAGATACCTGAAGATTCTCTTGACAGCAGTCATATGAGATTCTCTAGGATCTGATTGGAATCTAGCACACAGACATACACTAAATAAAATATCTGGCCTAGAAGCTGTTAAGTATAGGAGAGAACCTATCATACCTCTGTACAGCTTCTGATCTACCTTAGTGCCATTGTCCTCTTTGCTTAAAGTGCAGGTAGGATGCATTGGTGTTTTCATCAGCTTGCAATCATCCAGCTGAAACTTCTTCAGAAGCTCCTTGGTGTATTTTGACTGATGGACATAAACACCTTCTTTGCATTGGTTGATTTGAATTCCCAAGAAGAATTTCAGCTCACCCATCATGCTCATTTCAAATTCATCCTGCATTAACTTAGAATTCCTTGCAAAGGGAGGCATTAGTAGAACCAAATATGATATCATCAACATAGATTTGTACAATTAAGATTTCTTTCTTAACAGTTTTTCTAAAGAGTGTATTGTCAACTTGACCTCTTACAAAACCATTTTTAATCAAGAAGTTGCTTAGCCTTTCATACCAAGCTCTGGGAGCTTGTTTCAGACCATACAAAGACTTTTTAAGTTTAAAAACATGATTTGGATATTTAACATCTTCAAAACCAGGAGGTTGTTTGACATACACTTCTTCAGAAATTACACCATTTAAGAAGGCACTCTTAACATCCATTTGATATAAGATGATATCATGATTAATAGCATAAGAAAGAAGTAACCTGATTGCTTCCAGTCTTGCTACTGGAGCAAAAGTTTCAGTGTAGTCTATTCCTTCTTGCTGGTTGTACCCTTGAGCTACTAATCTAGCCTTGTTTCTGATCAATTCTCCTTGTTCATTGAGCTTGTTTCTGAACACCCATTTTGTTTCAATGATGTTCTTCTGATCAGGTTTTGCAACAAGATCCCATACATCATTCCTTTGAAATTGGTTCAGCTCTTCTTGCATTGCTACAATCCAACCATCATCAGCAAGTGCTTCATCAGCAGTTGTAGGCTCAATCATGGATAACAGGCCAAGCATGGACTCATTCTGATTGAATGCAGATCTTGTCTTCCTTGGACTGTTCTTGTTTCCAATGATCAACTCCTCAGGATGTGAAGACTTGTACTTGAATGAGGTTCTGGGTGGATTAGCTTCTGAAGGGCCATCAGGGACTTGTTCAGAACCATGCTGATCTTGATTAGCATCAGGAGTAGTGTCATTGCTGGAGAGTTTCTCAGAGTCTTCATTGTTTTCAGCTTCTGAACCTTCATCAGAACCTGAACTGGGTTCAGCTTCTGAAGGCTCTTCTAAGATTCTGACATCTGCAAAACTCTCAACCAGCTCTGGTATTTCACTACCAGGCTTCTTATCATCAAACCTAATGTGTATAGCTTCTTCAACAACATGTGTTTCAGAATTATACACTCTGTATGCCTTAGATCTCTCTGAGTATCCTAGAAAGGTACCCTTTTGAGCCTTGGCATCAAATTTCTTTAGGTAGACTTTATTGTTTAGTATGTAACATGTACAACCAAACTGATGAAAATAAGAAATACTTGGTTTTCTTCCTTTAAATAATTCATATGATGTTTTATTCAGAATGGGTCTGATATAAATCCTGTTCTGAATATAACATGCTGTGTTTACAGCTTCTGCCCAAAAGTACTTAGCAATTTTAGACTCATGAATCATGGTTCTGGCCATCTCTTGTAAAGACCTGTTCTTTCTCTCTACAACTCCATTTTGTTGTGGAGTTCTAGGAGATGAGAACTCATGGAAAATTCCATGGTCTTCACAAAAGTTTTCAAAAGGTTCATTTTCAAATTCACCACCATGATCACTTCTGATTTTAAAAATCTTCAAATCAGTTTCAGTTTGTACTTGTTTGCAGAATTTGAAGAACACATCATATGTTTCATTTTTGGTTCTGAGGAATTTAACCCAAGTCCACCTACTATAATCATCAACAATCACAAGTCCATACTTCTTCCCATTGATTGAAGCAGTTCCAACAGGACCAAACAAATCAATGTGAAGGAGTTCTAGAGGTTTAGAGGTGGAAACAATGTTCTTTGGTTTGAAAGATGTTTTAGAAAACTTTCCAATTTGGCATGCACTGCACAGTTGTTAGTACTGCGAATGCAAGTATCAGTTTTTATATCGTTCCACAGGGATTAATGTGATATCATATTCCGTTCAACTTCGATTATCGTTTTAAGTTATGGTTTAATCGTTTGTTTTACTACACTACTCATACTTTTAAAACATGATAAATAAATGGTAGAGTAATAGGACATAGAAGGTGTTTAGGATTGACTTTCATCAATCAAACATTGGTTATATCCGAATGATTACAAATACGAATTCTAGCGTTTTCTTATATATTGCATTATTACGTATTGTTCAACAACATCATTGATTTCCCAAATGACATCGTGAGATCGATTGTATCGTTTAATCGATGATTTCTCAATCTATTAAACGATCCAAAAGCATTATGATCCAATACTATAATGTAATTATCAAAACCAAATCCCATTTCTAGAATTTCTTATCTTGATAGAAAATCATTCTAAACCTAGATTCAAAAGCCTTTTTCAACAACATTTAAATCAAACATAAGATTGAAAAGCAAGAAGAAATTCAATGGTATATAAAAATTGCTAGAATCATATATTGAATAATCAAAAGTTTACAACATGAGTGATTGATTACCTATCAATCCCAACAAAGGAGATTGGTTGATCATTATCATGACAACTCTTGCAAAATAGGAAAGAAAGATGAAGATATGTGAGAGCTTGATGTCTCAAAGCTTCTTAAGATCTTCTTCAATCCAAATCTAATTGCTATTTGATGTTTTCCTCCTTCTATGCCTATTCTCTCTCTGTTGAGTATTTTGGTGTTGGCTGCATTGTTTGGCAAAACCAAAGTATTGAATAGAAGCATCTCCAGATATGAAACATTTCTTCAGTTGCAAGTTTTGTGTTTTGAAGCCATTCAGAAGCAGAAAATATCATCAGAAGCTGAATGCACTGTAGCAGTTCAGAAGCTGATTTCAGGTTCTGAAGCCAGCGTTGACTTTTGTTGACCACATCAGAAGCTGGGTTTTCAGATTAATTTTTGCGCGTATCTTGGGAGATTTAGCAAGGAATTATCTTTGTATAAGTGCTTCTAGAATGCTGAATTATTTGGAGAAGATTTTATTGAAGATTTGGTTCAAAGATATGAAAATCGTATTTTCTGTTTTAAATCTTTCAAAGATACAAAACAGTTTTATTTGTTACTTGATTGGACCAATCTTATTTCAGTAACAAATCAATTCAGAAGATTAGTTTTATTTTGCAAGACTGAAGGCTATATAAGGAGGAGGGCTGCTGCTATTCATGACACGAATTGAAGAGTATTATTCAGAGAAGAAGAGTCTTAGTTGTTTTTAAGCTTTTGCTTTGTTTTTGTACGCCACTCATATGCTTTGAGTTGGTTTAGGATTGTTATTGAGTTGTAATTCATTCTAAGCCTCTAGGTACGAATGAAGTTGTGTTTTTGAAGTTTTCTGAAAAACAGAGTGTTTTTGATTAAGGGTTTCAGTAACAGGTTTGTTACTTGAATAGGAAGTTAGTGGTCTCTAATACTCAACGTGTTGGGTAGAATTCAAGACTAGGAGGAAGTTAATTGCTTAGGCTGGGAACTGGGAGTCAGTGTCTTGAGTCATAAGGATTAATTCCTATAGTGGAATTCCTTCCTGGATTGGTATCCCCCAGAGTAGGAGGTGTTTACTCCGAACTGGGTTAACAAATTTCTGTGCCTTTTTACTTTCCTGCACTTTAAATTTGCTGCCTGTGTGTGTGTTTGTGTTTGTGCTCTGTTTTGCAAACTAGTGTGTCCTGCGTGCTGTTCAGAACCTGTTAGGTTCAGAACCTGTTTTCTCTTAAGTATTGCCTGGCCAGAATTTCAATTGGCATCAGAGCAGGCACCCTGCCTGTAACTTGGGTGAGATTCAGAGGACTTAATATCTGGCAAGCATGGATAGAGAAGGAGGCTATGTCAATAGACCACCCCTATTAGATGGCACAAACTATGAGTATTGGAAGTCTAGGATGTGTGCCTTCTTAAAATCTATTGACAGCAGGACTTGGAAAGCTGTGATTAAAGGCTGGGATCATCCTGTGTATACAGACAAAGATGGTAACAAGACTGAGGTTCTGAAGCCTGAGGAGGAATGGACCAAAGCTGAAGATGACTTGTCTCTGGGAAATTCAAAAGCTTTGAATGCTATATTTAATGGTGTTGATCAGAATATGTTCAGACTTATCAAACAATGTACTGTGGCTAAGGATGCTTGGGAAATTCTGAAAACCACTCATGAAGGAACTTCTAAGGTGAAGATGTCCAGATTGCAGCTGCTAACTACTAAGTTTGAGAATCTGAAGATGAAGGAAGATGAGAATATCCAGGATTTCTATATGAATGTACTTGATATGGCTAATTCCTTTGATTCTCTTGGGGAGAAGATGTCAGATGAGAAGCTAGTGAGAAAAATCCTCAGGTCCCTGCCCAGAAGATTTGATATGAAGGTGACAGCAATTGAAGAGGCTCATGATATTACCACTATGAAGCTTGAGGAGCTGATTGGATCTTTGCTCAATTTTGAAACTGCATTCTGCAAACAGCCTGATAAGAAAGGAAAAGGTGTAGCTTTTACTGTGAACTCTGAAGCTGATGATCAACAAGAGTCTGAGGAGGATGAATTATCAGAAGCTCTAGTGTTGCTGGGAAAACAATTCAACAAGATTCTGAAGAATGTTAACAGAAAAGCCAAAGCCAAAGGTCAGAATTTCAGATTCAATAACAAAAAGCAACAAACTGATGAGAAGAAGACCAAGTCTGAGGAGAAAAGTAACCAAGCTAAAGGTGTGCAGTGCTATGAGTGTGAAGGGTATGGACACATCAAGTCTGAATGTCCCACTTTTCTCAAGAAGCAGAAGAAAAGCCTAGCTGTTGCATGGTCTGATGATGGTTCTGAAGAAGATGATGTTAGTGAATCTGATATGTGTGATACTGGTCTAGTTGTGAGGTCAGGAGCTATCTTGAAGAAGGAGCCTGTTTTAGAGTCTGAAACCTCATCTGTGTCTGAAGCTGCTAAAACCTCTTATGATGAACTAGCTGACAATTACAGGAAGCTTTATACCAGAAGTGCTGAGGTTTGCAAACAAGTGCTGGATCAGAAGGAGACTATTTTTCAATTGGAGGCTGAAAAAGGTGAACTGTTAGTACAGAATTCAGATTTAAAAGAAGAGGTGAATCAACTGAACTCCCAACTTGATCAAATGAAAAAGCAAGTGAAGATGTTGAACTCTGCTACTGATAAGTTGGAGGACATTTTGGGGAATCAGCAACAAGGAAAAACTGGTTTAGGTTTTGTTGAGCAGACTCAGATTCCTAAACAGATGAGTTTTGTTCCTGCTACTCAAACTCATGATTCTATAGTTGGAACATCAAAGAGGAGACCTCAGAAACAAGCCCAATTGCCAGCTCAGAAGCAAGCTCAGAAGAGACCTCAGATGCAAAGTCAGAAGCATGGTCAGATGCTACCTCAGAAGCAACCCCAGAAATTTTTCAGAAACAGAAGGAGGAGGAATCATCCATGGGTCTGTCATCATTGTGGAAAGAAAGGGCATATCAAACCTTTCTGCTTCAAACTTTATGGCTATCCTGAACATTTTCAGTATAGAAGAGTGCAACCAGCTGCCCCCAGACACAATGTTCAGAAGGTATGGAAGCCCAAAGTTCTGAATGTAGGCCTTATAGCTCACACTTCTTTGAGAGCAACTTCAAAAGAAGACTGGTATTTTGATAGTGGGTGTTCAAGGCACATGACTGGTGTGAAGAAGCTGCTGAGCAATATCAGATCATACTCCAGAAGCTATGTGACATTTGGAGATGGTGTAAAAGGTCAGATTCTGGGTATTGGTGATTTGATCAGAGAAGGTTTGCCCAGACTTAATGATGTGCTACTGGTGGAAGGATTAACTTCAAATCTGATCAGCATTAGTCAACTTTGTGATCAAGACTTAAAGGTTAAATTCAACAAGCAAGAGTGCATTGTTACTAATCAGAAAGATGAGATTCAGATGAGAGGCTGCAGATCCAAAGACAATTGTTACTTGTGGGTTTCTGAAGAAGAAAGAAGTTTGACTTCTTGTCTTATGAGCTCAGAAGAGGAAGTCAAGCTCTGGCACCAGAAGTTAGGACATTTGCACTTGAAAGGCATGAAGAAAATCATAAGTACTGAAGCTATCAGAGGTGTGCCTAATCTGAAGATCAATGAGGACAGTGTTTGTGGTGATTGTCAGATTGGTAAACAAACAAGAAAGTCTCATCCCAGATTAGTTCACCAGGTAACTACCAAAGTACTAGAACTTGTTCATATGGATTTAATGGGGCCTATGCAAGTAGAAAGTATTGGAGGAAAAAGATATGCCTTTGTAATGGTAGATGACTACTCAAGATATACTTGGGTCAGCTTTGTTAGAGAAAAGTCTGACACTTTTGAAGTATTTAAAGACTTGTGCATTCAATTACAAAGAGAAAAAGACTGTGGCATAGTCAGAATCAGAAGTGATCATGGCAAAGAATTTGAAAACAAGAGCTTTTCAGAATTCTGTGCTTCTGAGGGTATAAAGCATGAGTTTTCTGCACCTATCACACCTCAGCAAAATGGTGTAGTTGAGAGGAAGAACAGGACTTTAGCAGAATGTGCAAGGGTTATGCTGCATGCTAAGAAGCTGCCATATATGTTTTGGGCTGAAGCCATGAACACTGCATGTTATATCCATAATAGAGTCACTCTGAAGAAGGGAACAACTTGTACCTTATATGAACTATGGAAAGGAAGGAAGCCTACAGTCAAATACTTTCATGTTTTTGGGAGCAGATGCTACATCTTGGCTGATAGAGAAAATAGAAGAAAGCTGGATCCTAAGTCTGATGAAGGCATATTCCTGGGTTATTCAGTGAACAGCAGAGCTTACAGGGTGTTTAATTCCAGAACCAAGGTTGTGATGGAGTCCATAAATGTGGTTATTGATGATTTGTCTGCTGAGAATGAAAAGAATGAACCTGAAGTTGTTCCAGAGTCTGAAGCCTCAGAAGAACAAACTTTAGAAGCAGAAAAGCATTCAGAGTCTGAAGAAGCAGAAGATCAACCAGATCAAGTTCCAAATGGTAAAGGGCCATCAATTAGAGTTCAGAAGGATCACCCTAAAGACTTAATCATTGGTAGCTTAGATCAAGGTGTCAGAACCAGAAGATCAGATGCTGATGCTACTGATTCATGCTTTGTGTCAAAGGTTGAGCCTAAAAATGTGAAAGAAGCCCTAACTGATGAATTTTGGATTGAAGCAATGCAAGATGAGTTGAATCAATTCAAAAGGAGTGAAGTGTGGGATCTAGTTCCTAGACCTGAAGGGTTGAATGTGATTGGTACTAAGTGGATATACAAGAATAAAACAGATGAGAATGGTACTGTGGTCAGAAATAAGGCAAGGTTGGTTGCTCAGGGTTATACTCAAGTTGAGGGACTTGATTTTGATGAGACATTTGCACCTGTGGCCAGACTAGAGTCCATAAGATTACTGTTGGGTGTCTCCTGCATTCTCAAGTTCAAGCTGTTTCAGATGGATGTGAAGAGTGCATTTCTGAATGGATATCTGCAAGAAGAAGTGTATGTTGAACAGCCTAAAGGATTTGTGGATCATAATTTTCCTAATCATGTTTACAAACTGAAGAAGGCCTTGTATGGATTGAAGCAAGCACCAAGAGCATGGTATGAAAGATTAACTCAGTTTCTTGTGGCTCAAGGTTACAGAAAAGGAGGTTCTGATAAGACATTGTTTGTGAAAAATGAAAATGGGAGTCTGATGATTGCTCAAATTTATGTGGATGATATAGTGTTTGGAGGGATGTCTCAGAAGATGGTCAAACTGTTTGTTCAGCAGATGCAGTCAGAATTTGAAATGAGCTTAGTTGGTGAACTGACTTATTTTCTTGGTTTACAAGTCAAGCAAATGGAAGATACAATCTTCATCTCTCAGAGTAAATATGCCAAGAACATAGTAAAGAAGTTTGGAATGGAATCAGCTGCTCATAAGAAGACACCAGCTGCTACTCATCTGAAGCTAACCAAAGATGAACAAGGAGTATCAGTTGATCAGAGTCAGTACAGAAGCATGATAGGGAGCTTATTGTATTTAACTGCAAGCAGACCTGATATCACTTATGCTGTTGGAGTATGTGCAAGATATCAAGCTGATCCTAAGATGAGTCATCTGACACAAGTGAAGAGAATTCTGAAGTATGTGAATAGCACAAGTGACTATGGAATCATGTACTCTCATAGTTCAAGTTCTGAACTGATGGGTTATTGTGATGCTGACTGGGCTGGAAGTGCTGATGATAGGAAGAGCACGTCAGGAGGTTGTTTCTTTTTGGGAAATAACTTGATTTCTTGGTTCAGCAAGAAGCAGAACTGTGTTTCATTGTCAACTGCTGAAGCTGAGTATATTGCTGCTGGGAGTAGTTGCTCACAATTGGTGTGGATGAAGCAGATGCTGGAGGAGTACAACATTAATCAAGAAACTATGACCTTATTTTGTGACAATTTGAGTGCAATCAACATCTCTAAGAATCCAATACAGCACAGCAGAACTAAACACATTGATATCAGACACCATTTTATCAGAAACCTTGTGGAGGATAAAGTTATTCAACTGGAACATGTAGCTACTGAAGAACAAGTTGCTGACATATTCACTAAAGCCTTGGATGCTAAACAGTTTGAGAATCTGAGAAGCAAGTTAGGAGTGTGCTTACATGAAGATTTATAGCAATTACTGCAAACTGGATGTGAGGAAGATAAAGTACCTGCCAGTTGTGCCTATGCTAAGTGTGATCCTGAACCTGAGTCTGAATCTAACAAGTTTTCAAGGATCTGTGCTACCTGTTTTGATTTTATTCCCTATTTGAAGACTATGATTTGTCAGAATTTTATGGCTAAAAAGGGGGAGAAAATCTTATGCAATGTGTTGGCTCTGTTGGCTCTGATACCAAGAGTTAGAAGATGTATTGCTGCATTTCAGATATATGTGTCTTTGATTCAGAAGGTGTTTTGCTCTGAAACCAAAGCATTATATGTCCAGATATGACCAAGGGGGAATATGTGTCTCAGGGGGAGTACAAGATTGTTATGATCCTGAGTGTCTCTGTGATCCTGAAGTGTGCTTCTGATATACTCTGATACCTTGTTTCTCTGTAGTTCAGTAGTAAGGGGGAGTTTGTGTGAGAAGCCGAGTTGCAGGGGGAGTGTTGTGGAGATTCAGAAGTAAGGGGGAGTTTGTGATGATCAAGAGTTGATCAGTAGCTCTGATACCTTGGAGTAGCTCTGATACCATGGTTGTGATCAGAAGTTGATCAGTACTTGGTTATGTGTGCTTCAGTAGCTGATATGAACTGAAGCTGGTTTGTGTTTCTCATGATAGTCATAAATGAATCCGCTGCTAATTACTATGTTATGATTGATCATTGTGGAGTTCTTCATTGCTGAGCTGATTATAAGGGAGATTGAAGAACTTGGATGGTTTTAGCCAAAAATTTGCCAAAGGGGGAGATTGTTGAGTATTTTGGTGTTGGCTGCATTGTTTGGCAAAACCAAAGTATTGAATAGAAGCATCTCCAGATATGAAACATTTCTTCAGTTGCAAGTTTTGTGTTTTGAAGCCATTCAGAAGCAGAAAATATCATCAGAAGCTGAATGCACTGTAGCAGTTCAGAAGCTGATTTCAGGTTCTGAAGCCAGCGTTGACTTTTGTTGACCACATCAGAAGCTGGGTTTTCAGATTAATTTTTGCGCGTATCTTGGGAGATTTAGCAAGGAATTATCTTTGTATAAGTGCTTCTAGAATGCTGAATTATTTGGAGAAGATTTTATTGAAGATTTGGTTCAAAGATATGAAAATCGTATTTTCTGTTTTAAATCTTTCAAAGATACAAAACAGTTTTATTTGTTACTTGATTGGACCAATCTTATTTCAGTAACAAATCAATTCAGAAGATTAGTTTTATTTTGCAAGACTGAAGGCTATATAAGGAGGAGGGCTGCTGCTATTCATGACACGAATTGAAGAGTATTATTCAGAGAAGAAGAGTCTTAGTTGTTTTTAAGCTTTTGCTTTGTTTTTGTACGCCACTCATATGCTTTGAGTTGGTTTAGGATTGTTATTGAGTTGTAATTCATTCTAAGCCTCTAGGTACGAATGAAGTTGTGTTTTTGAAGTTTTCTGAAAAACAGAGTGTTTTTGATTAAGGGTTTCAGTAACAGGTTTGTTACTTGAATAGGAAGTTAGTGGTCTCTAATACTCAACGTGTTGGGTAGAATTCAAGACTAGGAGGAAGTTAATTGCTTAGGCTGGGAACTGGGAGTCAGTGTCTTGAGTCATAAGGATTAATTCCTATAGTGGAATTCCTTCCTGGATTGGTATCCCCCAGAGTAGGAGGTGTTTACTCCGAACTGGGTTAACAAATTTCTGTGCCTTTTTACTTTCCTGCACTTTAAATTTGCTGCCTGTGTGTGTGTTTGTGTTTGTGCTCTGTTTTGCAAACTAGTGTGTCCTGCGTGCTGTTCAGAACCTGTTAGGTTCAGAACCTGTTTTCTCTTAAGTATTGCCTGGCCAGAATTTCAATCTCAAAGATAACAGGTTTTCTAAGCTCTGGAAAATATTATAACTGATAAAAAACTATCTCTCTAAGAAATTAGCTTAAAAATCCTTAAATATGCTGAGAAAATGTTCGCTCGCTACAAGCGACCAGCCTGTCGCTTGTAGCGAGGACTTCAGTTGGCCAATCATAGAGCTCCACGTCACCATCAGCATTAAACCGCCCCTTTGGTCGCTGTAGCGACCAGGTCTGTCGCTACTAGCGACCAGCCTTTGAAATTCCCTGCCTAGGCTCGCTTCTAGCGTCCAGTTCATCGCTACTAGCGATGAACTCCTGATAATCCCTGCCTAAGCTCGCTTCTAGCGATGGATGCTGCGCTTCAAGCGATGGATCACTGAAAATCTCTGCCTATCCTCGCTACTAGCGATGAGTCCTGCGCTTGTAGCGATGGCATCAAGAAAACCTTCAATCTTTTGCATCAATCAGGTTCAAGCATGTATTTCCTGCATAATCAAATGGGGTAAGGCTTAGGATCACATTTATTGCATTTCTAACACATTTATGCCCTAATCCTAAGGTAACTTGTACAACAAGTAAACATAAGTGCCTAAATTTGTACCAAAATATAACAACATTTAAGCACTTATCAACAGTGCATCTGAGTGATAATCAATCTGGGGTAAGCCTCTGACCAGCTGTAACTTGCTAAGCTTGGAGATGAGTCTCCAGTTAGCATGTCCCAGCCTTTTGTGCCAGACCCATTTCTCATCACTCACAGACAGAAGGCAAACTACCTTCTGCTGAACCAATTCAGAAAAATTAATTTTATACACATTGTTTTTCCTGCTGCCTCTGAACACTACAGACTTGTCTTTGCTATTGATTACAGTGCAAGTGTTCTTATTGAACAGGACTTCATAATTACTATCACATAATTGACTTACGCTAAGTAAATTATGTCTAAGTCCATCTACCAGCCAAACATTATCAATGTACAGGGAAGAATTACCTATCTTACCAGTACCAATGATCTTTCCTTTCTGACTTCCTCCAAATCCCACAGTTCCTCCCTCTTTCAGAGTCAGGGTTTGGAACATAGACTTGTCCCCTGTCATATGATGCGAGCATCCACTGTCCAGGTACCAGGACCTTTCCTTTTCTTTGGATGACAAGCATATCTGCAATTGAAATTATCTCAGACTTAGGTACCCAGATTTTCATGGGTCCTTTGGGGTTAGTCCTGAAAGGTTTTGGCTTCTTGTGTCTGAAGTTATGATATTCAGACTTGTTCTGATACTTAGGATATGAATCCTTATATCTTGAATAAGTCTGACTTTCAGAACCTGAGTGCTTCAGAACCTGAGTTCTCAAAGGTTTGGACTCAGACTTCTTCAGAACCTGAGACTTGAAGGTCTTTGGTTCTGATTTGTTCAGGGTCTAACCTTTTGAGTACTTTGGTTCTGATCTCCTCAGAATTCTAACTCTGTTTACTTCAGGCACTAGGCAAGCTTCAGTTTTGCCTTTCTTAAAACAGTTTGAAGCAGAAAACTGGTTGGTTTGCTTTGGCTTGCTTTGCCTAATATTCTGAGATTGAAAATGTTTTGCATTGACTGGTTTAACAGATTTTGAAGTTTTAATAAACCCAGTCTTAGAGAAATTTGAATCAGATTTATTCAGATTCTGAGACTTACTAGTTCCAGGTTCTGAACACTTCAGATTCTGAACTGGTTTAAGTTCAGAGTCTGATTTCCTCTTACTCTTAGGCTTAGAACCTTTTGGCTTAGATTTAGGCAAGGTTTTAACAATTGCCTTCGTCTTACCCTTAGGCTCAGAAGCTTCAGAGTCTGAGTTGTTCAGAACTTTAGACTTAGCCTCAGATTCTGATACTTTCAGCTTCTCAGAATTATCAGAAGCAGGCACAAAGCATATACCATTGCCTTTTAAAATATCATCAGAACATGAAGATGAGTTTAAATCATTTGAAGGTTTGAATAAATCATAGCCAATGCCTTCACCTTTATTTCTGATCATATTATACATCATAGAGGCAATTTTAGTTCTGTTGAACCCAGTTAACATAAAATCCTGAAGAGCTATTTCCTGATCATTAGGAACCTCTTCAGATTTCTTATGAGCCTCTTTTCTGAGTTCCTCAACTTCCTCATCATATTCAAAAATTTGATTCTGAAGTTTAAGGTTTTCCTCAGACAACAAGTTTGTTTGATTTTTCAAAGACTTAATTTCTTTTAACTTGCTTTTGAGATGACTCATAAGATCATTAACTGTTTCAATTAAATCAGATCTAGAGAGTTCAGAATATACCTCATCTTCTTCATCAGAATCTGAACATGATTCTGCATCAGAAGATGCAATTGCCATCAGGGCTAGGTTTGCTTCTTCTTCATCAGATTCTGACTCATTATCCAGATCATCCCATGTTGCCATGAGACTCTTCTTAAGCTTATTTCTGAAACTGCTGGACTTTGAGCTGGACTTCTTTGCTTTATCCTTTGATTTTTCCTTCTGAAGATCAGGACAATCAGCAATGAAGTGGCCAGGCTTTTTACAGTTGTAGCAGCTTTCCTTCTGGATATCCCTCTTTGAACTAGATCCTCTAAGGTTGCTGCTTCTGTTAGAGAACTTTTTCTTTCTGTTCATCAGATACTGAAGTCTTTTAGAAATCATTGCAAGCTCATCAGCATCTGAATCTTCATCAGAATTTCCCTCAGGAAACTCTTCTTCAGATTCAATAGCTTTCAAAGCTTTAGCAGGTTTTCTTTTAGACTTCAGAGCCAATGTTTTTGGTTCTCTAACAGGCTCATCCTCATTGAGTCCCATTTCATGCACTTTGAGGGAGCTTATTAGATCTTCAATACTTAAGGTATTTAGATCCTTAGCTTCCTCAATGGCAGTCACTTTAGGTCTCCATTTGGATGGCAGACTTCTAAGGACTTTATTCACATGGTCAGCTGTGGTATAACTCTTCTTCAGAATCTGAAGTCCAGAAACCAGAGTCTGAAATCTTGAGAACATAGTCTCAATATTTTCATCCTCTTTCATTCTGAACAGTTCATATTGCTGAACAAGTATGTTTGCCTTAGCTTCTCTAACTTTCTGATTACCTTCATAGTTAGAGCAGAGGGATGTGAATATGGCCTTTGCAGCGGACTTGTCACTCAGCTTCTGATACTCAGTGTGAGGCAATGAGTCCACAATGATACCTCTGACACGATGATGCTTCCTATAGATCTTTCTTTCTGCATCACTCAGAGATCTTCTGTTGATAGCAACACCTTCTTCATCTACAGGTATTGAGATTCCATCTTCAATAATGTCCCATAGAGTATCATCAATCCCAATAATGTGACTATACATTTTACTCTTCCACCAAGAGAATTTTTCTGGGTCACCAGTAAACATAGGAGGTTTATTGTGTGACCTAGACTTCTTTTCTTCAGTACTATAGTCATATTGGACATTTCTTTGGTTTCTTGGAGATGGTGGATTTCTGGGAGAGGGTGGAGGTGAATCACTAGTTGAGGCCATGTTTTTCTCAGGATCCTACTGACACACTGTTAAGTGTTAATATCAGAACCGGAGCTCTGATACCAACTGAAGGTGAGAAAAACAAACACACAAGAAGGGGGGTTGAATTGTGTGTTTGTAAAACTTGTTCTTTTTCTTTTCAAAACTTAAGGTTCAGTTCAGAAGCTGATGTGATCAGTTCTGAACAAATATCAGAAGTTAAATGCAGCGGATTTAAACAAGTTAAGGAGTAAGGGAAGAGAGAGACACACAGAAATTATACAGGTTCCTTCTCAATGTGAGAAGTAGTCCTGTCCCCTTGTACCCAACAAGAGAGTTCACTATAATCTGAAGATTACACAATGCTCAACCACAAAGGAAGAGACTTCCAGTTGCTCAATCACAAAGAAAGAGACTTCTATGCTCAACCACCAAGGAAGAGGCTTCCACTGCTCAAGTCACTAAGACAAGAGACTTCCCAATGCTCAAGTCACAAAGACAAGAGACTTCTGACTCAGACCACAAAGGAATGAGGTTACAATTGCTTAGTATACAGACTAAGACTTTAGGGACCAAACTGGTTTACAAGTAAAGGAGTTTGGGATGAACACTTGATCAAATATCAGAGGTGTTCTCTTAATACAACACAGGTTAAGACTCTTAACCTTTAGAAATTCTAAGTTACAAAGACTGAAGAATTTCTAAGAGATTTGAACTTTGACAGTTTTTACACAGAAAACAGAGCAGAGTTTCAGCAATGCGTTTCAAAGAGTCTTCAACATTTTCTTCTTCAAATCTTCCTCCTTTTATAGACAAAAATAGAGCTGTTGAAGATTTGCTGGAATTCAGGAAATTAGCCGTTGTAATTGGACTAGGTTGCTGCAATTGTGTGCTGCACTTTATCTGTCAGAACAGGGCAGGTGCCATTTTTGAATTGGCCCACCTTAAAAACTGGAGAATGTTTGGGTCAGGGAGACAACTGTTCCATTGAGTTGTTCTGACACCTCCAGGCATTAAATGCGCACAGTATTGGTCTAAAATCCATGCCATATCAGCTTCAGAAACTTCTCAGTGAACAGTGATCAGAAGCTGCTTCAGTTGTACGGATCAGAAGCTGGTCTTCAGATGTTGACTTTGCGTTGACTTCATCAGAAGCACCCAGTCTTTCAGAAGCTGCACTTCAGGAGCATTTCTTCAGGACCACTTCAGAGGCTTCACTTCAGGAGCATTTCTTCAGGACCAGTTTCTTCTTAGCCTTGCAACCTTGCTTCTTGGCTTTCCTTCTTGCTCTTTAGCTTGTTCTTCATAACCATTACCAATCACTTCTTAATAAGCATGTGGTTCTGAAACACTTGAACAAAGCATTAGCAAATAACCAATTTTCTATTTAACACTTTGTTATCATCAAAACCATAAAGAGAGATATGTTTACACCTAAATGTTTCAACAATCTCCCCCTTATTTGTAAGAGACTTGTTAAACACATTTTGTTCCAACAAACATCTCTTTTGTATTTGTTTGCCTGAGTTTCCATTTTTAATCTACTCCTTTTTCAGATTTTCTTTGAGTGTGGTGAGCACCAACTGACGATTTTCCAATGCTTTCTCCAGATCAGGAATGGTGGTGGTATTGTGCATGTAGTCTGGAATGGATGGAGGGGTGCAACCATATAGTGCTTCAAAAGGGGACATTTGAATGGCAGAGTGGAGAGCAATGTTGTGCAAGTATTCAGCTAGGTGACGATATTTGAACCAAGTTTTTGGGTGGTCACTTGCAAAGCAACGGAGATATGTCTCTAAGGTGCGATTGACGACTTCTGTTTGGCCGTCGGTTTTCGAGTGATAGGCAGTGCTATATTTCAAGGTTGTCCCCTGGAGGCAGAACAATTCCTTCCAGAACTTGCTCAAAAAGAGGGAATCACGGTCATAAATAATGGATTTTGGAATACCATGCAAGCGATAAACTTCAGTGGAGAAACGAGTTACGAGATCTTGTGCATTGAACCGCAATGGTAGTCCAATTAAGTGAGAAAATTTTGTAAGACGATCACAAATTACCCAAATGACGGTGTGGCCAAAGGATGAGGGTAAGTGGGTTATAAAATCCATTGTCAATTCTTCCCATACCTTTTCTGGAATCTCTAAGGGTTGAAGTAGTCCTTGCTTCTTTTGGGGCATATATTTATTTTGTTGACAGGTTATGCACTACTGAATCCATTTTTTAACATCACGATAGGCGTTGGGCCAGGTGAATGATGCAGAGAGATGAGCCAGAGTAGGTTGAAGGCCGGAGTGACCCGCCAGAGGTGTATTGTGAAATTTTGTGATGATGGCTTGGCGTAAACCTTGAACATTAGGTATGAAAATTTTGTTTTTGAAGTAGACTAAACCTCATGTGAAACGGTAGTCTGTGGACATGTTTACATCTGTGTGTACCTTTGCTGCCATGGCCTTACCGGTTGGATCCTTGCTGTAATACTGTTGTAGGCTGGTGATGGTTGATGGTAGAGCTGAAGAAATGGTCGTGATGAGGTTGTCTGGAGTTGGTTCGGCGTGTTTACGGCTTAGAGCAACCGCCACCAGGTTAGATTTCCCCGGTTTAAAGGATATGTCGAAATTGAACCCTTGAAGTTTGGAAGCCCATTTTTGTTGTTCCGGAGTCTTGATAGTTTGGACCAACAAATTCTTCAAGCTTTTCTAATATGTAAAAATGTGAAAATGCCTTCCTATTAGATATTGACGCCATTTTTTGACAGATTCAGTGATGGCGAACATCTCACGAACGTACACGGATGAAGCTTGCATACGATTGCACATTTTCTTGATGAAGAAAGCAATGGGGTGGCCCTCCTGTGACAGTACCGCACCAATGTCGATGGCTGATGCATCCATTTCTACAGATAAAGGCTTAGAAAAATCTGGAAGGACTAGTACCGGTGTTGTAATCATTTTGTTTTTCAGTGTTGTAAATGCCGTTTCGGCCTCTGAATTCCAAGAGAACTTAGTAGATCTCAATAAGTCGGTGAGAGGAGCGGCGAGAGTGGCGTAGTGCCTGAGAAAACGACGGTACCCAGTGAGACCAAGAAATCCATGGAGAGTGATGAGTGAATGAGGGAGCGGCCAATCCAACATTGCCTGAATTTTCTCCGGATCCGGTGTCACGCCGTTTGCTGAGATAACATGGCCCAAATAATCAACTTCAGGAACGGCGAATACACATTTTGATAATTTAGCAACAAAAGAATTTGAAGCAAGAGTCTCCAAAACTAACTTCAAATGCAATAAATGATCTGCAAAATAGTTGTTGTAAACAAGAATGTCATAAAAAAAACCAAAACAAAATGACACAAGTAAGGGCGAAACAAATCATTCATGGCGGATTGAAAAGTAGAAGGAGCATTAGTTAGCCCAAAGGGCATAACTAAAAACTCAGTGACCATTGAAGGTTCGAAACGCGGTTTTGTGAGTGTCTTCCGGAATAACCCTAATTTAATGATAACCGAACGTAGATCAATTTTAGTGAAAACAGTAGCTGGCCCTAACTCGTCGAGGAGTTCATTAATGGTGGGGATAGGAAAACGATCACAAACTGTGACTGCGTTTAACGCTCGATAGTCCACACAAAAACACCAAGATCCATCTTTCTTTCGAACCAAAAGGACTAGGGATGAGTATGGGCTGTTACTAGATACAATGATGCCCTCTTGAAGCATATCTTTAATGGTGGAGGTCATATCATCTTTTTGGGAGTGTGGATAGTGGTAAGGTTTAACATTGACTGGGAGGGTATTGGGGTGGATTGGGATGTGGTGGTCATGTGGCCATGAAGGAGGGAGTCCATGGGGTTTTTGAAAAACCGAGGGAAATTGTTGAAGTAATTTGTCAATTTTTGGGTGTAGTGTGGGGGCTAGCGAGTCAAGAGTCGTAGAGGAATCTTGTGTGGTGCTATCGGGGTGGTCTTTTGTGGCCGTATAGGAGAGGAGGTGTAGGGATGCAACCAAATCTGTAAGGAGGAGATGACAAATTTGGTGAAAGGAAGAATGTTGAGGTAGGGAATTTGCATCTCCCTTGAGTGTGATTGTGTTGTTGTTATAGGTGAAAGATATAGAGGGGACTAAAAAATCAGCGGAAATTGCTCCTAATTGGTGAAGCCATTCCACTCCGAGGACCACATCGGCTCCTTCAATTGGCAGGAGGTAAAAAGGAATATGGAAGAGATTGTTTTGGAGGGTGATGGGGACGGCTGGGCATAGGCCTGAACAGTGGATATGAGAACCATTGCCCACCATGACCGAGAATTTGGGGATTTGTTGGGATGGGATTTGTAGGTGAGAGGCTATGCGTGGTTGCAAAATGTTGTGAGTGCTTTCGGTGTCAATGAGGACGGTTACAGGCATGCCGTATAATTGGGCATTAAATTTGAGTGTTTTTCGTGAGAATGTGCCAGTAAGAGCTTGAGGGGAAAGCTGGAAATATGTTTCGGTTGTGTCCAGTGGTGTAGATGTTTCGGTGTGGGTGTCATCTTCGTCAATTAGTTCATCTGGTTCCAAGATAAGCAACAAGTAACAGCCTAGTGGCGCATTTGTGTCCTATAACATACTTTTCATCGCAGTTATAGCATGGTCCTAAGGTGCGGCGTTCTTGCATTTGAGTGGGAGAAAGGTGTCTAATAGGTAATTTGGGGTTGTTGGTGGTTGTAGGACGCAGTGATTGATTGGTGGGTGGAGATGTGGAACTTGGAGGTTTGGACGGTAAGGGTTTAGGAGGATTGGACTGAGTTGAGGGTAGTGTGTGGGATGGGGACTGAAATGGTTTCAGAAATTTTGGTTTGGAGTCCATGAGTTTGGATTCAATGAGCTTGGAAAGGCCTATGGCTTGGGATATGGTGTATGGTTTTTGTATGGCAAGTTCGTTACGTATTTCAGGAAGCAATCCGGAAATAAAACAGTTAAGCATGGCATCGGGTGGAAGGCCCAAGACTTGATTACCAATTTTCTCGAAACTTGCTTGGTATTCAGCAACTTAAACAGTTGGGCTTGGTGGTTCTCATAGGTAGAGGGCCCAAACCTTAATTCTAAGGCTCTAGCAAAAGATGTCAAATCAGTGAGTTGATTATTTTGGAACATCCATTTGTACCAACTTAGGGCTTCTCCCTTCATATAAAAAGCGGCCATTTGCAACCGATGTTCAAGGGCAATATTGTAAAAGGAGAAAAATTGATCAGCTTGAAATAGCTAATCAAGAGCATTCGTACCATCAAAAGTACTCATTTCGATCTTAGGATTTATGGGTGTGGTAACAGGGAAATTGAGGGTGGGTTGTGGGGAATATGAGTTTGAGATGAGTTTGCTGTGAGTGGAATATGTGGGTATAGGGGAGGGATAAGGAAAATTGTTGGTTGGGAAGGTGGTGGTGGTACCCATCGATGTATATTGTGGTGGGGGATATGGTGGGGGTGGGGGGTAAACGGAGGTGGTCACAACTGGTTGGGTGAAGGTGGTTTGATGGAGATGTGTGGAATGTGGTGTCGATGATGATGGAGATGAGAATGGCGGGTAGACTTGAGCTGGGTGTAGTGACAGTGGTGGTTGGGTTGGAATGAGTGTTGATGTGGTTAAGTATGGAAAAATCTGCCAAAGAGGGAACAATTTGAGTGGTGTGTAAAATAGTTGGTGTGGGGGTTGTGGGATGTAAGGTGACAGTCGAAGGTGGAAGTCTAGGGATTAGAGGGTTGATACCTGAAGAGGGAACCTCGGTTGTGTGAGTGGTGGAGCCAGTGATAGCTTGGCTGGAACGAGCAGTGAGGGCGTCAGAGATGAGTTTGGTGAGAGATTCATGTTGAGCTGCCATTGTTTTTCTCAGATTGTCATTCCTGCTGTACATTGTGTTTTTTTGGTTGTCAAGTTTAGTATTCATGAGGCCCAGTTGTTCGGTAAAATGGTGGTGGGTGGCGGCGATGGCGTCGTCTGTGCGTTGTTGTTGGGCAGAAATGGCCTCATCGAGGTCCCGTTTGGTTGGGTGGGAGGTTTAGGAGGCATAGAGTGATGGAATGAAAGCACCAATGATACTAGGTTTTGGGGTTCTCTCTCAAAACTAGGGTTAAACTAGAAGACAAGACTGAATTATAAATAACTATGAAAAAAAGAAATTTAAAACTGAACTTTTTTATTTGATAGCCTCATGGTCGATACTTTGCCCCCTTTATATAGTTAGGGTTGGCTAGTACAAACATAAGACAATGAGCTCTAGGCCACTTGAAGATATAATATATAATGGGCCAAGGAAAAAGGCCTGCTTACTTAGTTACTATAGTGTCCCTCAATATTTGAGAATAAAGTCCTTAGTCCAACAAGGTTTCTGAATATTCCTCTTGTTCTTGGATGGTTCAACCTTGCTAACATCAAGCAAGAGTTTTGTTACTACAAATTACTGATTTTTATTAGCAATTTTCTTTTCCTGATTTTGGAGTTCGACCTATCGGAAACAATAGAGGAATGCTTATTCTTACTACATTTTTCGTTAGCATAACACAACAATGTATTCCTCCAAAACCGTTTTGTATTTTTTTATTGGATTAATTGTTGAAATTGATCATGTAATATATGCGAAGTATGAAAACTTACCATGTAAAATAAAAAACACATATTTTAACTCTGTAATTTTAGATTCTTATTATATATGACACGTAGTATAGGCGAAGTCCAAAAAAGTGACCTAGAGGTTGAATTTTTCATGATTTTTTCCATTCATGGTTAGGACGTTAAAATATGGCTTTACACAAAACATTAGAATGTTTCCACTAGAGACGTATTAATTATGAATTTTTAAAACGTCAAAAACTCAAAAAACAAAACAACGAGAATCTCGACCTAGAAATCAAATTTTGAGCAGATTGTTTGCAAATACATCTATAATGATACATAAAAAGAATCTGCAAAGTTTGCATAGAATTTCATAGATGTTTCGATTTATTTTTATTTTTCTACTAAACGTGCAAAATTGCAATTTTGTTCCAAGTAAGCGTATACTCACATGTCAAATTTTATTCTCTAATTTTGTAGGCATGGTTAGAACATCATAAAAATCTTTACCATGAAATTTTAGAGTTTTTAAACGAGAGACAAATTAATTATGAATTGTTTAAGAAATTCATAGTTATGGGGAATAAACATTCATAATTAATATGTCCCTAGTCGGCAAAAATCTATTTTTTTTTGTAAAGTCATATGTTAACGTCTTAAACATGCCTAAAAAAATCATGAAAACCCCTCAAAAAAATCATGAAAAAATTCAACTTCTAGGTCACATTATTGGACTACGCATATATTATAGTAAAAAATAAGATGAAAGTCAAATTACATGGTTAGAATATGTGTTTTTTATTTTACAGGGTCATTTTTTAGACATCGCCTATATTATAGTGTTAATTTGAACAATTATCCCTTTTTTATTTCAATATTATTTTTGTAAATGGTAAATGTTAGTAGTTAGAATAATATTCTTCTTCGTCCATGTTTGAATCTAGGACCATTTCCTTATCCCTTACCTCAAAACAATTGTCATAAAAATAAGGAAAAGATCCATCCATGTCCGCATTCTTGCGTTTCTTGTACACTATTTTTTCGTAAAGATTAGCAATGTCCTTGGCAATATATATCCTTCATTTTGGTGTAGCATTTTTTCTTCTCAATTATACACTCCATTTAAATTATTGTATTTATAATTTTATCCTTTTATAATATTGTTTATATATTGAGTGAAGATCTATTTTAGTCGCTCACAATTTTTCCATGGGGCAATTTAGTCATTGATAAAAACAAAACTCAAAGTAGTCAATGATATTCCTATACTGAAAACAAATTAGTCGTTGACTCGGTGTAAGAGAATGACTAATTTGCCTCCGCTATGGAAATGTCAGTGGCTGTCTTGTGATTTACTTTTGTCGGGGACTAATTGATCCGTAGTAAAATTGGATCTTCACTCTTAAATGCGGTAAAAAAGTGGATAGATAAATACTAATATGTTTGTCTTTTTTTTTTGTACGAAAGAGGGCCAAGGCCCAAAAGAAAACTAGGAAATTAGTCGAACATTCCTAAGCATGGAAGTCTCGGAGATGTCATAAAAAAAGGTCTATAGAGCTCACTAGACGGATTCTCCATTCTGATAATTAAAAGAGTCTAGAGAAAAGCTAGCAGATCGATTACCTTCCTCACAAGTATGACGAAATTGGACTCACCAATCCAAAACCAAGAGTTTACGAATGCGTTGCACTCCAACATGGAAAGTGATCCACTAAACTTGCAGTTTTACATTTTTGTCTTTTTTTTTTGGGTCAAATAACTTAATGGCTGGAGCTCACACATTTTAAATGTGGAGAAGTGGGGTGTATGAATTCAAATCCCGGCCCCTGCATATATTATGCAACCTCTCTATCAATTGAGCTAAGTTCACTAGACACATTTTTGTCTTTTTTTTCTTCTCGAGTAACCTAATGGCTAAAAATTCACCTTTAAGGTGAATAAATGAGGTGGCGGGGGTTTGAACCCCGACCCCTACATATATTATGCATTGTCTTTCTATTAATGCAAATAAAAACAATGTAACACAAACATTTATAATTCTAAATTATTAACAATTTTACATTTTTTATTGGAAATCTATTTTTAATATTTGAATAGAGTATTCAATTTGATTGGACCGACCATGTGTATTACTTGTCAGTCAAGTAAGAAAAATAAGAAATAAAAAGTTTTAGGACAATGGAATGAAAAAATCTATTGCTAAACTAACTGCTACCGAAATCGAGGTTGGGCAAACAACATCGTTAAAAACTTTAGGAGTAGTTTGCCATCTATTTTATGAACAATTGCGCGTGAATGATACCTTGTCGTTTAAAAAAGACTAAATGCTACCTATTTAGGGTTTTTTTTTTTTTAGGTAAAGGGTTGTTTGTTTATTTGTGCTTTATTGAGTTGTTTGTTTATATACGCAAATGTTGGGCAGGAAGCTTTATTACTTGATTTAAACGCAACTGGACTTTAGGTTTTGCTTTTATAGCTAGTGCTACATATTTTTTTTTTGGGGGTTATTCACTCAAGGCACATCAGCAAATTCGGTCTTTCTCCCTCAAATCCTCTTATATGCAAAAGGATGAAAATAGTTCGTCCCTATCTGCTATACAAATTTATAGTGATCTATACATGCACATATAATATTGCAAATAACAAAGCATAGTTGGATGGCTAAATAAAAGAATTCAAATTTATTATTTAAAACTAAATAAATTCCAAGATTGGTCCTAAAGTTAAGGTTGGAAGTCATACATTAATCGGTTATTGGTCTGCCACTACTAGGGATCAATTGTGACAACTAATTGTCTACTTGTACAGAAAAAAATCTATCATTTCCTAAGGACAAGATTCAATAACTGATAATCTTCATGTATTTTTTTCCCAAATATGATTTGAGTAATGACCTGTAACATCTAAAAACTTAGATTTTTTTATAAAAAAAAAAAAATTGAAGTGGCGTGAAATAAAATATTAAACTACCTGGATAATGCAAAGGTTCTTGCCAATAGGTGATTCAAAGTGATCCTCTTAATATGATTGATAGTTTGATATCACAATGTCAATATTTTAACTACCTTGATTTGATTGAATCTCCCACATATTGTTCCTTGCAATATAATAGACTTTGATTCCAATTTTTCATCATGAAGGACCCCACTATACATTTATTTATTTCAATATGTACTTCAAAGAAAATTCAAACGAAATAATTCCTCTACCTCTAGAAATAGCTGAATTTTTAGATTATATGTAGTTCATCATACAAAACAAGATATGGTAAATTGAAAATAAGAACAAATAACAGAGACCAAAGAAAAGGTAAATTTTGATAATAAATAACATATATGACAAAAGCTTCAAAATTAGGTAGGTAAAACCTTTGAAATGTCAGGTCAAAGTTTCGTATTAATGAAAAACTAGTGAATGATAATTATTAAATCAAATCATGTAATAATTAATATAAAAAATGATTGATCCTAAAACCTTCATTGTGCAAGAAAACTTTCAATTGGATAACTTGTTTCTAGGAAGAGCAATGTCTTTACGTTACTTTGATTGGATAAGAATGTATGTATATACTTGATATCAATCAACAACTACACAAGAACCATGCTTATACCATGCCACTGTTTGCCCTTAATTTTGTTCTTTTTAGAGCAACAATTTTATGAACCGTTGCTGAGGTGGATATAAATCAGCTAGTCAAGTAGCCATGTTATTATTATGTATATGAAGATTAATGGATTTGGTTTCATTGGTGGAAATAGCTATATTGTTTTTGTTCTAATCCAAAATTATTGTCAAAATCGACATTTTTCAAATGGATAGGGTTTGTGGGTCCATTTGTATTTATGGTCCAGTTGGGTTTGTTGAGGCCCATTTCCTTTGCCACCTCTATAATCTATCTATCTCCTATTTCTTTTCGTTTTCATTGACTCTCTCTATATATATCTAATTGAATAAAGCTAGATGTGGTTAACACATCATGCAAAAAATAGGTACTAAAAAAGGTAATAATAGGACAGGAGGTTTACATGTTGATGGCCATCATGCCACACGAATATAATAAATTTTATATTTTGTAACAAATTTACTCTCACAATATAGAAGATATTTTCTATTTAAATGGTTTTTCACGGGTTTTATTCACCATAGGTAATCTTATTTTAAACATTGTCAGACGCTAAATATAGACACATCTCTTAATTGAAATTTGAATTTTGGTTGAGCAAGTTGTAAGAGTCTAGTCATTTCCACTAGACCCATCAGGAACGAAGTTAGAAGGGGACCAACAGAGGTCATGGTCCCCCCCAAGATTTTCTTAAAATCTTACGGTAATGTTATATTTTTGTTTTAGTCTCTATATTTATCTTTTGTGAAATTATAGTATTGTCCCTTCGAAGTTGAGAATGGTTTTAATACATATTATTATCCTAAAATGAACGGTAAAACTGAAAAGGAAAAAATTAGAACCTTTACAAACTAGTTGTTTAAATCATGCTTAATTTCAGTACTGTATCTTATTGGTGAGGGAACTTTTATTAATCGGTTGTTATGTGCTAAGTAGAGTACTCAAGTCTAAGAACAAAATTTCTACTTATAAAATTTTGAAGAAAAGACAACTCAATCTGTCTTATTTTTGAACTCGAGGTTGTCTAGAATATGTTTAGATTTCGGACTCCAAAAGAGTTAAACTCGTTAGTAGAACCTATGAATGTGTGTTCATTGAGTATGTTATAAATAGCAAAGCATATATGTTTTATGACCTAAATGCTAAAGTGATCATAGAATCGAAATTATGCCGATTTCTATGAAAATAAATAACCCCTTTAAATTAAAGAATAGTGGGGGCACTAGTGGGGCAAAATGAATTCCCTTTTTAAATTAAGAGTTAGTGGGGACACTACATCTAATCACATTTTAGTAATCAGAAATAGTGATGAAAACATCGAACAAGATGTTATAGAACCTCGAAAATGTAAGAAAACAAGAATTACTAAAGAGTATGGACACGATTATATGGTTTATATGTATTCTGAATTATGGCAAGAAACTATAAACAATGAAATGGATTCTCTAGAGTCTAACAAAACATGGCACAAGTAGACTTGCCTTCTGGTTGTAAACCAATTGGTTGTATTTGGATTTTGAAAAATAAACTAATGGTTTGGTTGATAAATACAAGGCTCACCTTGTAGAAAAAAATTTTAGGCAAAGAGAAAAATATAGATTTCTTTGACACTTATTCACCAGTCCCTAAAGTCACATCCGTCAGGGTACTAATTCCTTTAGTTGTTGTTCATAACTCGATAATACACCAAATAGATGTGAAATCTGCCCTTTTAAATTGTGAACTAGAAGAAGAAATCCATATGAAACAACCTGAAGGTTTTGTGATTCATGGACAAGGAAAAAAGGTCAGTAAGTTAGATAAATATTTGTATGGTCTAAAATAAACTCCAAAGCAATGACATGGAAAATTTGACAACCTAAAGATATCGAATGAGTTTAAAGTGAATGAAAGTGATAAATGTATTCACTACAAATATGGAAATAACATTTGCACGACCATATGTCTCTATGTAGACGACTTGCTCATATTTGGTTCAAAGATTCATACTGTAAATTATGTGAAATCATTGTTTAGCATTGATAAGAAATACATATGCGAAGTTGAAGTAATTCTTGGTATCAAGATTACTAGATCACAAAAGAGAATTTTCTTTGGATCAATCTCACTATGTTGAGAAGATCTTAAGGAAATATAATTATTTTTACAGTAAACTTGCAAGCACACCTTATGATCTAAGTGAAACTCTTTAAGAACACTTGAGATGGTGTTAGACAAACTGAATATGCGAACATCATTAGAAGCCTCAGGTATGCCACTGATTGTATTATACCCGACATTGTCTACGTCTTGGAACTCTTGTGCAAGTTTACTAGTAGACCGACTGAGAAGCATTGACATGCTATTGAAAGAGTCATGAGATGCCTTAAAAATATTATGACTCTAAGATTACATTACGAGAAGTATCCTATTGTACATGAATGATACAATGCTACAAAATGGAACATCCTTTCATATGATTCCTAAGAGACTAGTGGCTACACAATGAGTATTGTTGTACCCTAATTTTGTCCAAGTTTTTTTTCAAAAAAAGTCAACAAAAAAAAAGAGAAGAAAGTCAAAGTCAACAAAAAAAGGGTCAACCTTTATTTTCTTTTTTTAAAATAAATAATAAATAATAATAAAAAGTTTATTATTATTTATTATCTTTCTTTTTTTATTATTATTATTATTATTATTACTATTTATTTTTATCATTACTTTTATTATTATTATTACTTTTATGTTTATTTTCAAAACAAAAGAAGCAAAACAAAACAAAAAAAGAGAAGAAACAAAAAAAAAAGGAAAGAAAGAACACGTGCCTGGCACAGGTGTTCAGAAACAAAGGAAGAAGAAAGAAAGAACACGTGCCTGGCACGTTTCTTCAGAAGCAAGTGGCTGCCCCAAGGGCAGCACTCATCCCTTCCAATTTTCCTGCGCCCTGACCCTGCTTTCCAGCAAGCCATGGCCTATTTCTTCCCTCTCTTCTTTATCAAAACCAGTCAAGGATAGCTGCAAAACTGCTTGCCCTGATTCTGAAACAGCTACCCTGTTTCTGAAACTGCTGACCCTGTTCCAACATTTCTTCCTTCCTCTAAGTGCAGCACCTTTCCCCATTGTTTCTCCCAACCTCTTCACAGTGCAGCACACCTTTTCCATTGTTTCTCCCAAGCTCTGCACGAGCAGCACCCTGTTTTCCCATGTTTCCAGCAATTCCTGTCAAACTCAGCCCCAATTGGTTCTGAATTTAGCCAAAGTCTTCACCATGATCACAAGGAAAGGTCACTTCCTTCCTTTTGCATTAAATGCTAGCCAAAGTCCTGGTCATAGCCCACAAAACAGCCCTGTTTTAGGGGATTTTCATGATTACAATTGATCTCAATTTGCCTATATAAGCAACACAATGCAGAAGGATTGAGGACAATTTTTTTTTAGAGAATTATTACAGAGTTTTTCAGTTAGAATTTCATAAGAATCAACACAGGAATTTTCATATAGAAACACAGTTGGTTTTAGGCAATTCAGAGAGAATTTAACTGAATCTTTTTGAGCAATTTCTGAGAGAAAAAACACAGAGCAATTCAAACAGTTTTTTTACACAATTTAGAATTTTAACACACAGGAATTTTCATATAGAAACACAGTTGGTTTTAGGCAATTCAGAGAGAATTTAACTGAATCTTTTTGAGCAATTTCTGAGAGAAAAAACACAGAGCAATTCAAACAGTTTTTTACACAATTCAGAATTTTAACACAGTTTGTTTAACACAATTCAATCTGATCTTAGAGCAATTCAGCAGTTTGTTTTAGAGAAATTTAGAGCAACTCAAAACCAGAAGGAACAGCCAGAATACACAACACCCTTTGAAAGCCAGAAGCTCTATTTTCTGTTTCTTTCTTTGCAAACAATCACAAACCAATCAAGCAATCAAAACTGCCACTAAACATCACACAAAGAGTGAAGAACAATAGCAAAATACTATTGTTGTTGCTGTTTGTATTCTTCAACATTCCCAGCTTTGTAAAAACCACAATCATCCAAGGGCCCTTTCATTTTTCTTGCACCCAAAGCTTTGGGCTAAGAATTTGTAAGCATTCTAAACTTTTTATCTTTCATTTGCATTTCTGTTTGCATTTGTTCTGCTGTTCCTATTGATTCAACATCCTTTTTCTGCATTCTTAGTTGGTTTTTAACTCATTTTGAACTAAAAACATCTTTTAAAACCTCAAAGAAATCTCAAAGTTTGCAAAACACTAAAACAGAAGTGGTTTACTTCTTTTTCTAACTGAATTTGAAAGTTTTTCACCCTTTAAGGTTCTGAAAATCAGAAATCAGAAGCTTCTGAACAGTGCTTCTGAAGTTCAGAGTCTAAACAGTGCTTCTGAAGTTCAGAGTCTGAGGGTCAACAAAAGTCAACGCATGAACAGTGCGTCTGATGGTCAACCAAAAAGTCAACGTCTGAACAGTGCTCCTGAAGTTCAGCTTCTGAAGCAGCTTCTGGGCATTTTTAAGGTTCAGAAGTAGCTTTTGGACATTTTTTTAAGGTTCAGAACTTGTCTTTTCTTTTGAACCTTTTTTTGAAAGGTTTTAAACTCATTTTTTTTAAATTATAACAAGTGTTTTTTGCTCTTATTTGGGATTTCATTAAGTTTCAATAACAAACTTGAACAATAAACTTATTCATAAGTTTCAACAACAAATTTGGGTAACAAACTTATTCATAAGTTTCAACAACAAATTTGAACAACAAACTTATTCATAAGTTTCAACAACAAATTTGGGCAACAAACTTATTCATAAGTTTCAACAACAAATTTGAAGAACAAGCGTATTCATAAGTTTCAACAACAAATTTGGGTAACAAACTTATTCATAAGTTTCAACAACAAATTTGAATAACAAACTTGTTCATAAGTTTCAATAACAAACTTGAATGAAAAAGGAGTGGTTTGACGTATGTCTTTCCATTCCCCGATTGAACAAACGCTTGACGTATGTCTCGTTGTTTGGACAATCGTCATTCGTTTCAAACTTCACCATAAAATACATTTTAAGTTTCAACAATAAACTTGAATGAAAAAGGAGTGGTTTGACGTATGTCTCTCCATTCCCCGGTTGCACGAATACTTGACGTATGTCTCGTTGTTCGGACAATCGTCATTCTATTTTCAAAAATACAAAACATAAAACAAATCCAACACACCAAAACTAATTCTTGGTCCCCCGTGACCAATTGAACCTTTTCTTGGTCCCCCGTGACCAATTGAACCTTTTCTTGGTCCCCCGTGACCAATTGAACCTTTTCTTGGTCCCCCGTGACCAATTGAACCTATTCTTGGCCCCCCGTGGTCAATTGAACTATTCTTGGTCCCCCGTGACCAATTGAACCTTTTCTTGGTCCCTCGTGACCAATTGAACCTATTCTTGGTCCCCCGTGACCAATAGAACCTTTTCTTGGTCCCCCGTGACCAATCAAACCTTTCTTGGCCCCCCGATACAAACAAACGCTTAAGCCTCCCACGCGCGAGCGTACAAGCTATGTTTAACCGCGAGAATACGATCAAAAACATCGTTCTTTAAAATCAACCAACAAACAAACGTGTTCTACCAAAGAACTACGTAGCTTTGAATTCTCCATCGCACCAGGAGATACGTAGAAGCAAGATCCCACTCTTGTCAAGCACACTAATAAAAAATATCTTTTTCCCCCTTTTCTTTCTCCCCTTTATATATTAAAACATTGCAAGCAAACCTTTAAAAACACTTTTAGCCTTAACTAACTAGGAGGTTCCCGTTGAGTACAACGGATGTGAGGGGTGCTAATACCTTCCCCTTGCATAATCGACTCTCGAACCCGTTAATGGTTGCGATGACCATCCTTTCCACATCTCCAAGGGTTTTATCAACGTTTCCCTTTAAAAATAAAAAACTTTGGTGGCGACTCCGCAGCCTTTCCGAGCGTCATTACGCTCGAGCGTTTTTTTTAGAGAGCGCATAAGTATCACTGGAGAAGTTGTTTCTTGAAAGAAAGAAAAAAGAAACAAACAATATTGACTCACTCCACAATGAAATCTAAGATGAGATCACTAGAGAAAACTAGTGAAGAAGCAATTTGATAAGATGTTTGCTAGTTGAGATCCCCTTGTGGGAAAAAATCGTTGCCAACTGTGTTAATTCCTTGTGAGAGTACTGCAGCTATTACAAAATTAAGAATCGTTACTACAACGATAAAAGACGATAATTAAGGCATGAACACATAACAATTAGAGAGCTAGCTAATATCTAAAGGAACAATTAAATTATAATATGTACGTACTGATGATAAATTACCAATTCCATTAATGAAATGATTAGCGAGAAAGAAAGTCGTAAACACATCTAATAGGATGATACTAATGCATATAGATCACAAGTGATGGTAACCCGACCTAAATGACTTGAGATCTCAAGAAATAGGTTCAAAGGATAATAACAAGTCATGAAGTGATAGAACATGCTATGATAAAGTTAGAGAAGCATGATTCCTTCAGCGACAGGAGGATGAGATAATAGAAACTCTTAATGAGATCTATACTCTATGTGGAGTGGAGTACATAGCTACATGAGTACTCTTGATAAACTCACCTATACGAATGTGGAACTGAGGCCGGTTCTTATGGGATTTTGAGGCAGAATACCTAGAGCGTTCATCAAATTGGGATAAACGTGCATGGCCATAAACACACGAGATTTTAGAATACACATTAGGAAAAGGTTGGGTGCGGGTTCTATGTCTGAGATAGAGTTCAATGCAGAGGTTCAAGTTGTAGGAGACACCTTTGTTTATTTGCAATATCATAGAAACGCTTGACGTTATTTCTGAAACTATTTTTTAAATTCAAGTGGGGATTGTTGGAACATGTTGGATAGATCACACACAGTAGTAGTGATTATATAGTGGGGGTGGGTGTACCTCTAGGGGGTACATAATTATGTAAACGAAGTACACACTAGAGAGTATATATATATATATTATTAAATAATATATGAAAGTGCTTTCTTAGTCCCCAAGTTTTGCTAGATATTTTGGAACGCAGTCTAAAATATTTTGGTATGCAATCTAATATATTTTGGTACTTGATCTAAAATATATTTTGGTACATAATATAATATATTTTTGTACTAAATATGATATATTTTGGTACTCGATTTAAGATATTTTTGTAATATATTTAATATATGAATTATTTGTTCCCAAAGTTTTTCACTTATTAGTTGTGAATTATCTCTATAAATAGAGAGTTCACATAGTTCATTCCACACATCGAAAAATATTCTGAAACTTCAAATCCTTTCCTTCTCTCTCCCTCTCCGGCTTCTGTTGAGGATCATCATCTCCTTTTTTCTATCCCTTCGAAATTAAGAGTGTACTTAAGACCATAGACCCTTCTATATATAACGTCCCTTCGGAATTGAGAATGGTCTTAAGAGCATAACTCATTTGATAATTTATCTCCCTTCAGAATAAATAGTATTTTTAAGATCATAGTCTTTTTGAGGTATAATGTTCCTTCGGAAATTAAGAATGATCTTAAAAATATATTCTTCTTCGATTCTTGGAGAAGTTAAATGTTAGAATGGTGGTAACATCATATTTGAGTGGTCATAATACCATAGTAGAGTCGTCATAGTACCATTATTGATCGGTTTCAGTATTAAAATATGAATGATTTTAGTACCATATTGGAGGTGTAATTCTCGAACAGTTTTCTACAGTGCAGTAGTTAATCACACAGTTTTAGCTGAACTTGTTTTTATTATGGGGGCGGCGTGGTAGATAGTCTGTCTTACACAATTTTAGGCGGCGTGGTTGATAGTCTGTCTTACACAATTTTAGGCAGTGCCACGAAAGGATTGAAAATTCTTTTTCAATATAGACTTTGGAAATTCAAATATAACAATTTAGAAATCCAAAAACAACAATTTTAAGACGGAACAATTGCAATTCCAACAACCACTTATTTATATCTTGCACATTCTTGCATAAGGTCTGGTGTCTTGTGTTTACGTGAATTGGAGTTATCATATTATTGCAAAACGAAATTAAAGAACATTTCAGTCAATTTGCCTCCTTGAATAAGTGCAAGTTATCAATGAGGGGTGACTTTATAATCTGGCTTGCAATTGTGTGGTCTTTGAGGAAAGCTCAACACTACAAATAACATCATATTCAAAGATAAAATTGTAAACATGCGATTAATCTTATATGATGGTGCTTGGTTTATAAATATGATGGTAAAAAATCCGGGTGTTAAATTTTATCAATGGTGGCTTAACCCCATTTGTTGTCTTCGATTAGTTTAAAATATCAAACCTCTTGTATTGACGGGTTAGAGTAGCTCTTGTACTCTCCGCAATTTATTTTATTTATAGAAAAAAAAATGTTTATAGTTTCTTTTATTAATGTTGCAATTCACACTCCTTTTTCACATGAACCACACACTTATAATTTTAAGGATTATATATTAATGATTCTCTTTTTCTTTTTGGACTGAATTGACATTATATCAAATGCTATACCGTTACTAAAAGTTTACCTTGATAGCATGTATTGCTTCTTTTAATTGTTTGTTGTTCCCTTTTTGGTTTGGCGATAGATCAGTTTTAAGATAACACAACATGAATGATTTGGTACTCAAACCAAAAACAATGTCACGACATAGATTCAACCACAAATGGATTTTAACATAATTGTTTGTGCTATGCTTCACATTGAAGCTTTTCTTGAGAAGGCTTTGGTTTGGTAGTCCTTCCATTTGCTCAAGTTTAGTCTATATTTAACCAACTCAATAAAATGAGTTCTTTAATTATGATTAATTGTTATAATTAGATAGAACAATGTATCAATCTAAGAACACAATGGAAATTAAACTAGATATCTATATACTACCTCTCTCCCTAATTAAGACTCATTTGTTATTTCCAATTACATAAAAAAAATTGTCCCTTTTTATAAGACTCATTTGTTATTTTCAATTACATTAATTATTTTTTACCAACATGCCCTTATTTATTTTGCATTTTTTCTTCAATCAACAATAAATATTATGTTGAAAACATAAACTAACTCTCTCTTAATGATAAAATTGTAAAAACAATAATAATTATATACAAATTTAATACTAATACCAACTTTCTTAATTCCCGTGATTTTGACAAAAGTGTCATATATTTAAGGACGAAGGTTGTAAAAGATTTAATTTATATACATTGCCGTATAAAATTATTTTACACATTCATTAATTAATGTGACAACACATTATTAAATACATGTTTAAAATAGTTTTACACTGTTAATGCATAAAAATTAAAAGAAAAAAACTTAGGTACAATTCCTTAGGTGCTTTTCGTATGAACTAAATTCACCATGATTTCCTTAAATCCATAATTTTCTCAAAGTTTGTTATATCCAAAAAATTTATATTTTTAGTTAAGAACCATACGAAAAACACCTAAAGAATTGTACCTAAGTTTTGTCCAAATTAAAACCCCACCAAAATGGAACTTAATTAGACTAAAACTTGCAGGCGCCTTGTACTATTGCACTTTAAGTCGCTCCCACATTTTAAAAACCAATAGTATATATTTTTTTTTCTAAGAGGCCAATTTTTATTTCATTTTTTGCTTATAAAGATTTTCCCCCACTTTTAAGCATGAACGACTATCTAACTAATTAATTAATTTTTTCAGTCTGATACGTATTACAATGAATATATTCAACATCTATGACCATAATTGTTTTCAAAAATCAAAATTTAACCACACGAAAAACTAGTACATGATTAATTAAATTTTGTTAAGTGTATTGAAACAGTGGCAGCATGTGGAACTCCGAATCTTGTTATTGAACCTCACATGCCATGCTCTAAAGACAGTTGGTAAGCTATCATATTATATATGATGTACAATTGGAGAGGAAGCTTCATTTTTGAATTGACAAAAAATCGAAATGATATAAGTTAATTAGTTTTTTTTTTACAGAATAAGTTAATTAGTTAGACCTATTTTAAATGTTTCTGGGTCAATGATATTGATTTTCAAATTTGGAACGTTTTGTTGAAATTATACGACTATACATATTATTTATTGTCTATCATCAATTATTCTTATTGCGCTTGAAAAGATATACAAATGGATATCATATGTCTAACCCCTCTTATCCAATCAAATACACAAAATGTCTTCATGCTATAATCAATTAATGTGTATTGTATATTCTTCTCAAAAAGCATTGCAGGCCCCTCACAAGTTGGCATGGAATTTTTTACATGCATGCATATATCTATTTCAAACAACACATATCATGTTGTTTAGTTGCTTATTCTTAGGTGACTAAGCCATAAGTACTATGGAGAATTTGACCCTAAATTATATAATAATGATGCCTTGTACTTCTTGCGTAGAATAAACATTAAGAGTTGTTGATTAACGTTTACTCAACAATACAACAAACCACCAAAAAAATTTCTACTAAATTAGGTCGGCTACATATCAAATTACGCCATAATGTTTTATTATACACCATATTTCGGTTCAACTCATTAATTTTTAATTTTTTCTTAATAGTTTTTTTAGATATTCTTCTGCCTCTAAGATCTGACCAGGGACGGAGCCTGAAATTTAGCTTAGGGGGGGACCAAGTTTAAGAGTATAAGATAGTAAAGAAAAAACAAATATTTTATATGCATATATAATGTACACAAGAAATTTAAGAAATTATGTGTTATATCTAAAGTTAATATGTATCCAAAATTATAAGAAATTTCAAAGATGTAAGAAAAATGAGTTACTTGAGGCTTCTTTGAGTGTGACGAGACTAAAAAAGATTTTTTTATAGTTGAGAAAAAAATATAAGAAACAACAATAACGCAAAGGTAGAAAGAGAAATTTAAGATAATATCACGAGCAGTGAATCATTGACAGTGACAGTGACTAAGAGCGCGCAAACAACACTGCATGCAATAAGTCATACATTTTGGGTGAAATTGCAACAAGTAATCATAAATGGATGTTTTAGTTAAGATTCTTCTAATTGCAGAAAAAATTTCACTTTATTTCTTAATGTTATGCATTCTAGTTAAAGATTCGTGTAATTAAAGTTTGAAAGTTATATATACAAGACTAAACATATTGAGTAAAAAAAAGTTCACTATACAAAATCATATAAGTTCACAAAAAATAACTATAATGACAAAAAAAAAATACAATAGCATACTAATATGAATTTTTTTTATAAAAATATGGGAGGACTGGGCCTCTGTTGATTTCCTTTTAGCCTCATTCCTATCTGATTATCATCAATATGATCTGATCATTCCTTAGTCAACAATATTGAAATACATTTTTACATATAGCATGTAACATATTTGAGAAAAAAAAAATTAACTCTGACATTGATTTTGATTCAAGATAAGACTTACAAAAATTATAAGGTGAATATTTATTAGGTAGCTAGAGTTTGTTGAGTACAATATTCAATATTTTTGTTATAAAAAAAATAATACTCAATATATTTTAAAATGAATTTAAACTTTAATTAGTTTTGCTTTTAAAGTACCATACCCACTTTTTCAAAGTACCAAAAAAATCACCAAAGTATAAACACCAGACAATCTAAATTTTTATTTTTGACAAAGAGACAATCTACACTTAATTATAAGGCCTAATTTTGAGGATTAAATTACACCCAATTCTAATTCTAAGATGTATTAGAGTTCTAAATTTCATTAATGAGTCAAAGATCAAGAAATAGAGTTGGGTTTAAATAGAGTCTATGATTGGGCCCAAAGTCTTAAGATGGTAAAGAAAAACACATGAAGAAAAAGACGATTATAATAATGAGAAATACTAGTACTTGTTTGCAAGTTGCATAAGAAAGGAAAAACAAGGCTGTAAATCAAGACAAAATTACTCATATTTTCTGATAATAGAGTCACGAGATTTGATCTTACTTAAATGCTTTAGTCAGTTCCAGTTAAATCACGGGGATGAAAATTGAAAACGTTTGTTTCCATGAAACATTGGTAAACACCCAACAACAAAAGAGGTTTTTGAACAGTGTATCCAAAGTGAAGTCATTGTATTTGGTGGTGTTTGGAAGAATCAGAATCCGTCAATTATTTTGACTTCTTGAGAACCAAATATTTTGATTAATTGTCAAAATAAGAACCTTGCTTGTGGAATTGTTACCTTGTGATTGAATACAAAACATACTAAAACTCAAACAATTGAACTCAATGGTTAAAGAGCTCCATAAAGATAAATTATTAAGAAAATCTGCGTTCGATTTTTATTGAAATAATTCTTAGCCACGATTTATTTACTTTAATTTGGATTATCATGACACTCCTAACATCAACATCTTGTATAAAAAACAAGGTAAGACTGATAATACATTAAATAGTATGACTCTTTTTCTAACCTTACGGATGCGGGAACTTTAATTCACCTCGACTTTTATATTTTATTGAAACCTTGTCTCCATGTGAAGTAAAGAGTTAATACAAAACATGCAACACTAGCTACTCTATAATCCAACAAGTTCACGCTTGCAAGTAAGAAATGCAAGAGATTCTCACGCCCGTGAACGTCCAAAATCTTCCACTTCCTCAATAAAATCGAAACAAATAAAATGATAAATTAGAGAAACAACTTTTTCTCTTTTGTATTTTTTTTTTCAATTTTATTTTTGTTTACTACTATGATATATATCCGACAAACTTTAGAAACAAGTTCAGTTGACAATGTCAATATTTATAGTTTGAATACTTTTATATAATATTTGTCACTTTGTCTAAAAAACCTCTAACCACATGTTCAAAATATCCAACAAACTTACTACTCTCACTATAATCGAGATTCTCGAAGTCACGATTTTCATTGATATTTACGTAGTTAGTGCATCGGTGATCGTTAGATTAAAATTGAAAGGTTCAAATATCAAACTCAATATTTGATATTAAAAAATAATCTCAATATTTTAATTGTTCAATTTCGATCTAACAACCACCAATTTACTTATTGCTAAAATCCGGTAAATCACTAATCAATGCAAAGAATTCGAACTCTGTCCCACTACACTAGTTTTGTATTTTATTTATTTTTGAAGTTTTTATTATCTCTTCTTGAGTTATGGCGTATATATAATATATTTAAGTGATTTATTTTGGCATCTACTCTAAGTCCACAAAGGGACCAACCGGCCACCACCCACCAAGTATAACAGCGTGTTACACTAACTCACTCACCTCTCCTTTTTTAATCGACCAAAATATATCCATTAATTCAAGTTTAGTTCTAAGTCGTTATATAAGCTTGGTATATACATATATACATGCATATGGCTATATATGAAGATGATATATCCAATATTATCACTAATATAATATCTTGCAATAAATAAATTAATTGACGTGGAAAACCAATCAAGAAAGTATCTTTCTATTCCTCTCATTTCGTTACCCAAACCCTTTAAAAGACGCAACTTCACAACACTTCCCTCTATATAAGCACACAAACACAAACACACAACACACCCAACACTGCTCTATCATTCATTCATCACAAACAATTATGGGTTATTTCAAAAACTTAATAACTTTCATGTTATTAATTTCCATGTTGATTACATTAAGTGAAGGGAGGGTACCCTTTGCATGTGACCCAAAAAATGGCTTAACAAGAAGCTACAAATTTTGCAATACAAGAGTGGCAATTCATGCAAGGGTACAAGACCTTATAGGAAGACTTACATTACCTGAAAAGATAAGGCTTGTTGTGAACAATGCAATTGCAGTTCCAAGACTTGGAATACAAGGTTATGAGTGGTGGTCGGAAGCTTTACATGGTGTTTCTAATGTGGGCCCAGGTACTAAATTTGGTGGGGCCTTCTCCGCCGCCACTAGCTTCCCTCAAGTTATCACCACCGCTGCTTCTTTCAATCAATCTTTGTGGCTTGAAATTGGACGGGTAAGATAATTCTTATCATTATCATTATTATTATTTTTATTATTTTGAAAATATTTCACTATTTTTATTTATTCTTTCTCACTACCATTGGTTTGGCTTATATAGATATAGTTATTTTAATTTAAAGGAGATTCTTTCTTTCTTGGTTCTCTTTTTGGGCCATCCATGATAAAAATAATCATTTATCCATTAGCTCATTACGTAATAAAGTCATGATAATAACATTACTTTAATATATGGTGTTGTCATTATAGCATACTACTGTCACCAGCTAGCTAAGTAAATGGGTAAATAGCTATTTTATACCATTTTTAATAATATAGTTCATCCTTATTACCTTTCACTATCATACATATCCTTATTTTCTATAAGCATGAGTTTTTCACGTTGAATTTTTTATGTAGAAATACGACATAAAAAAAAATGAAAATTTACATTAATTTTTTTTTCTGATTGAAATTTGTTTAGTTGATTTTTTCTCATAATTCAATACTTTTTTTTAACAAGTTCATAATTCAAAACTTATATTTGTCTTTCTAGTTTATATTAACTAATTAATTAATTTGCATTACGTTCGATGCCTCTTTTGTAATCTTGGACTATCGTATATTTTTCAATCTTAACATTTCTTATGTTGTGATTGTGCTGCTTTAATATATCATATTTTGGCCTTTATAACAAATATAGACTTTTCATATAAGATTATCACTCAAGAGGATTAATCAAATTTTGTGATCATCAAAGAAAAAATATAGACTTTTCATATAAGAAAAAATAATTATTATTTTAAAAATCATGATCATCAAGTTTTGTGTCTCAAGTCCTCAATAAAAACGAAAAGGCATTTAAAAATGGGGGGCCAATTTTAACCACCTAATTACACATTTACGAAAACAATTTATTTTTCTTGAGCAAACATCTACGAAAACAAGTTGTGCAATAATAGTCCATTCATGTGAGCAAAAAATCATTCATTTTGATTTCTTGTTTGATTTTGTTTGATTCTCATTCAAACAAAATAAGAATAAAAAATCATTAAGTAAATAAAAAATGAAAGGAAATATTGTATAACTATAGATATATGATGCTACTCAGCTACATACCAGTCACTTGTTTTAGTTGGGAAACTGACAAGCTGTCCCATGTGCCTTACATGCATTTGGAAATATGAAATATGACACTCGGGTCACTTTTTATTATATGGTTTGGAAAATAAGTGGGTGTGACGTTGAAAATTTATCTACTTAAATAATTTCTTATCCATAAGTTGCTAAAAGAAACTCCATTACGCTACTATTTCATTAAACTACGAAAGCAACAGTATCATCATGAGAAGGTGGTTTTTGTTGTCCTTTTCTAATTCCCCTCATGATTAAATAGTACATCTTGATTTCATTGTATTAAAGTTGAAATACTACTACTTAATTAGGGAGGAAATTAATAGATATAGTTTCATTTTCTTAAATTGTTCTCTTGATATAAGAAACATATTCCCATAAAAAAAATTGTTACGTTACTTTTTTAAACAAAATTGGAAATTTTATTATAGATAGTTACGTTTAGTAATTTGATTTGGTGTGTTTAAATGAAGCATAAAAGTCCATCAACTTTGCATATTTTCTTAATTATTGTTTAGCAAATAATTGACAAAACATTAGGTGTTTGGTGATGCTTATGAACACCTCTACTTGCAGCAAGACCTTTCAATTACGGCTTCTTTTTTTTTTCTCCCTTCCTTTTTTTGGGCATGTTGCTATACATATGTATACATGTCTTTCAATGTTGATTGCTTTGTTTTTGTTACGAGAAGCTCAATAATAATCTAATCACTTTGACCACAGATGCTATATTATTAATTTATTGGTAAAGTCCTTCTTTTAATTATATTCAAGAGTTTGGATTAAGACTTGAATATATTGTGACGTTTTGATTCCACAAAATGTCAAAAAATGGGGTGTTTTTGTTTGTTTCGTAGTATTATAAAATATTCTTTTATTCCGGTTGGTATTAATTAACCTAATGACAAATTAGTGAAGGGAAGAAGAAGACTTTTCAATTGAAAACAATAACAAAGAAAAAAACTTAATTGGAACAGAACAATTAAGAAGAAAAAAAAATCAAGATATATCAAATTTTGTGAGGAAAGTTATATTAAATTAAAAATTACAATAAATGATGTTCCTTTTGAAAATATGTATTAAGATTAGCACTAATTTAAATATGTGTTGACATAAAGAATTATTTGTTGAATGAATTATATGTATTCACATGCAGATTGTGTCTGATGAAGCAAGAGCAATGTACAATGGTGGAGCTGCAGGGTTGACTTTTTGGAGTCCTAATGTGAATATTTTCCGTGATCCACGGTGGGGCCGTGGCCAAGAGACACCCGGTGAAGATCCCACTGTGGCCGGAAAATATGCCGCCAGCTACGTTCAAGGATTACAAGGCAACGGTGCCGGGAACCGGCTCAAGGTTGCGGCTTGTTGCAAACATTACACTGCCTATGATCTTGATAACTGGAATGGTGTAGATAGGTTCCATTTCAATGCCAAGGTATTTATGACCTAATATTATAATTTTATTTGTTTAATTATACCATACTTATAAGGGGGGCCATTTAATTATTTATGCAATTATTTGAAAATTATTATTTATATGAAATTTCACCCATCCAAAATTGGTTGATTTATGAGCCAAAAGTGGTAGGTAGTTTATTACACTGTTAAGAACAATGTTCTCAATTTTCATGTGCATGTCTAAGCCTTATTTGAGTGGTTACTAGTGCCGCATGGGTGTACAGTCATATTATACCAACCAAAGTATGGAGGTGTTATTTGCTTTTGTCATTCTATTTGTTTTGGTTCAAAGAAGTAGTTTCCATAAATACAAGATGGGAAGAATCAATATGATTTTTATTAAAGTGGAAGTTATGCAAGTTGTTGTTGATAAAGACTTTAGGCCACTTGCATTGCATAATTTGTTCGGTTAAATGATAGTGATGTTCATTCAAACTACCAAATTACCACTTGTGCATCATAAACCATTTTGTTTTCTACATCATTGATTAGTAACCCCCTTTGTTGATGTAACTATAATTGAAAAAAATAATTGTAGAAGAATTTACCCTCAATTATTTATTAGTGTAAATCGAATTTGATATCCCAAAATTTACAACAATCACGTTATGCATCAATCACTTGCACTAATAGTATTGAAAGAGTAAATATTCATTAACCAATGCCACAAATTTATACAAGGATTTGGATTGTTAATATGAAGATGTTTATGCAGGTGAGTAAACAAGATTTGGCAGACACATATGATGTACCATTCAAAGCTTGCGTGTCGGAAGGGAAGGTGGCGAGTGTAATGTGTTCCTACAATCAGGTCAATGGCAAGCCCACTTGTGCTGATCCCGAACTCCTTCGTAACACCATTCGTGGCGAATGGCGCCTTAATGGGTGAGACTATAGCGTGTTGTTATCATTTCTCTTCGTTAATATTGTATGTTTAATTTTTTTTTTCCTAACATTTGTCATTTAAAAAAATAGGTACATAGTTTCAGATTGTGACTCAGTTGGAGTTTTATACGACAACCAACACTACACGAGAACACCCGAAGAAGCAGCAGCCGCAGCGATTAAAGCGGGCCTGGACTTGGATTGTGGCCCATTTTTAGCCCTACATACTGATGGTGCTATTAAGCAAGGGCTTATTTCTGAAAATGATCTTAACCTTGCTTTAGCTAACCTCATTACAGTCCAAATGAGATTGGGTATGTTTGATGGTGAAGCCCAGCCATATGGTAATTTAGGCCCAAGAGATGTTTGCTTACCAGCCCATAATGAAGTTGCACTTGAGGCAGCTAGACAGGGTATTGTTCTTCTACAAAACAAAGGAAATGCACTGCCACTATCCCCTACAAGATACCGCACTGTAGGAGTCATTGGTCCCAATTCTGATGTTACTGTTACAATGATAGGAAACTATGCTGGTTAGTTACTTCTCACTAAAGTAACCGCTTTTTTTTTTTTAATAAACTTACATAAAGTGAAGCTATGTGGTAAAATAATACATTTAGATTGAATGTATGTGTAAAATTAATTTATGCTTGATTTTAATATCATTATATTGTATTTCTTTTATAGGTATTGCTTGTGGTTATACGACGCCGTTGCAGGGGATTGCCAGATATGTGAAAACCATTCATCAAGCAGGATGTAGGGATGTGGGTTGTGGTGGAGACCAACTATTTGGGCTTTCAGAGCAAGTGGCAAGACAAGCTGATGCAACAGTATTAGTAATGGGCTTAGACCAGTCCATAGAAGCAGAATTTAGAGACAGGACTGGGCTTCTTTTACCAGGCCACCAACAAGAGCTAGTGTCTAGAGTAGCTAGGGCTGCAAGAGGCCCAGTTATCTTGGTACTCATGTCTGGTGGGCCTATTGATGTTACATTTGCAAAAAATGATCCCAAGATTAGTGCTATTTTGTGGGTTGGTTATCCTGGTCAATCTGGTGGAACTGCCATTGCTGATGTTATCTTTGGTAGAACTAATCCAGGTAAGCAAAATAGTTACAAAATAATATTAATAGTTTAATCGTTGGTCTTCTGGCCCCCTATTTGCTCTTTATTCTGAAAAACAATCTTTGGAAATTATCTTCCGAAGTCTTTAAAAGCACAAAAAATACAGTTCAAGAGTTATCTCTCTAACGACTTGTGCAATTTGACTTTTGTTGCATCTAATTCGACTTTTTTTTTTGTTGGGCCTTTATTGCAGGAGGAAGGTTACCCAATACATGGTACCCACAAAGCTATGTAAGCAAAGTGCCAATGACAAACATGGATATGCGTCCAAATCCAGCAACAGGGTACCCAGGAAGAACCTATAGATTCTACAAGGGCCCTGTAGTGTTCCCATTTGGGCATGGACTAAGCTACTCAAGATTCACACACTCCTTAGCACTTGCACCCAAACAAGTTTCAGTCAAGTTTACAACACCTCAGGCTCAAGCCTTCACAAACTCAAGTAACAAAGCAATGAAAGTGAGTCATGCAAATTGTGATGAATTGGAAGTAGGGTTTCATGTGGATGTGAAAAATGAAGGGTCAATGGATGGGTCCCACACACTTCTAGTTTACTCCAAAGCACCTAATGGTGTTAAACAATTGGTGAACTTTCATAAGACTTATGTTCCTGCTGGATCAAAGACACGTGTTAAGGTTGGTGTTCATGTTTGTAACCACCTTTCTACTGTGGATGAGTTTGGGGTTCGAAGAATTCCAATTGGTGAACATGAACTTCAAATTGGTGATCTCAAACATTCTATTTTGGTTCAAACTTTGGACCAAATTAAACATTAATAAGTGTCAAAAAAGTTTGACATATACAAAGAAGTTTTACAATATTTTAGAAGAATAATTTTGAATTTATGCAAAATGTAAAATACGGAATAGAGGTTGGATTATATTTGTATGTCAATTTATAGTGCCACAGCAATGTGCCATTCTTGCTCAAGTGTAAAATAGAAAATCTATGTGACATCCTTGTAAAATAGTCATTGACAAGTGTACCATTGGCACTTTATATGTTGTTGAAAAAGGTTTTTGAACAAAGTTGGAAGTTCTTATATCATTATTACTCATTGCACCGTAACAAAAAATGGTTATTCATTGCATTTATTGTATTAATTTTTTTTTATAAATTTATTGTCTCAAAATTACATGCTTGATTCGTACTATACATGAAACATCAATAAGGGTTTATTATTATTGTTGCAAGCCTGCACCCACCTTTATGCTTAAATATCTTGGGATAAACAAAATCAAAAACGAAATTAATCTACAAGTAAAAAAAGTTACAAAAATAAAGAAACGCAAATATTTTTTTCTCAAATTTTTGAATTGAGATATGAATAAAATATAGCTGGAATGAAAAAACTTTCAAAAGTTGACTTGGGCTCATTACTTCATGTATAAAATAATTAAGAAAATTGTTGTTATGCTACCCCCATTTACTCTCATGCACCCCAAAATGACGTTTTTATCTGCAACGACAATTAACTATTGTAAATTGGTCTACAGTAGTTAAATGAGGAACGGTAGTTAACTATCGCAACACAATAGTTAACTACGGCGCTTAACTGCCATAGCTACACTATGTCCAAATTGCTTATACATGTGGGCATGTTACATTGTCATGGCCAGTATTCCATTTCAGAAATATTCAAGTTGAGCTTTTACCAAGACAAGTGGACAACACCTGTTATTCATTTTATTTTGAGCTTTTCCATTTGGTTGCCACTTATTTACTATCTTACAGTTCCTTGACTTATTTATTCAGATATTTAAACAACAAAATGTGAAACACGTTTTCAACTTTTATCATTATTAGTGGTATACATTGAATTGAAGTGAAGTATTATGTTCAAATCAGGGGCGATTGGCTTCATATGAATGGAGTAGCATTGGCTACCCCAAAAGAAAAGAAAAGAAAAAAATATAGTTTTATATGTAGCTATCCCATTAATATATTATTTGGCTACTCCAAACAATTTTGTTGGTTGAAAGAGAGATATTGTTAATAAAATATTGATAATCTATTTAGTTTAGTGTCAATCATAAATAAATTTGACTTCTTAAAACATCATAGAGCTCAACTTTTTATAAATAATTATCGTTAGATTTTAGTTTCTTCGTTGTCGTTTCATTAAATATAAATAAAAATTATTGTAAATTTATTTTACTTATTGAATAAGTTTAATATATTGATTTTTAAATAGATTTTATTTCTTCTTTATATTTGGCCCCCTCGTAAAAATTGTGCTAACTTCGTCGCTGCTCCAAATGGCTTATTGATGGAAATGTGTTCTGATAAGATATTGTTCTTGGTGACAAAATTGATTAAAAAGTGAGCATGAGATGGTGCCCTTCAAATACTTATTTATGAAATATCTTTTGCTGATGATATTGGATTTTTTCCGTGTTTAATATTGTTGAGATTTGATCTTCCTACGATACTAAGCTAATATAGGAGTGTTTTTTTTTCCTGTATACATATGTTTGGATCTAGAACGGCAGTTAACTATCTTAGACCAATGATCGGTAGTTAAAATGTCGTTGAAGGTAAAAACGTCATTTTAGAGTGCCTGAGAGTAAAAAGTGTAGCCTAAAGAGCAATTTCAAATAATTATTCATTAATATAGCACTAGATCCAAACTACGGTTTTAGGCTTCAAATTTTTAGGTTAAAAAAGTTTACAAAAATCGATTTAAATATATGTCTTCACAACTATATGGCCGGGTAGTTTAGTATTTTAGAGTTGTGATGTTATTCTGATTCAAAGACTGTAATCAAGTTGATATCAGAACCCGTCAATGCTTGACATCACTACGCAACAATTATTTATAATATAAATGAGTTCTTTTCTAGACACATTCACATGCATCACACTCTTCGGGAGGGGAATGCTTGTGCCGACTATCTTGCCAAGCTTGGAGCTGATAGCCATGAGAACTATCGTTTTATTGCAGTTCCTTTAGCCGAAATTAGCCTACTCCTGCTAGCTGATCCTAGTAGGATTTCTTTTTCTAGATAGTTTTTTTTTTCTGTTCTTTTTTTTTTCTTTTCACCTATTCTACCAAAAAAAAAACTCGCTTGATAAAAGGAGGGGGCCTTGTATCATTCTTGACCAATGTTAAAAAAACCTTGAACTTTGATTTTATTTTTATTTTTTCTATACGCCCTATAATATTTTTATTTATTTTAAAAGATCTCACTGTAAAATTTGCTTTAAAACTTTAAGTATATTCCTCTAAAATAAATCTTTGAATATATTGAACCGATCCTGTACAGCACATGTCTTTTATTTCATTTTTTTGATTACATGAAGGGCCTAAGCCCGTACAACACATGTGTCTTGTTCTTGATGAGAGTTGGTTTTTGATTTTCTTGATGCGAGAAAAATGTTGTACTAGTTTTGTGTGTCTAATAGCACACATTTTTAAAACATGTGACATTTAATATTTCTTCGGTCTCAAATTAGATGTGCTCTTTCATAATTTTCTTTGTCTTAAATTATTTGTCTCTTTCATAATACTAATGTAATATTTATTACTCTCTCCATCTTTTTTTATAAGACTACTTTACAAAAAAGTTTTGTCTTTAAATATAAGACTATCTACAAATTTCTAGATGTATTTATTACTATTTTTCCAAATACACCCCTCATTAATATTAATAAACCTTAAATATGAAAAGGTAATATTAAATATCTCTATAGACAAAGGGTAATTTGGTAATAGTAACATACATTTATGACAAATTTATTACTTCAAACACTTTTCTTAATACCCGCGATTTTTGTAAATTATTCCTACAAGGGAGGGAGTATTCTTTTTCACTACATTTCTAAAGTAGCCCCTTTTTATGAAAGACCAACGATGGAAACACATTGTTGTAGAAGGAAGAGGAGACGAGTGTGAGATGATGGTGTGAGAAATGGTGAAGGTTTGAAGGATATTTATAGGGGGAAATTGTGAAGAATGGGTGCATAGAGTGTAACGACTCTTAATTATGAGTCAAAAAACATGTTTAAAGGGTTTTACCAGCCATTAAAGCTGGTAAAAACCTTTGAAAAACGTGTTTCATGAGTCACTGAACATTGTCCAGAACTCTGACTTGGTTCAGATTATATAATTCAGAATGTATGAAAGCTTTCCGGGTTATGTAATCCGAAATGGTTCAATATTGGGTGAAAAATGAGAGAAACTTCGTGCTTTGTAGGGTGAAGGATGTTTCAGATTATACAATCCGAAAATATTATGTACATGATTTTTTTGAGTGGTCCACATTGCACCGATAGTTTCTGTTGTCCACGACGTCTAGAAAATTCTATAAATAGGTGTCCCTGTTTTCATAACTAGTAAACCACACAGAAAAAAAACCATGAAAATTTCTGTCATTGATCCAAACACCAAGCTAGCAGCAGTTTACTACAATGGGAGAAAACCACCCCATTTGTTCAAGATTCGCATTGATGTCACACTCTATGGGTTGAAGGATTATGTGGATCAAATCAACCGTCAACTCAACCACAGAGACACAAGGAGGGTGGACGGTGTTGAGTATCGACGTCCATCGATCGACTCAGTCGGAACGGTGCGTGATAGAATTTTAGCAAGTGTACTAAAACTATCGAAGTAATAAAATATGAGTTCGTATCCACGAGGACTGTGTTAATTTCAATATAGCAATATGGTTGATAAATAGGATGTATAAAAGTTATGGTTGCCCTAAGCAGTTGGATTAGGTTGATAAAGTATACAAAAGATAATAAAAGTTGATTGAAATTATAAGGAAAGATGAGATCAAGTCTTTCGAATCCTCTGATTAATTCTGGTTTGGTGAATTGCATCCTATTACTATGAATGATCCTCTAGTTTTACGATGGTTAACAAAAATAGTTCTAATCAATCCCTTGAGTTAGAACCCTCTTCTCAGATTACAGGCCCATAATTCCTTAGGTGATCTAATATTCCTTGAAGGTTTTAAACATGTTAACTTATGATCACAATAAACGATTATCTATTCCTAGACTAACATGGTTTATTTAAACAATTCAATTAGGTCTAAATCGAAAGCTAGGGTCAGTAGTCATTCATCCTCACGAATTCATGTTATATATTATCAGTATATAAAAAGCATTAAGAGCAATTGAATTGAATAAAACTATATTAGCATTCATAAGCAATAGAGTTTCACAGCCACATGTGTTCAAACAGATTACATCAGATTAATCTCAGACTCAATCTCTAAGAGATTTAGCTACCCATAATGTGAATTACAAATAACTTAATCTATAGAAGCATAAAAACATACATAAACTGACTATTAGTTGGATGGGATGGCCACCTCTTTAGTCTTGTGCTCTCAAAATCGTGCTTCAATTCTCCAAAATTCTGAACCCTTATTTCTGAAAACAAATCAGCTTAAATAGGCAATCTGCGCCTAAAATCGTGACACGATTTCAGGACATTGTGACACGATTTCAGACATCAGTGACACGATTCTTCATTAAAGCCCCAGGATTCTCAAAAAATAGTTTCACAATCGTGTCACGATTATGCAACCGTGACACGATTTTAAAGGCACAATCTTCTTCCAATCTAGTCAGAAAATTGTGACAAGATGCCCAAATCGTGTCACGATGCAAATAATTTCAGTTCTTGATGTTTTCTTGCTTTTTGCACCCCCAAGATGTCTTAAATATCTACAGATATGATGTTCACACTAACAAAAACTCTAAAAAATTACGTAATGACAGGATGTTATCAGTGCGGTTCAGCCGGATGATGCTCATGAACGACGACGACGTGAGAACCATGTTTTCGATCTTTAGTCAGTACAATATTAAAGGACCGATCGAGTTGGACGCTTCGTTGGTCAGATTTGCTGAACAAATTCAGAAAAGTTTGATCCGTCCCACGAACTACGAAGAGATCAGGGCTCTGCTGGATGGACTAGACGAAGACATTAGTTTAGCTGATCCATGATCGATTATGTTTTATTTTATTATGTGTTTTATGTTGTTGAATTATGTTGTTAAAATAAATATATCTATGGTCAGTTTTATGTTGTTGAATTATGTTGTTAAAATAAATATATCTAGATAGATTCTGAAGATCTTCATCATGCTGTCAAATATAGATAGATAGATTCTGAAGATCTTCATTATGTTGTCAAATATAGATAGATAGGTTCTGAAGATCTTCATCATGCTGTTTAATTATTTTTGTACCTTTTTTTAAATTTTTTCCTATGTCATTGGCCATGAACACCTATTAAAAATGAAACTTAAACACAGTCTGATGCTGTTCGGACTATAAAATACGAAAATATTTATACAGGTTTAGATTGTATAATCTGAACCCCTCAGAGTTGGACGGTGGCGTTTCACCAAAGATTTGGAAGGTTTGTGGTGTGTTTAATGCATTTTTGGTCGGTTGGACCATGGAAAACATTTTCTTTGACTGTAGTTATGGTCTAGGACTGATTTAAGACTATAAATAGGCTTGCATCTTCAACAATTTCATTCATTCTTCACTTTCCATCTTTTCTTACTTTTTCCTAAACATTTTTTAGTTTTTTAGGAGTGTTTATGGTGTCATGGTCATTGCTGACCGTTCATAGAATCCCTGCAGTTGCTTTGCAATTTATGCGGGGATTCTACGACGGTCAGCAGAGACCTTTGACATCAAACACAACACAAAAAATGCAGTTCGTAAATTCTCAGATTATATAACCCGAAATACCCTAACAATCTAGTTCAGATTTTATAATCTGAACAAAATGTATTTTTGGAAATTTTACAAGGCGCGTGAGAAGTAGATAGGGTGAGAAAAGTAAAAGCCTTTTTTCTTTCATCACATGGTTTCTTATTGGGTTGTTTGTAAGGAATCTCGTTACCAAGCATAAGTTGGGATATGTGTGTGGCTCCACATTATGTTGACTCATAAAAGACCTCACAGCCTGCTTTTCCTCCTCCTCCTCCTCATCTTCCTCATCCTCCTCCTCCTAATCATCATTGTCGTCATCATCATCATTACTACCCAATTTAAAGTCTTCCGACCAGCCATAAATTAGAAATTAAGGACTAGAAAACAAATACTTATCACTTGTTAGGAGAGAATCACAATTTTTCAATACGTTGGCAATCTAAAAACTTTATAATATGCTCGAACTTACATTGTTAGGCTAACAAATTCTCAAAAAATTGATACTTCATGTTATGTTTTTTGTTTATATAGGTTCCTGCCACCTAAGGGTAGAAATAGGTTGAGTCGAGTTAGAATTTACAAGGCCTAGATTTGACATGTCAAAATATTTAAGGCCTAAATCTGGTTTCTAGTCAAGTATAGACTTACTTGTTAGGCCCGAGCGTGACCTTCTAAAAGTTTTATATGATTTGGTTAAGATTAAACTCTCTTTTGAAATTTAACATGATATTTTAGAAAATTTAACTATATGTGATATCAAATTCCAATTCTAGTTTATAATAATGCATTTAAATATGTGAAAATAATTTAATGTAGACTGATAATTTTTTTTTGTGGTGATGTAACTTTTCTGGTGGTGATATAGACCGATAAGCTTAAATTACTGAAAAAGATAACAAATTTATAATTTAAACCAAAGTACAAAACTTAATATAATAGTAATAATAAATATTACTCATATTTACTTAAGTAGATTGATCTGGTAGATCTAAAATACTCTTTGTATGGCATGTGACATGATCTTTTTAGTTAAATAAACTTTTAAAAAAACCTTAGCATATTCTCTAATTAAAAAAAAAAGTCTGGTTTTAAGTTACATGAGTTAGAATGTAGGTTATTGTAGGCGAGTTGATCTATTTCCACTTCTACTTCTATCTGAGATAATACTATTCAAGACATCATCAAATATTAAATGTGGATATATCTTCCATCTAATTCATACATTAACTCACCGCGTTATAAAAGACGGAGTTTAGTTCATTCTGCTAAACCCAATCAAGATTGGTTATACACTTATACTTGTTGTTAGTTGATATAAGAGAAATAATTGTTATACAATATGACATTGGGTACCATTTTAAACAGGGAAGTGTCGGTAACGTTGATGATTTGTAACGTGAAAAAATTGTACGTTGAGGTATGAGATGGACCAATCGATGGCGATATCCTAACGGCATAAACTACGACATCCAATGGTTATAAAGCTTTTTTAGTCTCTTTTCTTGGCCTTTTTCAAGTTTGAATTTTAAAAACAAAACAGTAGTATAGTATACTAATACTAATTCAACTCAATCTGGTCATACTTAATTCATTCAATTAATTGAATATATCATTCCAACTTTAGAGGAAAAGAAATCTCAAAATTAAAAAATTATGCTAAACCTAGCCATTCAAAAATGTCCACACACAGTCCAAAAATCAAAACGTCTTATCTGCCTATCTATCCACATAGAAATGTATGCAATTTGGATATTTGATATATAAAATCCAAATTTAAATGATTCATATTATTATATCATTATTGTTATGCCATTTTGTAGCTTCTTTCCTAGCCTCTCCTCGTATAATTATTATAAATGTAATATCTTAGCATTTGTAGTGGATGTATATTCTTATCTAACCTTCTCACTCAAACCTCTCTTCATTGTCTCTACTTTTTATCTTTTTCTTTGGGTTTTATCTCTTCTCTTGCATCTCTACCTTGCTCCCACCACAAGGTAATTATCAACATCACACTTTTCTTTTTCATTATTTCCTATTTTATTTTCTTTGTGTTGCTTTCACTTATATGCTATAAAAATTGGGTATGCTTCTACGCCATTTACTATAGCAACTTCTCTTAGCTTGATTTTGGAGAACTCTTTGCTCTCTCTTTCTCTAACCTTATCTTTCATCTTGCTTTTGTGTGTGAGTCTTCACTTTGCACTCAAATTAATGCTTACATTTTATTAATCAATTGATTAAATTTTCATTAAATGGAATGTTTTGATTTGTGTGTGATATATCAATTTGTTTTGTTGAATAGGTAAAGGGAGATGGCAGAGTTTAACAGAGAAGAATATTTTGCTGCCAATAACGTTGAGGTAGATAACCTAACCTCAACTCATCTGTTTTGTTTTTTTAAAAATAATATATTTATTTAACCGTATATACATGAAATATTTTTCACATTTCTATAACCTCAATTTTTCACCTTTATATTTTCACATTAAATATATACCCATTATATATTATACAACTAAAAAGAAATGAAAAAACTACAATAAACACATTTTAATCTCATTGCAATGTGGCGAACTAATATTCAAATTTTAATTACAATGTTCAAATGGCAACGAAAATTAAAGAGAATAAGATAAGTGCACATGTGGAATTCCAATTGTGCACAATATTTGTACCAACGTACTGTTTTTTTCATCATATTGGTACCATGTACTTAGTACTTTAATTGTGTCTATCATACATGCATCTAGGCTTTCTGAAATTATATTGGTTGTCTAGTTGCTGGTAGCAGTCATATCATACAAATTGTTGTAACATGGAATAGAATATTGTGTGAATTCACGTTTGACCCTGTTTTGCTTTCATTTCCATGTGTACAATAAATGGTTTTATAATTTTTACAATTGCTCATTATTCATGACCTACATTTTTTATAGGATTTCATGACCTACGTATATACATGCACATTGTAAAAGGGCATACATATCGTTATTATTAATTTATGCCCATTTTTTTTTATAAAGAATTTATACCTACTTATATTTAGAGCTTTCAAAATAATTATATAAAGCTTTTTTAAAATTAAGAAAAAAAGATGAGAGATTTTAGCATGAAGATATTTTTGGGGAGCCAATTAAATTGTCGGTTAGAAAGTTCTAAGGGGTCCCTACCTTATGAGGATGTCACAACATAGTTAACAAAGCAAAATTCACTATGCTAAACAAAACAAGCCTAACTGGCTGTAGGGCTATCAAGCAAATCATGTGAACCTTATTTCTCCCAAACATGAGCTTCTCATGGCAATAATTAATTCTTGCTTTCTTTATATATATATATATATATATATATAAAGAATATAATTTAGATCTTCTAGAATATTCTCTCCCTACTACACATAAGAAATCGTTGTCTTTTCTTTCTCATGATAGTTTTAGTGACATATTCTTTTGAATATAATTTGATGAAATCAAAGTAGATTAGGTTCAAATTAGGTTAACCATAGAATTAGTCAAATGAGATTTTTTTTTTATTGCAGTCATCCCCATTAAGTCACTCAAAGGAGATAAAAGAATGACTTGGTGGCTATGGTGAAAGAATTAAGGAGTGGAGTAATATAGATATCAATGATTCGATCTCCATCGTAAGCATAAAAACTAACAGAGAAATGATATTTGAACAATCATTTTTAAACAACTTTTGTGAGAACTCTTTCTTATACTCTCATTGTACTTTTATTTTCTCTCTCTATTGTTATTGTCCAATAAAAAAAAGGAAAAAAGATTGTCACTAAAGTTGTTTAAAATTAATTGTCCAAATATCATTCCTCAAACTAATAATACCAACATTTCGTTTCAAAAACAAAAAGTCACTAAAGTATCATATGGGTGGGTGTAGACTATACTTTCATGAAAAAGCAAAGTAGTAGATTGTAAGGACCTAGTCTTTCATTGACAACTATGTAATAATTCTCCCTAAAAAAAAAACTGTGTAATAATTTGAACATTCGCCATAATTTTTTACATAAGGATCCAAATGCATTTTAAATGAGGCGAAAAATCATCTTTACTTGCATTAACAATGTGATTATAAAAACTACTTGACTGTTGTATAGTTTAAACCTTTTCTTGCACTAACAATGTCTTGAATTTATCTTGTGGTTGGTGAGATTTGTCCCTAACTTTATAATACTGTATAAAATAAGTTCTTTTAATTTTTTGTTGGAAATAACATTTTTTTTTTGTAAATTAGTCAACATCCGTGGGCAAGAAGTATGGTGGGCTTGTCCCAAAGAAAAAGCCTTTGATATCCAAAGTAAGCCTATATTGAAAAAACAACATTTTTTTTATACAATAATTGAATAATAATTCATCCATGTTTTACTTTTTTTGTTAACAAGTTCCAACTGAATCTAATGCTTTTTCCTCTTTTATTTTATTTTTTATGTGTGTTAAAAAGGATAATGAAAGGGCATTTTTTGATTCAGCAGACTGGGCATTATGCAAGGTATTTTTGAATTTTATATTAAATAGTAAAACATATAACAAAATTCATTTTCTAATTTGGATATATAATTTGTTGGAATTAATCTTTATAGCAAGGTGCTGGAGTGAATCAACAATCTACAGCAGCCGTAGAGACCCTACGACCAAAACTACAGGTACATTTTTAAAAATATTATTAGCATTTTTTTTTAAAAAGTATTATTAGAATTTATTTATTTTGTGAGTATTTATCCATTTTTCCTCTGTTTTTTATTTATTTATTTTTTTAAACAGAAAACTCCACATCAGCAGCTTCCCCCAAGAAGACCTGCATGCACATCTGGTTGAGATAATTCGTGAGTTACTCTAATCATATGAATCACTGGTAATTTTTTTAAATAAAAATGTGTTTTAATTAATAATTATATTCTATACTCATATATGTATTCATTAATCAGTACATCAATTATTTTGCAGGGAGAGTGGATTCAACAATTGGCACAAGGATTTGCTCATGAGTTAATTTTATAAATGTCATGATGTTCTAGCTGGTCTCATGTATATTACCATTAGTTCACTTGATGCTTTTGATTATTGGCAGTTAAATAAAAGTCCATTTCAATTTCTTTTTGTTTTCAAGGAATTTCCATCTATTTTACCAAAACGTGGGATTGAACTTAGGATTTGAAATGTGGTAGATCCATATTTAGGACCAATTTTTTCATAGTCACAATCCTAAATAAATTTTATTTGGGCGTATATATATGAAAGATAAAATTTAAAAGAGAAATGATATTAAATAATGTGATTAAATTATTTCTCTTTTAAGTTTTATCATTTATGTATATGTGTCCAACTAAAATTTATTTAGGGTTGTGTCAATGCAAATGTTACTCAATTTAGATACTTTAAGTTTGGTTGAGTACCGAGTACTTCATATGCAAAATTTGTTTAACATTTTAATTTATTTCAAAATAAATCAATATAAAATATGATATGACATTGAATAATTAGACGAGAGGCGTATATACTCAACCAAACTCCATGAGTACCATTGTGTTCATCTCTCAATATCTTATCTCATGACTTACATGATTATTGCGCTTTTTGATAAATACAACTTGTTCTACTTTATAATAATCATTTTGCTAATGAGTGCCCCTGTTAAGAAACTATTCATTGAAAAAGTTTGATACTTCAATTTCCAATACATTTGAATGCATAAGTTTCCAACAAAACTTACTATCGAAAGTTCTTAAAAAGTGTCCTTACGGTACTCATTAGCATTTTCAAAAAGAAAATCTAAAAAGAGTGTTACTTTCAATTTTCAACGTAATTCTAGTTGATATTTTTTTAATTGTATCATCTAATTAATACTACGTGAGTCACTTTTAAATTATTTATATTCAACTTTACATTTATGATAATATAAAATAATCAATGATTAATAACGATAATTTAATAGATCATCATTTTCTTTTTTTCATTCATCACTTTTTTGTAATCAACATAAAATAGTCAAATGGAACATTTATTTTGTGACTCAGTACGGTTTTGTATCAGAATGTTGACAATATAAATTAGAGAAAAAATACGTACAAATGATGAAGAAGTTGAAGGCTAATAATCAGTAGCCTAATTGTTAATATAAAAGATATTCAGTATAACTGAATATAGAAGGAGTAGGAGACTAATGTGTCTATAATATAAAAGTTTTTTTTTAAAGTAGTATAATGGTTATACTCGGCCATTTTAAATGTGAAGAAATAATTGATGACTCTGTGTCATACCATATTTTTAGAGTCTTTTTAATTAAGTTTTTAGTTTATTATTGTTAGTTTAATTTCTAATTTAGAGTCTTTTTGAATAAATTATCGTTTTTGATTCATCGAGTCAATATAAGAGATTATTATTATTATTATCAGTTAGTGACATGTGAAATGAAACAAATCCAAGAAACTTGTCAGCATGAATTGGCCACGGGAAGAAACTCTTGGAGGTTGTATAAACAAGTAGATACAAGTGGGCTTGGTTTATTGGTCAATGAGTAGTAATATTGCGGTGTGTTGACCTAAAATGAAAAAGAGGAGGCCACGAGGTCACTTGTAAAGGGAAAAGAAACGGAAGAGAAGATCATATAAAGAGAAAGCGCACAACACATAGAGAGGAGGACGTTTTGGGACAGGTTCATTACGTTTGGAAAGCACAGGAGGCCAGAGAAAGTTGCGCGCATATAATGAAGAAAAGCATGAATTGAAGCAACTACAAGGGAGATTAAAGAATCAGAAGTGAAGCCGGCACCGTCGGAATTTCTTTAGGTTAATTTGATTTTCAATGTTGTTTACTTTTATAATCATGTCTAGCTGATTCCTTTGTCGATCGGGTCTTAGATGATTTTAATTTAAGCTGTTTTAATCATGTGATTGTATAAACTCTTTTCAATGCAATTACAATCCTAGTCTTATTCAGAATTATTTGTTCTTAATGCTTTTTGTATACTGATCATATATAAAATGATTTCAAATATCAATTGACTATTGACACTAGCTATTGAATTAGACCTAATAATTCTGGTTAATCTAACAGGTCAATCTAGGGATAAATGATTGTTAGGTTATGACATATAAATTAACGCTCATATAAAACCTTCAACGATTACGGACTCACCTAATGAATTAGGGTGTTGTAATTCGAGAAGAGAGTTTTGAGTCAAGGAATTGATCAGAACTATTTTGTTAATTTGTCGTGAGACTAGGAGAGTAATTGTAGAAACTAGGTGCAATTTACCAACCAGCGAGAATTAATTGATTCGAAAGACCTGATCACTTTAATCCTTGCTATTTTTCCAAAACAATTTATTTTTATTTTCCATTGAACTCAAATATATGCACTACATACCCCATATTTGTTAAATCCTTATTATAACTAAATTGTCGAGTTGAGATTGAAACAATCCCTGTGGACGAACTTATAAATTTTATTACTTCGATGCATTTTTAGTACACTTGCTAAAAGTCTATCAATAATGTATTCCAAGTTTAAACTTAGACTCATGCATATCAACATCCCTACAACTATCAATTGTACTTACGTCTATAATATAAAGAGAAATGTTAGGAACATTCTATTTCCATCACTCTCTCTAACATCCACTCTTCTATTGAGTGAAACTCATGTGAGTCTCACCACTTTATGTGATTTCATTTTTAATATGTGGTACCCACATGAATTTCACTCAATAAGAAAGTGAAGTGTTAAAAGAGTGTCGATAACATTTCTCATAATATAAAAGATATTCAATACAATTGTATTATAATAATTGAATGATGATATCATGTGTTGTATCTTGATATGCGATCACAATGTGCTTCTAATGGCCATGATATGCTTGTAACACCACCACCTCCCACCCCTTCAAGTGTTGGAGATGAGATTGAAATTTCAAAAACATCCAACATACAAAGTATGCGTTGATAAGCATCAGCTTCTAAGTGGCTTTGTGAATATGTCTGCTAATTGATCACAAGGTGGAAGATAGGAAGGAAAGAGTATTAAGACATGTTTTAATTTATTTACGAACAAAATGACAATTACTCTCAATCTGTTTGGTGCATTCATAAAAAACTAGATTTTCGGCAATGTGAAGTGAGAAATAAACTATCACAATGAAATTTGATTGTCCGATGATGACCAATATTGAGATTAAATAGAAGATATTTTAATCACCGTGACCAGGGATGGAAGCTAGAAGGGGGACCAGCAGAGGTCACGATCCCCCCAAACTTTTTTAATTTTTTTTTATATTAGTATGTATTATATTTTAAATATATGATTGGTCCCTGCAAATATACCTCATTTGACTTTTGGTCCTTGTGAAAAAAAAATTTTGAAATCCGTCCTTGCAAAATTTTTGTTTTTTAAAATAGTCCCTGGACCCATTGAAACTGCTAGGTGGCACATTGATGCTGACGTGGCACACAGCTGACTTGTACATCAGTGGCCACATGGCAATTAAAAAAAAATTAAAATTAAAAAACACATTTTTTAATTTCAAAAATGATTTTTTTGTATTTAAAATTAAAGTAAAATTTGGAATTAATTTTAAAAAAGTTCAGATTATATAATTTGTGAAAATTTAATTTTTAATTTTTTTAAGGCTTTTTAATTTAAAAAAATCAAAATTTTAAAATTATTTTTAATTTATTTAAAAAAAATTTAAAAAACTTTTTAATTTTGAAAAAAAATAATCTGAAGATATGTTTTCTAAATTTTAATTTCGAACTTTTTTTCTTCTAATTTTGGAAAATTGATTTCCAGACTTTTTTAGAAGAAATATTTTTATTTAATTTTGAAAAAATTACTGAAAATAATATTTTTCTAATTTATCGATTTTTTCAATTCTGAAAATTAATTTCCAGATTATTTGAATTTTTTAAAAAAAATTCTTACATTTCGAAAGAAAATTCTAAAGATAAATTTTTATAATTTTTGAAAAATATTATCTGATTTTTTAATTTACGAAAATGATCTTTTATGAAGTTTTATCTTTTCGAAAAAACATCTTAATTTTTTTTAATTTCGTTTTTTTTGTGACAATTAAGTTCCTGAATTTTTTAATTTTTTAGAAATTTTTTTTTTTACTTTTTCGAAAAAAAAAATTTTTCGAAATTTTTTTTTTACTTTTTCGGAAAAAAAAATTATTTTCGAAAATTATGTATTTTTTAATTGCCACGTGGCCACTTTATGCACAGTCAGCGTGTGCCACGTCAGCATCAGTGTGCCACCTGGCAGTTCAATGGGCCCAGGGACTATTTTAAAAAACAAAAAATTTTGCAAGGACAGATTTCAAAAAAAAAATTTTACAAGGACCAAAAGCCAAATGAGGTATATTTGCAGGGACGAGTCATATATTTTAACCCCATTTTTTTTGTGAGCTTTATATGAGGTTGTATAATGGCCTTTTTTGACTCAATATATACGGTCTTAAACACTTAAGTTTATATGTTTAACTGCACTAATCTTTAACTTGAATCCTTAAAAGGGAAAAAGAAAGTGAGATTTTGTCTTCCATTTACAAAAGAACTCTAATCATTAACTAGAATCTCAAATTTAGATTCTTCATTGCAATTTTGCTTAGAAATTTTGACTCATTGTATGTGATTATGTTTGCTCTTTCTTGGGCACTACCAAAGGTTCACTGCTCGCGATTTCATTGTGAGTTCGTACGTTTGCATTTTCTTTATTTCATATTTCTTTCTATGTTATTCAAAAATCTTTCTAGTGTAGACTTCAAGATACGATCTCTTTTATATCCTTAAAAGTTCTTCTAATTTTGGATATATTTTAACTTTGAATATATCTTATAATTTCTTAATTTTCTTGTATATGTTGTGCATTTGAAAATTTATTTTTTCTTTAATAAATTATACTTTCAATTCAATCCCCTCTAAGTTTGATTCCTGGCTCCGTCCCTGATCGTGACTCTAAGAGTTGTGAAGGAATGATATTCTACCTTAGATAAAGACCATGAATTGTTGGTTGCTTCTTAGTTCTCCATAAAATGGGATTCGAACCCAACATGAAAAAGTTATCTATCTAGTAGTGGATTGACAAATAGAAAGGCGTCCATCCCAATCAAAGTCTGTAAATTCAACTAAATTATAGAACTAGATGCAGAAATAAATATATTTTTTTTACCAACAATCGCTTTAAGGTATAGAAGAACTCATATGGTCGAATCAACATGAGAGGAAAATGAAGATTGCATGAATTGACCAAGAGTGTTAACAACATATTCAATATCAGGACATGTCACTATTAGAGACATCAGGCGATAATACATTGTTGGATAAGGAAGATGATTTCTCTCATTTGGTTGTCACTAGGGATGGGAATAGGCCAGGCCGGCCTACAGGGGCCTACGACAAGCCAGACCAGGCCCAGCTTTTTTCTTAAATAGAGAAGACCTAGGCTTTTTTAGAAGCCTATTTAGCTTAAAAGGTCAGGTCACAGACCATTTAAAAAGCCTCTTAAGCCTATTAAGCCGGCCTATTTAAGTAAATATGAATAATATTATTTATTATTATAATATATTGTGTACTTTGACTTAAAATATAAATTCGTTAGTAATTTAAGCTTATTAGTATATATTAATTTTTCGCATATACAAATGTATTATTATAAATTAGAATTGAAATATGATACGATATATAGTTAAATTCCCTAAAAACTCATGTTGATTACTAAAAGAGAGTTTAATCTAATTGATTTATTAGTTGGTCAGTCTATTTAAACTTAGATCGCATTGCTTACTTAAATATGTTCATATGATATAGACTTTTAAACAGGCTAGTAGGCCTTATCAGACTTTCAGAAGGTCAGACTCAGGCCTTAAAAGTAAGTCTATGACAGGCCGCATGTCAGGTTTAGGCCTTAAAAAATTTGGCATGCCAGGACTTAGGCCTTGCAAAGCCTAGCTCGACCTAGCCTATTCCCATCCCCTAGTTGTCACTGATATTTGTGAGAAAGACTTGATAATTGTTGAGATTTGATAATGATAAATAGTATATCAAAGGAAAATTATTTTTTGATTTAATATGATTACAACTATATTACATTGATGTGAATCAGAGACCGACAAATACATTAAGAATGAATATTGTTTGTAGGAAAAGAAACTTTGAGAACCTATTATGCAAAGCCAGTCCAAGGCACTATATTCATTCATTATTTTCAGAATTTTTCAAAATTATGAAACCAAATAGAAAAATTTGTGGTGATTAAATAAACAAAATTCACATGATTTTCCACCGTAACAAATGTTACCTTAGCTTGTAAAGAAAGTATTAGAAATAAAAAGAAACCAACTTAGGTTTGATTAATTGGACTCAAGGAAAAGAAAGTTGTTGGCTTGCACTTCAACTGCATGCAATGACCTCATTTTCTTTTGACTATTTTCCATTTTCCAATGAAATTCACCCAACATATGCTCTCATTATTTGTGTACTACCTTCAATTAAATATTTATAAAACCATAAACTTAGCTAATTGTGGGAGGTTAATCTTGTTGAGAAAAAAATATTAGCAAGTAAATACTGGAGTATTAACACGCATGCTTAGTTACATTGTTAAGTTGATTAAGAAAGCTAAAAGGTAGTGGTTGGTAATGTTGGTTGCTAGATATTTGAATTAGCATGGTATTGAGCAAAACTATTTCTAGTAGCATAGCACAAAAGTGTGTAACGTTACATAACATTGCTATATAATGTACTCAAATTAAACTCCTTTATTTGCATGAATTGATACCATACACAAGCTTTCCATAATGGCATTTCGAATCAGTGTTAGGCGTTGGATTTTAGTCTTTGCACTACTTTATGTTTGTTTATTTTTGAATTTGAATAACTTTGGTATGTAATTTACTTGAGTAGATTAGTTTAATGTTTGTTTATTTTGTAAAAAAATAGTCGTTTGTTTGATCAAATTAAAATTTAATTTGGCAGGAGAGGCTGATGATGATGAGGGTGATACTCAAATAGGTGGTGGGTTTGGTGCTGTTGGGGCTGGTAATGGTGGTGGTGGAGCTGGTTTTGGTGGTGGTTCGGGAGTTGGTGGCGTCGGTGGTGGCTCTGGAGTTGGTGGTGCTGGTGGGATTGGAGGTGGCGGCGGCTCTGGAGTTAGTGGTGGCCGGCGGAATTGGAGGTGGTGGTGGCGGCTCTGGAGTTGGTGGTGCTGGTGGAATTGGAGGTGGTGGTGGCGGCGGCATTGGTGATCCTTCTCAAATTATCTCCAAAGCCTTGCTTTGTTTTAATAATAAATATGTGAGCACTATATCCTATAATGAATAATCAAATTGCTCATCAAATTGTATACATCAATAAAAATAGTCCATCATTTTTAAATTAGTGAACATATCACCGGAAGTTCGGAATTATAAAAGTATCATTTAAAAATTTCATCGCTTAACTTCTATTGTTACATTGCACACTGATTCTACATCAATATCAATTCATTTGGATTAATTTGCTTATGAGATTTAGATCATCTCAAAGACAAATTTGTCTATAATTACAATAGTGTATAGATTAATTATCTGCAAACTAGTCTATAAAAATTTAAATTTTGGAGACAAAATAGTTTCTATTATTGTGGTATTGATGTGTGATCAATATTTTGGTTGAAATTATAAATTCAGTTAACATGTCACATCATAGTCTCTAACAATAAATGTCAATATAGAGATTATTTTGATAGAGAATTTATAATTTTGAAATGTACTAGTATTTGTCAATTCATAAAATTCATAGGCTAGTTTGACCGATGCTTATGATTTCCCGAACTAAATGAATGTGAGTGATTGGTCGATTTGTATTTTATACCTCTATTTTCGGTTTAAAACAAAATTAATTTTGGATTCACTCTTCCAAAATGTAACATATAGTCAACTGTAACTTTGGTATCAAGTTTTCTTCATACTAACTATTTGTTCTTTCTATTAACTAAAAAAATTATTGAAGTGAGTATAAGGTTACTCTATCACTTTTACAACTTAGGAATCATCTAGTTAATATGATGCACTCTTATAATTCGGGCTCGAAATATGATGTCAATACTCTACATTTTTCGAGCCTGTTCATTCGGGCCGGTCAATTTTGACAGCTCTAGTTACAATAGCTTGGAATAGTGTACTCTAGCAAGGAATGTTAAAGTGAGAATGTTGATTATATGTATCATTTTGGAAATGTGATAGATTTATCAAAGCTGTGAAGAGTCATACAGATTAACTGAGAATGGAAATTTAGATGTGCCTCCAGAGAAAACTGATGCATTCTGTGAAGGACCATGTATGTCAGAGACAAACTTGGTCCTAGGCTGCATTGATAACATTTTCAGCAACTTCATATTCTACAATAGAGCAACCATAGAGGACGTGAAAGAAACAATTCTAGCTGGATGTGGTTATGGCCCTGAAAGAGGTGATTACCATGTTTTAATTGCATATCATGATTTGAGAACATACCACAAAGATTAGTATGTTTTGTGATCTACTAATTTATGAAGCACTAAAGCAGATACCAAACAAGACATTGACATGAAAATGTCTGACACGAACATGTGTCGGATACCGGACATGACTTTAACTTGAGGTGTCATTGTTACATAGTTACTAACAATGTGAAATCGTTTCATGCAGGAAGCTTTAATGTGGCTGAGCACATCCAGGCTGAAGAAAACCATGCTGTGAAAGCTACAAGCCATGTTCTAATGAGCCTTGCTTTGATCATATGGGCCGTGCTCTATAGCTCTAATATTTAGGTCATACTAAAATTGATAAGAATGATATGTGTTTGTCTATTTTCATGTGTACTAATTTACTTATTCAATGGATTATACAAGTGAAATGAATTAAAGTTATGGAGTTGTAGTAATTGTGTGATGTATTGATGATCATAAGATTTTTTTGCTATAAAATGATCTATTGGTTTCAATTGAGATTTAGTTATTTTACTAATGGGACTTGGTTTCAATTGCAACAGTGCCACAACCTAATGCACATGCAATTATAGGACACTAAAATGCTATGAAGTCCGGATACGTGATACAGGTGCGGGTACGATACAATACGGGTACACGGATACGCGGAATTTTTAAAATTTAGGATACGATACGGCTAAAATACGTTAACAAAATTTTTATACAAAAATTTATATTCATGTAAATTACTTGAAGAAAACCAGCATTGATTGCTCTTCATTATTATATTATTATAAAAGTCACAATTTTTTAAAAATAATACACGTGATGAAAATAAAAAATGTTAGTTTTCTTATAAAATTGAATCATATACATTTCCACTTAATTTTTACAACACTGTCTCACTTTTTTATTCTTCATCTTTTATATGATACGTATCTTTGAAGTATCTTATAAGTATCCTTGTGTATCTGTGGAGTATCCTATAAGTATCCGATCAAATATTTTTTTAAATTAAAATAATTAATTCAGATACTTCGTGGATACGTATCCGCGAGTATCCGTAGAGTATCGGTATCTGATACATATCCGATACAAGTATGTCTCTATTTTGGAGTATGTAGGCTTTATAGTTAAAATGTGAACAAGCATTGAATTGTCTTTTCTTTTCAAAAAATATAAATGTGTTGACCAAATTACCTAATATTGCAATGTACACCGAGCTTTCTCAAGGACAAGTGAACTAACAAAAATAAAAGAACTATTGTTGTGTATGTGGGGGGTTATTCAAATTTTGTTAGGTATAATATCAAATATTCACTCATTTGACGCCACGTCATTTTTATTTAATTGATCATCTTTAGATAATTTAAATTTTGAACTTATTTTGCCTATCTATACCAATATCCACTTTTTTCAAAAATAGCAAAAGAATTTTCCTTAAAAGTTTATCTTAATGGATTTAATTCAAATAAATTGTAATTGAAAAAAATGTTTTATACTGCTAATTAATCATAACCGCGAGATTCACAAATTTGATGAAACACTCAAGATGGAGATCAGATGATTTCCAACCAGCTCACGCGATGGGTTTACTCACCATGTCATGGCCATAAATTAAATTGTCAAAACTATACCTAGTGCGTAAAATCAGTCGTGATATTCTTTCAAGGAAAAAATATCTTCGTAAGATTTTTTTTATAAAAAAACAAAAAATGTAGCTATGAAAAATGATTTTTCGAAGAAGCTACTCAAAACAACTTGTAATTTAAAAGTAGCTCTTAATTTTTTTTTTCTTTTCAAACCGTCATGTTTTGAAAATTTTATAACAAATGGAAGAAAACTTTTATAATTGATTATTTTATTTAAGAAATGATTCTTTTTTTCAAAAATAAAATAAAATAGTATAACAACACAGGCTCTAAATAGATATATCGATATCACAATCAAAGTTTTATTTTATTTTTTTACAAAACCATCAAAGTTGTTATGTAAGGTGCTAAAAGAGCTTTAATATTTCCTGTGTGATAAAAACGATTTTAAAAAAAAGATTTGGGGCATTCGGAGAATCGAACTCCGGACCTCTCGCACCCAAAGCGAAAATCATACCACTAGACCAAATGCCCAATTATATGAGGACACTCGTGGTTAATCTATCCTATACGTTTAGATATTGTTTTTTATCTCGTGAAGCTACGTCATGCATTTTGTTACATAAGTTTTTTTTACTTTTAAGGATTATCTTATATCAACGTTAGATTAACAAGAGGTGCTATACGTTCCTCCTAAATCATTTAGGTGATATAGATTTCCGAAAGAAAAATATAGGTGATATTGATAAGTAGATAACTTTGTCGATAATTCAGAAATCTTATATTAAATTTCACATCAAACTTATTTATAGATTAAAATATTTTTCTATCAAATAGTTTAATGAGAAGAATCACACTTTAGTGTGGATAAGTAAAGAGTCGTGAATTCTAACATGAACCACAAAACATCGGAGAGTTTATTTAACTACCAACTAATTTGTACTTATGTCATATAGTAAAACAAATTATACTCTAAAGCTCAATGTAACCAAGAGAATATAAAAGAAACATGTTTAAGTATAAATGATAGTCTTCATTGTTATAATCTAATAGCTTTAGATGTGATGACACTTTATGAAATTTCAGGTTCGGATTCTGATGACCATATTTTTTCTTCTCCATGTGTATTTTTTTTTTTTGTGTGGAAAACCTATGTTTATTTATTATTCGAGTATATGTTGGTCATTAACCAGTAACTAAATAAAAAATTTATCATAAAAAATAACATATAGATAAATATATGTCGAGAGAAGTCGGTCGCTTAAATGGATATCAATTCTCTCTTATCATACTTTGGTTTACCCAAAGATTAGAAATAACCATTTGGTCGTTCATGCTCATCATGTTACACTTTTTTCCACAAAACTTGTAAGACTTTTTTTTTGGTGATGACTTGTAAGACTTTTTATCTTGCAGAATAAATTTGCATTTTAGAATGGAGATAGCTTAGTAGACTTTTAAAATTGTATCGCATTAATAAATAATGGTCTGCTTCTTGTAAGAAAAGTTTGACACCAACTATGAGTGTTAAACTGATGAATCTATTAATCTAAATACAATCAATTATTTAAATTAGTTTATAGTTTAGAATATATTTTTAAAAACAGATCAAGCCGGTTCAATAGGCTGAACTAGGGGAAGCCAGTTCTCCGATTGGTTTGATTCTCATTTTGCTACAATCTTGTTGAATCGGATTGAACTGTGGTTGATTCAACTTTTTTTTTTAACCATGATTAATCGATTGAACAATTAAATCATAATTTAAACGTCTAACCAGCTTGATATCTAGTCTAATTTTTGAAACAATGATTTGAAAAATTAGCTCATTTCGGGTTAAATAGGCCATTATTTAATGACAATTTATTCTAACATTCAAATTGGTTCTGAAAAACTACTTTTTACCTTTGGACACACAACCAATATAATCCACATCTAACATTTTGCTCAGACGTATAAGTCTCCTTTTTTTTTGGGTACAATATAAGACTCCTTTTATATTGTTGCTATTATTAATATCATTATTAAGCTGTTAGATTCAAGACATTGTGCCATAAGCTGCAATCTTGATCACTATCAACTGAGAAGAATAAAATCAACCTTCACATTTATATAATCCATTTGAGCTCTCAAAAACTACTAAATATTAATTGATCATGTCCTTCAACGAACAAGATATTCTAGAGGTAACATAACATATGTCAATCATTTTTATAAAAAAATGTTATTATATTCATTGTTATAATTATTTGTACATATTGATTGTTTTTTTTTGTTACTGCAGAAGGTGATGCTATCAATAAGCGATTTTTTCTCTTTAGAACCTAGACCGAAATGTAGAGGAGGAATTGTTTTCAAAAAGTGCTTATAAAGATATATTAGCTTTTTTGAAGTTGAAGAGATCAAAGAACCAAGTTAAATCTATTTCCAATGATTTTGATCCCAAGTATCAAAGTCACAATGACCCTTTTGATTATACTAGTTTTTTCCAACAATTTACTTATGATAAGCTTCCTAATCAACTAGAAGATTATATGTTTCTTTCTACTCAACCCTCAGCTCCACCAATTCCAGATTCTGCCACTATTGGAAATATCAAATTAAATATGTTAGGTAATTTAGACAATGTGTATGTTCCTTTACTAGAAAAAGTTTGCAATATTCATCCTTCTTTAATAGAGTGTCAAAGGAAAAGGACTCCAAAGTATGTAGAGTGGGCTTTTACAGCACTTGGAAGGGTTTTGTATTTCCTTGAGATCACAAAAGTGGAGGAAATGAATGAAGAGGCGTTTGAATGGCTTCAACTATTGTGGGATGAAGTTCAAGTGTTTGGATTTGACTTGTCATGGCTTGCACCTCAAGTTGAATTTGTTTTGAATTATGTGGAGACAATTAGCAAAGTGAATAAGCTTGAGGAGGAAAAAAAGAGTCTAGAGTTGAGAATTCAACAATTAAGCATGGAATTGTTTGAGACAGAAAAAGAGATGGAAAGTTCCAAAGGTGATTTGGAAAGTTTAAGGGTAGAATTGGGTGACTTGGTGGAATCAGAAAGGTTGCTCAATATCAAGCGTTTGATGTAAAATTCTCTTAAAACAATGAGTCTATATATTTAAGGGTTAATATGTTTTTCTTTCCTAGTAAATTTAGTGACTTTTTACTTTTAATCCTTTGATTTTACTATTTTTTTTTATAAAATTCTACCCTTGCAACTTTAAATTCCTCTGAAATTAGTATAAGGTCACCATGTCACTTACCTAGGGCTGACGTGATTTTTATAATTCGAATATGAATCTTTAAGTAATATCAACAAATAAAATGTTTAGCATGCAATGTTGAACTAGTTAAAATGCAAGCTTCAATGCATTCAATGTGTATGCAGACTATGTGAAGCAATGTATTAAAAATTTGTTTCAAAGTTCATATATTTCTTGAAAATTAACAATTTGTATGTTTGTAATTGCGTTTGACTCATTATTCTTGCGTCTCAAAACAACTTTAACACGAAAATTAGAGAGGTCGGAAAATGGAGCTTTAAATAGACGCATGTTAATCTTCTTTGTCAACGTGAAAACAAATAGACAAAATATTGATGCACAGAGTCTTTGAAAACAGGAATAGTGGCAATTTTTATGCAGAAAAGTAAGTGATTTTTTGGGGCTTGGTTTCTGTTTTCTGGTCTGCTATTTGCCCCCCCTCCCCCTCTTTCTGGTTTTTGGTGGTTTTTTCGGTTGGGGTGTTGCACCTACATACGACACACGAAAAGTAAATTGCTATGAAGTTGAAACGTGCAAAAATGGAAATGGTTTTGAAAGATAAATGTAAGATAAATTGGACAAGAAAAGTAAACAACATACTTAATCAAATACATAGAATCGATAATCATTGAGAGTTAGTTGTGATTTCTAAAATGCATTAAGTAGCTCTTATTACAATGCATTCAACCTCTATTTAAAGCAAATTTCTAACGGCTAGTGGCATGCATGTTTCTCACGAATCCTAGGCCTAATTTCAGCCTTCAACACTACTTGTTCATGCAAGATTGGTTTCTGATTGACGCATAATGCCATTTTGTCCACAATGCCTTCTCTTGCACCATCTACACACTTGATAATTTCTTGTATTTTATTTTCTTATAAAATACTAGTACAAATTAATTTGTTCCTTCAATAGATGTCCCTTAAACTTGACATTTGAAAACCCAATTGTTCCAATGTGCTTGAAAAGACAAATGGACAAATTTGGTGATTACCTTTAGGATCGTGTTAGAGTTCACTTCTTCATCTCCCTCAAACTTGAAGCATTTTCTTCTTGTGTCATTAAATCCTCACTAACAAAACCATCAAACCCCTTGACATTTGTCACGAAGGAGGCCAGTTAATCTACTCTTTTAAGGAGGACCAAGAAAAGTTGCATCCTGCTTTTTTAGGTTCTATTTTTCATTCGAACCAAATACCTAAAAATTTTACTTGTTTTTTTTTTCCCTTGCCTTCAAGAATAAGATATTTGAGCTTCTCGTTCAATGAGAATGTCACCCTCCTTAACTCCTAAAGGTTACCTGGAATGGCTTAATATAATCGAAAAAGCTAAATCCCTTCTTTGGAATGAACTTGCCATTGATTGTGCGAGTAGACGATGAAGTGACAGTACTTAAAGACTCAAGATTGAAGAGATGGGTTTTTTTTTAATGGCAAATGATAATAATTAGTTGTTAGATTAATTTTTCTCCTTCGACCAGATTTAAACTCATGAACTTCAACTTGTTATCCCTTTCTTCAAACCAATCGAGAGCTATCTGACCATCCACATCAAAGAGATGGAGTGCCTGTTAGTTTTAATTCAAGTTTGTATTAGACTATATACCCATTGGGAAATATATTATACCTGTTGGGGCTGTTACAAGTTAGTTAGGTAATCTAGCTAAGTTTGTTATGCTTGTTTAGATAGCTTACTAAGCAAGCAAAGTGGATGAGCCCTATAAAAGGCATGTTGTAACTATTTTTCACAATCTAATGAATACACAATATATAACAACAATAATCTCTTCTTTCTTCTCTCAATTCTCTTAATTTCTCAAACCCTAAATTCATAACAAACTCATAGCTTGCATTGCAAGCAATCCAGCTGTGCTATCAAATTGGCATCAAGAGCCTTTGGTTTTGATCTAAGGGAGCAAGAAAACTTCAATCACACAATTATCAAGGTGCAGAAACGTAGTAGGAGAGACCATGAATGGCAACAACAGTTCAATACTCATCTTCCAACCCTTGAAAGTGGAAACTGGAAAGGTGGAGTGATGTGATGAAGAACTTGTTTGGGGCATAATACTTGTTGGAAATTGTGCAAAACAGTTATGATGAACTGGGTGGAAACGCTACTAAGGTGCAGAGGAATGCATACAAAGAGTTAAAGAAGAGGACTGCAAGGAAGTTTTCTTTATTCAACAAAGTGTTGATACTGGAAACTTTGAAAGAATTTATAAATCCACAAGATCAAAGGAGGCTTGGGATGTTCTTGAAAGGTATCATGAAACTTCATAAGTGAAGCAGATTAAGCTTCAGTCTTTAAGAAGGAAATTTCAGTTGATGCAAATGGAAGATGAGCAAAAGATTGTTGATTACATCTCTAAATTGATTAATGTTGTAAATCAGATGAAGGCTTGTGGGGAAGCAATTTCTGATCAGCAAATTGTTGAGAAGATTATGAGAACATTTTCTTCAAGATTTGATTTCATAGTGGTAGCAATTCAAAATCAAAGGATGTGAAAACCTTGAAGATTGAAGAATTGCAAAGTTCTTTGGAGGCACATGAGCTAATGGTGTCAGAAAGAAGCAGTGAAATATTAATTCAGCAACCCTTGCAAGTTCAAATTGTGAAGAAGGATGAATATGAGAAGAAAGGTTTCAAGAAAGGCAAGAATAAATCTAAGGGATGAAACTGGCCAAAAGGAAAGAACAAAGGCACTGAAAAAGTTAAATCTTCAAAGGGAGGAAATTCTTATCAAAACAAAAAGAAATGTTTTGATAAGAAGAAGGTTCAGTGCTATAATTGTGAAAAATTTGGCCACTATGCTTTTGAATGTTGGACTGGTAAAGGGAAGAAAGCAAAGAATGAAGAGGAACAAGCTAAGATTGCTCAAGAAGACTCAGATTCTGACACACTCTTGTTGAAGGTGACAACAACCAATACTGAGAGCTGCAATTCAGAAAGATGGTTCTTAGATAGTGGTTGCTTTAATTACATGATTGGAAATAAGGATTGGTTAAAGGAAATTGATCCTGAGAAGAATAGTAAAGTGAAGCTTGCAGATCATAGAACACTAGTTGCAGAGGGCATGGTAAAAATTGCTATTGAAGGAAAGAATGGAAAATTAGCAGTAACTGAAGATGTACTCTATGTTTTTGGAATGCAATGCGACTTGCTTAGTGTTGGTCAATTGGTACAGATGGGTTATTCGGTCACTATGAAAGATAGTTTTTTGAAGTTGTTTGATAAGAATCAAATGTTAGTGTTAAAAACTCCCCTCTCAAAGAATAGAACCTTTCAGACTTATATGAAAGCTGCTAAAGTGAATTGCTTATCTACAATTGTAAGCAATGAAGATAGTTGGCTATGGCACTATAGGTTTGGTCACCTTAATTTCAGAAGTCTTAATCATTTAGTTGACAAAGAAATGATTTTGGGAGTACCCAAGTTGGATATACCTGATAAGGTTTGTGATACTTGCTTGATGAGGAAACAACCTAAAACTATAGTCAACTCTAATACAACTCATAGATCAAAAGAGGTTCTGAATGTAGTGTATTCTGATGTATGTGGTCCATTAGTGGTTTTTTCATTGGGAGGAAACAAATATTTCATCAGCTTTGTGGATGAGTTTAGCAGAAAGATTTGGATATATCTAATCAAAGCAAAAAGTGATGCTTTTGATGTATTTCTGAAGTTCAAGGTCTTAGTAGAAAAACAAAGTGGTAAATCTATTAAGATCTTAAGAACTGATTGTGGTGGAGAGTATACTTCAAAGGTTTTTGAGAAGTATTGTGAAGAAAATGGCATAATTCATGAGGTAACTGCTCCATATACTCCACAACATAATAGTTTAGCTGAGAGAAGAAATAGAACATTGTTTGACATGACCAGAAGCATGTTGAAATTGAAGAATATGCCAAATACAGAAGCTGTGAAGACTACATCATACATTTTGAATAGATGTCCAACTAAGAAACTTGATAAGATCCTTGAAGAAGTATGGATGGGAAGGAAGCAGTCTACTAAACATCTGAGAGTTTTTGGTTCCTTGTGCTACAAGCACATCCCTGATGCAAAGAGAAAGAAGCTGGGGGACAAGAGTGAACCTATGATATCGGTTGGATATCATGAGACAAGTGCTTATAGGCTTTATCATCCTATGAATCACTCAATTATAATCTGCAGAGATGTCATAGTATGTGAATCAGAAGTTTGGGATTGAAGCAAGGAAGAAAAGAGTTCTAATTAAGTTGTTCCTGTAATATTTGATGAAGAGCAAGTCCAACAAGAAATTGATACCTAAGAGGAGCCTCCCATAGAAGCTAATCAAACCATCAAAGTCCCACAAAGGTAAAGGTTTGTATCCTTCAGACTTGCTGATCATGAAGTTATCCCTGATAATGAAGTAAATGAGGAAGGGGATTTTGTGCATTTTGCATTATTAGCTGACTTTGAGCCTATCAATTATGAGATAGCAATATCTGAGAAGGTGTAGAAAGATGCTATGATAAAGAACTAGATGCAATAAGCAGAAATAACACTTGGGAGCTCACAGGGTTACCAATAAATAAGAAAACCATTGATGTGAAATGGGTGTTCAAGCTGAAGTTAAAGCCAAATGGTGAAATAGATAAGTATAAGGCAAGGTTAGTAGCAAGAGGTTTTATGCAAAAAGTTGGTCTTGATTATTTTGAAGTGTATGCACCTGTAGCAAGACTTGAGACAGTTAGACTGATAATAGATATTGCTTGTGGGAGGAACTGACCAATGTACCATTTAGATGTGAAATCAGCATTCTTAAATGGTCCCTTAGATGAAGTTGTATATGTTACACAACCTCTAGGATTCAAAATCAAAGGGAAGGAGGATATGGTATTCAGATTACATAAGGCTCTATATGGATTGAAGCAAGCTCCAAGAGCTTGGAACAAGAGAATTGATAGCTTTCTTGTGCAGCAAGAATTTGTAAAATGCATAGCTGAATATGGTGTATATGTTTAGAAAAGTAACGCTAGTAATATGATACTTATATGCTTATATGTTGATGATCTGATAGTAACTGGTAGCAACTTGACTGAGATAGAAGCATTTAAGGGTCAGATGATGAAAGAGTTTGATATGACTGATCTTGGAAAGCTGACTTACTTCCTTGGCATGGAATTCACTGAAACTTCTGAAGGTCTGGTTATGCATCAGAAGAAGTATGCTTCTGATATTCTTAAGAGGTTTAATATGCTAACTTGCAACCCTACATCTACACCAGCTGAAGTAAATGTAAAGTTGATGAAGAATGAAGATGAGGAACTAGTTGATCCTAGTTTGTTCAAGCAAATTGTAGGTTCACTGAGGTATTTGTGCAATAGCAGACTAAATATAGCTTATGCAGTTGGCATAATCAGTAGGTTTATGACTAAATATACTCAGATGTTGATTGGTGTGGAGATAGGCAAGACAGGAAGAGCACCTCAGGATATTTGTTTAAGTTTTTGAATGCTCCTATATCAAGGTGTGCTAAGAAGTAACCAGTAGTAGCTCTATCAACTTGTGAATCTGAGTACATTGCAGGATGCTTAGCAGCTTGTCAAGCAGTTTGGCTTGAATCTGTACTTAAGGAAATGGAGATTGAAGTCTGCAAGCCTATTGCTTTGTTTATAGACAACAAATCAACTATAAACTTAGCCAAAAATCAAGTGATGCATGGAAGAAGCAAGCACATTGAAGCAAAGTTCCATTTTCTCATAGAACAAGTGAATAAGGAAGCTCTCAAGATCATACACTGCTCAACTGATCTACAGCTTGCTGATATATTCACAAAAGTTGTGAAGATTGACAGGTTCAACAAGCTTAGATGTTTTATTGGTATCGTAGAATTGGAAACTTGAATTAAGGGAGGGTGTTAGTTTAATTCAAGTTTGTATTAGACTATATACCCGTTGGGGAATATATTATACCTGTTTAGGTATAATAATTTGTTACAAGTTAGTTAGGTAATCTAGCTAAGTTTGTTTAGATAGCTTACTAAGCAAGCAAAGTGCATGAGCCCTATAAAAGACATGTTGTAACTATTTTTCACAATCTAATGAATACACAATAGATTACAACAAAATCTCTTATTTCTTCTCTCAATTCTCTCAATTTCTCAAACTCTAAATTCATAACAAACTCATAACTTGCATTGCAAGCAATCCAGCTGCGTTATCAGTGCCATCACAATAGTTTATTTTATGTTTAGCGAGTGGGCCTATTGACAAGCTAACATTTGAATTAATTAGAGTAAGCTTTGTACAATGTGACAAACAATTGAATTGTTTTTCGAAAAAAAAAAATACAATATAAAAAGGATTGAATGAGACAAATACGGAGGAAATGGGTCCTACTGCAATAATTATATAATACATTAATGCAATTAAAATAAATGTTATTACAAGTTATATAAAAAAGAACAAAACTTAGGTACAATTCTTTAGGTGTTTTTTATATGGTTCTTAATTAAAAATACAATTTTTTTGGATATAACAAACTTTGAGAAAATTAAGGATTTAAGAAAATCATGGTGAATTTAGTTAAGAACCATACAAAAAGCATCTAAAAAATTGTACCTAAGTTTTTTTTGGTAAAAAAAAGGATCTTTAAAGTTCACCACAGTAAAAATGCAATGAAGTGTGACGGACCTAAACACACGTGATCCACGCTATAAGGACCCCCCCCTCTTTGAAATAGAGAAAACCTTAACTCCTAAAATTTTCACGTGGACTTTTATAAGTCGAGAAAATTAATCTGGCATTGCTTAAGTGCACCAAAATTGCTTTTTCCACTTCATAGAAAGCTAAGAAACACCAGTATTTTACTTTTTTAACCTCATCGGTAGTTAACTGCCGCCGGATCCTTCCCATCGGTAGTTAACTGCCGATGAGAAGGAAACTAAACTGCCGTTGCCATGTTTTGTCTATATTTTCCGAAACTTCAAATTTTTTCATCTTAATGTGAACAAAAACGATAAAATGAGTGAAGAAAAACGATAAAATGACATGCGATTAAAGTGAAAAAGCTAGCAAAAAAAAGACAGCTAATTTTTTAACTTAAAAAGTGTTTTTAATTTTTTAAAAACAGATTTAATTTTAACAAAAACTAATTCTAACAACTGATTTTATAAAATCAATTTTTTTTTAAATTGTTAGAATTAGTTTTGTTTAAAATTAAATCTGTTTTTAAAAAACTGATTTTTTAAAATCAGTTTTTTTTAATTAAAACTATATGTTAGAATTAATTTTTGTTAATATTAAATCTGTTTTTAAAAAAATTAAAAATAGTTTTTAAGTTAAAAAATTAGCTGTCCTTTTTTTTATAGCTTTTTCACTTTAATCGCATGTCATTTTATCGTTTTTGTTCACTCATTTTATCGTTTTTGTTCACATTAAGATGAAAAAAATGTGAAATTTTGGAAAATATATGCAAAACATGGCAACGACAGCTAACTGCAGTTGGTTTCCTTCCCATCCACAGTTAACTGCCGATGGGAAGGATCCGGCGGCAGTTAACTGCTGATTAGGTTATAAAAACGTAAAATACTGGTGTTTCTTAGCTTTGTATGAAGTGGGAAAATCAATTTTCTAAGTGCACTACTAGTAGTAGGAAGTGGTGCATGTACCGTAAACTTAACTCAATTGTAAGGGAGCTAAGTTCGAACCTTAAATACCATATTTATTTACTTTTAAAAGCTGAATTTCAAGTCATTACGCAACTTAACAAAAAAAAAAAACTAGTAAGTGGCGCATTATCAATTCTTAACCATGGTTTTAAAAATTAAAACAAATTTTTATTTTCATAACCTTTTGAATAAAAAAAAATATTTAGACAATTTTTAGTCTTATCCGTAACTATTCCTAAATCCCTAACATTAGGAAACTCTATTCCCTTGTTACCATCGCCTACGTACACCATTGGGATTTTTTTTATGAATGAATCAAGAGCATAATGGTATCAAAGAAGCTATATAAGACATCTCAACTAGGTTGGCACCTTTAAAATCTCTAATCCTATATCGGTTACTCATATATATTATTAAAAAAAGAAAAATATATATACCGGGAGGCTAGACATTACCCCAAAAGAAAAGCAAAAAAAAAAAGAAGAAGGAATCAACAAAAACGAAAATTAGGGAGATTGCAACAACCCCTATAAAAAATTTCATAATGATTGCGTTGTAGAACATCTCACTAAGTTAAACCAAAACTTATGGCCCAAGGAACTTGATCAAAATGAATCTTCTAACCGCAATAATTTTTTTTTAAGAAACTTGAGAAGTTGCCTATACTCTGAATGTTCTAATAAAAAAACTTCAATGAGAACTTGATGGAAGATGACCACTAGAACACATCTTGTGTGTCCGGGCTGCTTGAGCTAACTTAACTTGCGTTTTCTTCGACTTTTTTGTTTTGTAAGGTGTAAAAGAAGCCTTTTCTAATTGGGATTATGAGAAAAGATAGACGGACTTGACAATGTATTATTTCAACACTTCAGAGAAGGATTGCACCCACATTAATAGTAATAATGAAAGCAAAGAGAGGAAAGCTCATCGAGTTTAGTAACAAGTATTCTTAAGACACTTGATAAGAAGTTTAAAATGAAAATTTCATCTTGGAATTTATGTATTCAATATATTGAAACATCAAAAAGTAATTTTTTTTAAGTAAATGTTATCAATTGTTTCCATTTTTAAATTCTTAACCTTAACAGATGTCCTTAAGACACGTGTTAGTAAGACCCTATTTTAATATATACTTGAGATTTTGGAAGAATTGAAATAATATCATGATGATAAAGAGTCATATAATAATGTAATCACACATCATTTATTTTTAGAAACATTTTATAGAATGTTTTTTTAGAAAAGAAAAACAAATTCTTCCTCTAGTTAAATCTCCTCCCAAGCATACCATAAGGTGGCTCACCCACGTGACTGATCCCTATAGTACCATTCTCTCTTTGCATTCCTCCACAACAACCTTTCATTATCAATAACACCATAACCTTTTCTTATTGAGCAAATAACACCATGACCTTTGGTCATCACTTCACTCCTAATAGTGTGCGGTGGCTATAACAACCTTTCATGTAATAAAACTTTTAGATTTTTTTAACAAGATGTAAATAAAACCATTGGTTGTACATATGCACTTCTTTATCGTAAGGGAACATTAATTAGGAGCACCAATAACTGTACCAGGTTTATAACAACCTTTCATGAAAAATTGTTACACTGACAACATGAAAATTTTGTCGGCCGGCACCTAAAAGCATCCTTCTCATAAAATGAAAAATATAAGTAAACAATGAATACCATGGGTACTGGGTAGGACATGTGCTTTGTATTTCTACGAGCTGTGTTTTTCTGACACAAAAATTTATGACAGTATATAATCTAGTGAGAACATCTATCTTAATGAGTGAGAACATACATCAGACTAGAGATTGTCGACGGCTATCAAGATAGCATTTCTTCTTATAATTTGGTTTAGCCTAACTCAACTTTACAAACTCGGTTTGTAAACTGAGAATTGTCCCAACTTATAAACCTGACACACATCCTCTTAGAATTAGGTTTGGACAACTGAAAACGTGTGATCCAAGTCATGACTTGATAGTAGAAACATGACAGTAGATGGTTCAACAGATCTTAGATAGATTTTGATGTCAATACATCTGTTCACGTCCAACACGATTAAACTTCGTACGTGAATATAAATATGGTTGACGTGAATGAATAGCATCTGATACCAATATTTTTCAATGATCAACTAAGATGGAATTGAAAGCTTGTTAAAAAAAAAGATGGAGTTGAAAGCCAATTGATATATCATGCTCTTAATAAAGAATTAAAGTTGTCATTTGAAAAAATATTTTTACTTTTCTTGAACTTTCTATGAAAACAAACTATTGAATAGAGATTTATTTTTTGTTATTTATCTTTCATTTCATTTTCTTTTCAATCAAACGATAAAAAAAATCGCTTTATTTACCAATCTTTCACTTTCTATTCTATTTTTTTGTTGTTAATTATCTAGTTTTTATCTTCTTATTTTCTAAGCTAAACATATCATAATGTTTGACTTAAAAAGAGTGTGACGTAAAAAGCGATATAAATAATTATTTCTTATGTTTTATTACGTCAATCTTTGATTTATATTGAGTACATTAGTAAAGAAAAAATTTCATAAAATTGCAAAAAGCCGCTCCACGGTGGTAAAGCCTCATATTGTGTGTTGGCCGAAGTCACAATAGTCACATTGAACTCGAGGCTGCGTTTAGCCTGGGAAAGCAAGGTTGCTTCCCACCATGGGAAAGCAACCTTCTAACCCTTAGATTGTCGAGGAACACGATTTTTATCATGGACTGTCTACACCAAATTTTTTTCCTTTCTCTTTTACACTCTTATATTTTTTTTAGATCTGGAATACACGATTTTTATCATAGACTGTCTACACCATATTTTTTTCTTTTCTCTTTTACACTCTTATATTTTTGTTTAGATTTGGAATTTTTTTTCTTTTCTTGATCCAGAAACAATTGGTCAGATTTTCTCGCTCGCGCGTGCCCGCGAGCGCGCGCCCGTATTATAAGAGTGACTTAGAGGTTGAATTTTTTCATGATTTTTTTGCAGGCATGTTTAGGACATAAAAACAACATCGCCCACAAAAAACGAGAATTTTCCGACAAGAGACGGATTAAATATGAATTTTTTACGCGCCAAAAACTCAAGAACGCGAAACAACAAAACATGCACCTAGAAAACGAATTTTGAGCTGGTTTTTTGCAGACACCTCTATAAAAATACATATAGAGGATCTGCAAAAAACCAGCTCAAAATTCGTTTTCTAGGTGCATGTTTTGTTGTTTCGCGTTCTTGAGTTTTTGGCGCGTAAAAAATTCATATTTCGTATTATAAGAGTGACTTAGAAGTTGAATTTTTTCACGATTTTTTGCAGGCATGTTTAGGACATAAAAACAACATCGCCCACAAAAAACGAGAATTTTCCGACAACAGACGGATTAAATATGAATTTTTTACGCGCCAAAAACTCAAGAACGCGAAACAATAAAACATGCACCTAGAAAACGAATTTTGAGCTGGTTTTTTGCAGACACCTCTATAATGCAAAAAACCAGCTCAAAATTCGTTTTCTAGGTGCATGTTTTATTGTTTCGCGTTTTTGAGTTTTTGGCGTGTAAAAAATTCATATTTAATCCGTCTCTTGTCGGAAAATTCTCGTTTTTTGTGGGTGATGTTGTTTTTATGTCCTAAACATGCCTGCAAAAAAGCGTGAAAAAATTCAACCTCTAAGTCACTCTTATAATACGGGCGCGCACGCACTCGCGGGCACGCGCGAGCGAGAAAATCCGACCAATTGTTTCTGGATCAAGAAAAGAAAAAAATTTCAGATCTAAACAAAAATATAAGAGTGTAAAAGAGAAATGAAAAAAAATATGGTATAGACAGTCCATGATAACAATCGTGTTCCTGATTAATCTAATAGCTAAAACTAGTCTTTCCCATGGTGGGGAAAAACTAGCTTTCCTAGGCTAAACGCAGCCTGAACTCGAACATATACAAAGATCTCATGGGAAGTAATATTTCATATTATCAATTCAACATTAATTATTTTAATACAATTATACTCTAAATTAATATTATATATATATATATATATATATATATATATATATATAACTTCTAAATTCATTATACTCCACTATATCTATACAGTATATAAAGAAAAAACATAAATTTGGACTGACTTTTTTCCTTTCTAATTTTACCCTTCATTTAAAGTATTTTATTTACTATTTTATCATTTTTATATATTACTTAAATTATTAATTAAAAATATAGTTAAATCACATTAAAATAGGAATAACCTCACTACAATAGAACTATATTATCTATAATTACTTAAATTATTAACTTAAAGGCTTATTTGATCATTTAGTCCCCTAACTTATTTGTTGTTTTCATTTTGGTCTCATAACTCTAAAAAAATTTATTTTCAATCCCTTGTATATGCTTCCATCAGTCAAATTGATCATCTCCGTTAGTTTTTTACTGCCTAATATTCAGATATGATTGAGTCATTAGATTGCAGGTCCATTGTATGTAATGGTGAACCACCAACACCTAATTTTTTTTTTCACTTTTCATCATCTTTCTCCTCACGTCTTCATCATCTTCCCTATTCTTCTCCCTCTTAAAAATTCCAGAAACCTAAAAATTTCAGATACATGATTCAAATTAACACTAATCAATCTTGTTTCTTCCTCATCACCATAATCAATTCCAGAAACCTAAAAATTCCATATTTTCCCCTTTCTTTACGCAATTTTTTTTTTCTTCTGGGATGGGAATTTCAGATTTCAGATTTGCGAATTTCAGATTTGCGATTCTGAGATCAAGATTTGTGATTCTGAGATCAAGATGGAATAAAGGGTGGAGGGATGAAGCCTGTTAATTGATGGACTTGTATGATCTAAGGGCCTCTTTTTTTTCAAAACTATCGAACATTCAAGATTAAAAAAATTAATAAGGTGTATGGTGTACCACCTAAAATATTGATCCATCTTATACATTCGGAGTTAAAGTCTAACGGAATGGATCAAATTGGCTGGCAGAAGTATATTTGAGAGACCGAAAAGAAAATGTTTAGAGTTATAGGACCAAAGTAAAAACAACAAATAAGTTAGGGGACCAAATGATCAATTAAACTTAATTTAAAATATTGTTCAATTACATTAAAATAGGAATAACTTCACTACAATAGAACAATATTATTTATAACAATGTATAAAGAAAATAGAAGAGTTTAGGTTAGATTATTTATTATTCCAAAAAAAAGTACAATATCACAGTAACCCAAATTTTTTTGATACACCTTATTATTAGCTTCTAGATAACTACTAATTAAAGAAATTTTGTTATACTTTTTTTCCGGTTAAAGTATACTTGTATCTGCCTAACTTTTTTTTAAGCGAAAGATGGGATGCAGAAGGTCTCTTGCTGCAGAACCCTAAACATATATTAAACGAAAGAAAAAAGTACAAAAAAGAGGGGGGCCAAAACCAAAACCCTCCATAAGAGCAAAAGAGAACCAAAACAAAAAGAAAGAAAAAAAACAAACTAGTGAGAAGAACGGTCCGAAGCACCCACATTAAAATCTAACTTATTATAGGTGTTATTTTGAACCTTTTAAGTTTTTTTCACTTCACTTTAATACTTAAAGCTTCAAACGCTAAACACTTTGGTGTCTTAAGTTTTCATTTTAATTTTTAACTTACAAATTTTAGATATATTTTTGTCCTTTTATCTTTTTTTTTTATTTGAGTCTGTCAAATGTTTCATACATGGCATTATGTTTTGGTGATTAGGCGTGTCTGACTCTCCAAGAAGTAAATTGAGGAGACATGAGAAAATTTTTGCGTGCTTAAATGAAAAACTAACAATAAGGATCAAGGTGTCTAATACTTGTATCTTTATTGTTAAGGACAAAATTTCAACATGTGTTGATAATTTGGTTGAATTCAATTGAATGTCAATAAAAAATAAATTCAGATAATGTCGATGAATGAACAAGAAGAGTACATATCTACACTACACAATGATTTCACGAGGCCAAATTGAAGATGATGATCTGGTGAAAGGTCGACTAAGAAATGGAGGGAGTGATGGTTGACAATTATTCATATAGTAGGCATTGGTACAATTTGAAAGGGAAATAGTTGACGCAAAAATGGCAAAGTCGACAAGCAAGAATTCACAATCAGACCATGATAGTAATGTTAATGGGAAATGTTAACTTGTGACCATCATACCAACAAGTGCTCGTTTGCCTTTGGTGCCTCAGCGCCAGAGACTACTCACTTGGAAAAAGTAACTGCATAAGTGCGGCCTCTTACATACACTAAGTAATTGATTGGTCATTTTTTTTCTCTTTCAATATCAATTTTCACGATGTAAATAAGGTTGGATATTTACGTTTTGAAGTCTACTCCTAAATCAAAAACATATTTAAGCTCTCAAAATCAAAGTATGTCGTCCAATGTCTTTAAAAGTCCTTTAAATTTCAGCAATTTACATTTCATATCTAAATATTTACGTTTTTCTGCGGTTTAACTTTTGAGCAATTTAATTTCAAGTCCTTAATTTTTGAGCATTTATATTCCCATTTGTTTACTCTTTCTACAAACTTTACATTTTTAAGCACTTTACTTTCTATCATTTTAAAGCTTTTTTAGATTCGCGTTTTTAAGTTTTTTTAAACTCGCCTTGCGACTTTCAACACTCGACCCGTTGAAAAGTCCAAGTAATATTAGTGAAAAAGAAAAATCAATGACAGTAGGTTCAATGTCTGTTGTTAAAATAAATCTCCATTTATTTCTCTGACATTTACACAGGTCATGGCCCAACTATGAAAGTAATGTATATCCAATCCATTGACTGCATTTTCACTCTCAAGGGTAGAAATCCCTTATAGAGAAATAATAGAAAAAGTAGAAGAATCAACATAATTTTATCTATTCTTTTTTAATTAAATTTTATATCCAAGTCAACAAGTTTGTCTTATCCTTTAGTCAGATAAAAGTTTATTTTATCCAGAAATGTCTAAACATTTTGAACCCAAATACTCATAGCTTAATTATATCATCCTTGTTTACTCAGAGTTGTTATCTGGTGTCCTTGTTTACGAGGATGTCTGGCTATTTGTATCATCTTTGTGTTTGGCTATTGGTGTCCTTGTTTGTCTCTTGCTTTAGACATTTAAATTTAACATTTTTTTTATTTATTATATGATCAACGTCTTCAAAATATGTCAACAGTCACACATATTAGATGAGAAAAATTATAAACATGTGTTTATAAGTGGTAGACAGTTTACAAACTGATTTCACAAGAATCGAGTTAGATCTATCACAAATTTTAATATGATACAAGAGTTTATCAAAAATCAGATGTTTGTAGAAAATGAATACTTGAGTTTCTGTTTCTAAGAAACAACACAAATCATTGTCAAAGTTTTAAATACACCCTCCAACCTTAAATATAAACAAAATATCAAAAAAGTAGTTCAAATTTTAATCAAATACATTTTAACTTTTGATTATATTTAAGTTTTTTTTTTAAGAAAACTTTTGATTATATTTAAATTGGAAGTGAGTAACCTTTTTAAGTAGTGGTAAATCATTCCTAAAAAAAAAAAGTATTGGTAAATCATAGCCCAAATTAATAGTAAGATATTTTTCCATCCTATAAGCCACCTAGACTACAAGTAATGTAGGTGGAGCTAGTAAGTGCAGTGCAGTAACCTATAATGTACTTTAAACTGCAAAAACAGGTTTTTTCACTGACAAATAATTACCAGAACATCTTATTTGTTTCACACGTGCACCTCAATATTGCTTCCACTTACCTTTTATATATATATATGCTACAGTGTCAAGCATATTTCTCCATGCAACTAGGGCTCTGCCAAAATAAGCCATTAGTATAGCCAATGGGAAGAGCTCCTTGTTGTGAAAAAGTTGGGTTGAAGAAAGGAAGATGGACTGCTGAAGAGGATAAGATCTTGACAGATTACATCAAACAAAATGGTGAAGGATCTTGGAGGTTTTTGCCTAAGAAAGCAGGTAATTTGTGTGTGTATGTGTATTTTTTTCTTGTGTTAATTTATTTGCTTTAGTTTAATAATATTGAAATTTTTAATTTATGATATATGAAGGTTTATTAAGGTGTGGAAAGAGTTGTAGACTAAGATGGATCAACTATTTGAGAGCAGATGTGAAGAGAGGAAACATAGCCCCTCATGAAGAAGAAACCATTGTCAAGTTGCATGCTGTTCTTGGAAATAGGTGCTACATTGCTCTGCCCTTAAATTTCTACTCCCCTCTCACACAATGGATGTCACATTTGTGATTCATTTCATATATATTAAAAAAAAGACTGAAAAAAAAAATAACATAATACTAATTTTAGCAAATTAATTTTATTAAGTATTGGAGAATTCACGTTATCATAATTATAAAATGAAAAAATAAATGGAAAGTGAACAATATTGAATTTGAAGTACCCCTAAAAAAAACATATTGAATCGGGAGTAAAACGGATACAATTAAATAATCAAATGGTATAGTTGGAAAAAATAATTATGTATTAATATTACATTATATATTGAAAGTGACATCTATTTTGAGACAATTTTATAAATGTATTCATCACGATGAAACAAATTAAAAAGAGTACCATCAAAAGCCTTTTTAAGTGTAAAATTGATTTCACGTGTTATCAATATGTTATGAACACAAATTTATTTCTTTTAAATCCTTAATCAACGTATTAAAGACACTTGTAAACATTTTCATTATCAAAACTATATCATAAAATACTTTTAGTGCACTCCTGTAAATATAAATTAGTTGTAACCACAAAGACGTTGATATGTAGGAGTCTGAGTTTGAACTTAGGATTCCCTTTTTCTCTACACTTAATATGTGCGAGAAAATAACTTATATATTTAGTTACCATTTACCAATCATAGTGCCGAGTCTTTTCAGAATATAACAAACTAAAGTTTTAATTTTGATAATAAAATAATCAAAAGAATAAGGTATTTGATCTCATAAGCACGTGGTTAGATGTTTAATCTCCGACTCTTCCGTTTCAAGAAAATCATCAATAACATGGTAACCAAGAATAAATGTGCTCACATTTAGTGTGGAAAGTGACTCAAACATATTGTAATTACTCATTGTTTGGAAGACAAAATATAAAACAATAAAAATGTAATCATGGATAGAAAGCAACTTGAAGACCCGGTCTTCCTTCCTTTGGTTGGGGTTTAGAATAAACACATGGTCTTCCTTCCTCTGGAGGTCACTCATAAATATTTTCTGCGTGTATAAATCGAGTAGGGTCACATAAGGGACAAACTATATTTTTATAAGCTTAGCATCTATGAATATTTTTCTCTATCTTTGTACTCCTTAGATCTTTGGACACTCCTTATATGTCAATACTATAATTTTTTACTTACGATCGAATTGGGGATTACCAAAACTCTCTTTCCATGAAAATTGATGGATAAATATTAAACAAAACCTACTATATTTCCGTGAAACATATTCTCGTTTAAAGAATATACTGATACCCAACCAAACTCTAAAATACTAAAGAGTTATTGTCTTTAAAAATTGGGGCATGTATCAGGTTCAATTCTCTCGTATCAATTTTGACGTGCCAATATTAACTTCTTAAAAAAAAATTGGGGTATGTATTAATTTGTTTGTATAAATGCTATATAGAGAATCATTATATATCGTTATCATTGCAATAACTAAAACAAGGAATAAATTAATGTATAAAGAAAATAGAAAAACTAGTTTGTACTCTCAATATTCCACAATGACTGGCACATTTATAAAACAAATATCTTATAACGAAGAAATTTTCATTGTATTATTAATTATTTATTCCAATTATATATTTTAATTTACATTCATCAGTATCAATTGATATCTTCCACTTTGTATATATGATACACTCAATACCTGATAATGTTGATTTGATAAAACTATCATTTTCTTTCTTTTATTTATAGTTTTTTTTCTTATAAATAGACTCCCACTAGAATGTTATAAGTAAAAAAGTTAAAACATAATTATAAAAACATATGCATTTGATATAATTAAGATTTTAAGATACTGTAATATATTTTACTTTTAATTTTTTGGGTCTTGCTAACGAGTGTCCTAAGAATACTCTTTAATGATTCTTAATTAAGAAAATGTGTATAGAAAATGTTAAATAGTTCAATTGTCAATGCATTGAATGCATCAATTTCTATAATAACTTACTATTTAGGTTGTTAAAGAGTGCCCTAGCATTTGCTTTATTTTTTTTTTTATTTTTTGTTGATATTTAACTCTAGAGGAAGTATGTAAAATGAACAAATATGTAACTTATGTAGTTGAAAGAGTGCTAAAATCAGAAACCACTTTTCAAACCAAACATGTCTTACTCGTTAAAAATTGTAGTGGTCTTTTTTCTTTTTTTGAAGTGTGAAATTAATTGAGAAATTGTTTGTATAGGTGGTCAGTGATAGCATCACATTTACCAGGACGAACAGATAATGAGATAAAGAACTATTGGAACTCTCATTTGAGAAGGAAAATTTACTGCTTCATGAGATCCATAAACGAGTCTCCACCACCCCTTGATATGGCATCTACGTCCAAAACAATTAATCAAGGGAAAATAAATAATCCAAGCATAGAAGAAGACAATGGCATGTCTTTGATTCAAAATTCCCTTGAACCAATGCCTAAAGAAAAAACAACTTCACAATACTATAATGTACAAGGAGTTGAAGAAATTTCGTCTGAGAATACTTATTATGAAATGAAGGGTAACATAAATAATACAGTTGCATCATACCCTAGCAAAAATGAATTGAATATTGATGAGGGTTTGGGACCATATAAATGGCTAGATGATGAAATTACGAAACTTCGTAACATGTTTTTAAATGGGATAGGAAATTATAATTATGTAACAATGCATGAGAATGATGAGAAGGGTAATTATGAATGTGACTCAAGAAAGATGCATGTGGAGAAAATGGAAACAAATAAGGAAATGAAAAATGAAATTTGTGGCTCATCATACAATGGAGAGAGTGGAGAGGGGTACATTTCTAATTCATCAGTGAATTCTGCCACAGATTATGATCAATTGTCTGATTGGGACTTTTGTCAAGAAAACCAAATGAATACTTGCTTTTGGGGTCCAGGCATTGGTGAAATCATGAATGGTTTTTATCAGTAATTAATTAGTTGTTTGAGTTGCTGGAAATTTAATTGTTTGTATGTGTGAATGTGTGGTATTGTATGATTTTATTTCCTTGCATCTTGGAAAGATATGTACCTATGATTTGCTATGTCATATTTTTATATTAATTCATTGTTATATAAATTTAAAATTTAATAAATTTTACCTAGAAGGTATCCATAACTACCCAAACTTCATTGTAGAAGTTATCGATTATTATGTAAGAAAGTATGATTCATGGCTAATAATTTAAATATTTATTATTAAAGTGACAAATGCCGAAATTGTTAGAACAGATGTCGTGGTTCGGGTTTGAAGTCAGGATCCCTCATATACGTGTGTGAGTTTTCAAGTGATTATTGTCATTCTTTCAATCTAAATAAAAAAGAACTCCAAAAATTATTAATTGAATAAATAAATATATCTACTTGTATACCCCACTCCCTCCCTCAAATTCATCTATTCTAAATTTATCTTCTTAAATTACCTCAAGTTTTTTTTTCAAAAAATAAAAAAGGAAGATTAAATTAAATAAAAAGCAAGATATATATATATAAAGACTCGGAGGACATTAGACATGATCCAAGTACAACCCAAGTAGGGATACATCGATATAAATCAGACCTACTTGGATCAGTTTTAATCTATCATAACAAAAGTTCACTAATCACGGATGCAACTCAGCGAACTCACGTATAGGTGCGAACCAGGTTACAAAAAATATGAGAAGTAAATATCTGCCAAGAACAGTTAGGGTTTAATTTCGACGAATGGATCGATCGTCAACACGGTATCAAAATTAAGTAAAAATATTCAAATTTATACTAATTGGATAAAAAAATATAGACGTATTTACCCTTATTGTCCCACAATTGTGTAACAGTGAGTGGAAAATCCGGAAAAGAGAAAAAAAACATTCCAGACATTTTGTAAAGGCAAAGATTCGATGCAAGAAATTTCATCTTTTGAAATTTCAATAGAAATCATATCAAAGGTTTTACGAAACAAATTTCTAGAATATATAACTTGTATTATGGAAATTTGAAAATAAAAACTTGCTTATTTTTGACATAGATATAGTATGTTGATATAGTTAAGATGTAGGAAGTTATCATAGTGGAAAATGTTTTTGCTTTTACTTCAGAATCAGAGTTCACTTTTGCTGTGATATTTTCATATTTTCACAATTTTTCTTTTCACAAGTCTTATATTTTGTACTTTTGTTGAGTTCAAATCCAAGTCTCCATATTACAAAGTATGGCGCTCAACAAACTATGCTGGCGACTCAATAATAATTTTTTCATGTTCTATTACATGTATTTTTTTTTCACAGTTTTTATCATCAAAATACGAGCCCGTCAAAAAAAATTTGATTATCAAAATATGGTTTTTTTCCAATTAAAACTACAAGGATAAAATTGATAGAAAAATTATAAGCTTAAAAGTAGGCAATTTGAATTAGCTTATCAAAAACTAATATAAACTAATAAAAATAAGCTGTAAGATCACGGGTACATGATTGTTATTGAATGGATCTTTTTTAGTCATATGAGCTTATAAACTTATTAGCCCAAAAATGTGTCTTGCTTGCCAAATAGACCTCTAGTCTTAAAATATCAGAAATCATTTCGGTAACTAATATATATATATATATATAAAAGCAATTCTAATCTTAATTATCCAAACATCGTGAATTAGTGAAAATCACTTCTATTTAAGTGTATCCAAACATAAATCATTCAAATCAATTTTATTAAAATCAATTTTATCAAACTCGATTCAAACATATGCTAAACCAAACAAACCCGAAGTTAAAGAGTCGTAACTGAATAGGCTTAGACCTATTTATTTTGGTAGGTAAAGGATTTGCCAACGTGCGACTTTAGTGTGTCGTCGTATTGAGTGAGACATTGGCATTGAATTTATCAGCATTTCCAAATGAAGGTGCATCTGTGCTGTGTAGTAGTACAATGACATGGAAGATGAAACAAGAACCGAGGAAGCAATTAACAGAGTGAATAATCATTTAAAACCATCTTTAAAAAAAAAATCATTCTAAAATCAATTTGAATTGGTTTGGTGGCGTTGGCTTGAGATCTTGGAGAGTACTCCTCCTCAAAATTTCGGTACGATTCTCCTCAGTACAAATTTGGATATGTGTCAATTTAGCTTCTTAAAAAAAAAAATCATCATTCAAATATTTAAAATTGTATAAACAAAGTTTTAAATCACCATTGTAAAACTTTAGAATGTGCTCCTCTAAAGGTATTAAGTTCAATTTTTCCTATGTCAATTTCAGTGAACTAATCTGACTTTATAAAAAATATTTAAAATTGTATAAATAAAATAGTCTATTCTCTCAAATTTATGAAATTATACTTTAATATTTTAAATTAAAAAAATTTAGACTGTTTATGTAACACTGATACTAAATTTATCTAGAATATTTAACATGCGTATTAAAACTTGATACTAGATACATTAAAATTTTCAATAATAATACAATACAACTGAATGATTACAAGCTTGCTCGTTTATACAACTAGTAAAGTACCACTAATGTGTACATATATATACAAAATTGCTGATAAACTTCTGAGCTGGTACATGACGAGCAATTGTACTCCACTCAGCTTCTTCTTGATAAACATAATCACGAACCTCTTGCTTACCTGAAACTGCATCAAATGGATTGGGATGAGACATAATGTCTCAGTCAGCTCCACCTATCCTAGGCTGTGTGGCAACCTCGGGGAAAACCTACGATTGCCATCTTCTAAACTCAAACCATTTCGGGTTTATACGTGTTTGTGCCTGCTACACTGTGTAGTCGTGAAATCTAGACTACAATCTGTTAACTTAGTGATCAAGGGGAAAACTAGGATCACTGTCTGATAACTGATATCTACCTTGTCATATTAAAGTATCTTTTTGAAAACTATCATATTCTCATTGTAAAGTAATTATCTTTCTGATATTATTAAGTTAGAGAGATAGTGTTGGACATACAATAATTATCTTGGTTCATTTTATGGAGTGCATCTGAGTGGAGTAACCCCGGAGTACATCTCCTTGCTACCGGTGAAAATTCCTATATGAGGCTAGTCACCGGACTCCTCTTATCGTTGTGTGGACAGCCCTCTCCAAGAAGTCTCATCCGGCATAATCCGGAGCCTGTTGGACACAACTTAAACTTACATGTAGACAACCCTCTCGGTGAAGTCCCATCCGGCATAATCTGGAGCCTGCTTGACATGTTTAACCTTTTAACATACGTGTGGAGAACCGTTTCGGAGGAGTCCTGTCCGGCATAATCCGGAGCCTGCTGGACACGTTTAACTTTAGTCTGATTCTTGTCTTAATTTCTCATAAGTATACCTGATACATTATTCTAGTCATATGCCTATCTAATGCATTCGTCAAGTAATTAATCATGTGATACTTAACCTATAATATAATGTTTAAGCTTATCGTTCTCATAAGCCACTTATGTTCTTTCATGATGCCTATCTCAACATTAAGGCATATCTCTAATCATATTGATTTACTCAACTTGGTTTGGAGTTATCTAACTCTAAACCCTCGGTTAACCCGATCTTATCTGAAATTTGAATGATGAAATACATCCCATGTACTTTCGCACGCCTAATTGAGTACTTACTTATTCTTGCTAACCTATCATAGGTTCTAGACATATCGTTGTCATATGTCATTCTTAAGTGCTTATTATCTCATCGTAATAACTACTCGGCTCTTCTAACTTTGATGTTGCACCTCTAATGCATTGACAAATCCATGTTCAACTATTCTGATGACCTTGAGTCATGTCTTAGTTTTAGCCATCTTTTGATGTTGTTTTATACATTTTAGAGATTTTTTACATTGGTTTCTCTTGCTGAAAGTAAACATGGTTGGAAGGAATAAGCAATTATGGAGCATGAAGATTTTGCAAGATTTTAAGAAGTTTCAGAGTCTGAGTCTGAGTCTGAAGCCAAAACCTGGAACCAGAGTCTGAAGTTCATCGTGCCACGATGGACCTGTGTCGTGGCACGATGAGAAGAAGGTCATCAGAAGCTGAAGTTCTTCAGAAGCAGGAGAATGGTCAGAAGCTGAGGTATCGTGCCACGATGGATCTGTGTCGTGGCACGATGAGAAAATGTTCAGAAGCTGAAGTTGATCAGAAGCTCAAGTATCGTGCCACGATGGACCTATGTCGTGGCACGATGAGAAGAGGTTAGAAGTTGAATTTTTCACGAATTTTCGTGCCATGATGGTGGCATCCCTCGTGCCACGATGGAACTTTAAAAGCGTTGACATGTGTTTTAATGAGGCCATCGTGCCACGATGGACCTGTGTCGTGGTGTAACACCCCGATTTTTAATCTTAGTTATTAGTAATTAGTATTAGATATTATTATTATTATTAGTATTGGTTTGTTTGATCATATTTATTTAATTGGTTGTATTTATTGAGAAATAGATGAGTTGGTTGACTTGTTAAAAGATGAGAAAAAATAATTTTTAGGAAGAAAATAGCCTTTTGGTGAGAATAGGGACGTGGGGTGCATATAGTAAATATGTCTAAATTTATGTGAAAAAAATAAAAAATAAATAAAATATGAATTTGTTAAAAGATAAGGGATAGATTTTAAGAGCAACTAAAACTTAAATAACCTCTATAAATAGAGGAGAGCATTAGAGAATTAGGGTTACAACAAACAGAGAAAAGATTAGGGATCAAAGAAAAGAGGCAAGGAGGCATAGCGAGAAGAACCTAGAGAAAGATTTCACCGTAGGAATTCATTCAAATTCTGCAAACCAGAGGTAAGGGGGGAGTTTTATTCATCATAAAGGTTGTGTACTCATGTGGGTAGTGAAGGGTTGTGTTCTTTTCCTTGCTTCCATAATCTTTTGATGAAATCTTTCTTATATTCATGTTCTTTTATGTTGTTATAATTACTTTTGATGAAACCTTTATTAAATTCATGTCCTTTTATGTTGTTATAATTACTTTTGATGAATATTTGTTAAATACTTGTTCTTATATGTTGTGGTAATTAGGTGTTTGATTTGATGAGTTATTAAAATTATAATTTCTAAATTATGTGGCAAATCTGTGTTTGGATATTCTGTTAATTCAAAATTACTTGTTAATCTCATAAATTGTGAAACAATATCCGACGCATGATTTTCTGTTCAATTTGTTTTTTTATTAAAATTCACTTGAGAATAGTTCATAATAGTTGAATTTTAACGGTTGCTCTTTTGTTTCCACCATGATATTAGCCACTAGTTTTGGATTAGAGGATTCAAAAGGGGAACATGATTTTTCTAAATAAATTATTGATACATACTACTTTTGAAGAACTAAAATAGTCACGTGATAAATTAGGTTCTTTTGAACATGTTTGTTGATCCACTTATCTTAATTTAATTGGCCGAGAATCACTAATTTCGTTAGTTATTTTAATTGGCATAAATTATTATGTGTTATTATGTGTTAATTGGTGATGTGTAATAATGAGTTAATTGATGATGTGTTGTATAAAGATGTGATATTAGAGAATGTGTGATTTAAAGATGTGTTATATAAAGATGTGTGATTTAAATATGTGATATTTGACGATGGTGCTATTTAAATATGTGTAATTGTTGAGTCATACAAAGATGTGCATTGTTGAGTCATTATTTGATGTTCATGCATTCATGGTCGAGTCTATTTAACGATGTTGTATTTGACGATGATGTGGACAAAATCAGTAGCATACCTCTGATGTCCAAAATATTTGACGATGGTGTGGACAAAATCAGTAACATACCTCTGATGTCCAAAATATTTGACGATGGTGATAGGTTTGGTACCACATGCATATACGGTCGAGTCTAGGAGCATTGCATACATTATTGTGTTCCGTTGATGAGTTGCTAATTCCTTAATTGATAATTGACTTTGTTTAAGTGATACTTGCTCATTGTGATTTATTAAATAATGTGAATGTTGATTATCTAACAATGGGAAGTTGATTATCTAACGATGTGAAAATATGATTATCTAACGATGTGAATAATTTATATATGAATATATAATTGAAGATGCTTTTGTGTTTTATGTCTTGTTTCTATTCATTATGATTATGCGATTCTTATTTTGAATATATTCTCACCCACTAGTGGCGGGTTGGGCGCCTATGCCTTTATGGTGTAGATTTGCAGGAAGAAGAATCTTAGTAGCATTGAGTCTCGAAGGATGGCGTTGGAGTCTTCCTATTTATTTGTCGATTTTGGGAGTTTTATTGAGTCGATGCTCTGATTAATAACACTAGGGATTGGGAGTTTATTTTTATTTAAGACTTTGTTTTAGAATTCACTTTGGAATTCAATTTTGATGTTGATTTAAATGATATGACAATGACTTGAAATCTTTGAAATTTATTCCGCTGCGACGTTTTTAATATTAAATGAAGCCATTTTGTTTTGATCAAGATGTGTGACACCCTTGCGTGTTTAATTATTTATTGAATTTTATTAGAAAATAAAATGTGGGGTTTAAGGTGTTACACGTGGCACGATGGGTCAGTTTCAGAAACAAAGATTATAAAAGCCAGATGTGTTTTCAGATCAAGGGTTGGATTTTTGGACGAAAAAATTGAGTACATAACTGGAGATTGATTCTGGGAAGGAGCTGTTCAATTCTAGGACACTGGAGTTAAAGCTTTCCACTTTCATTCTTATTGTGTAATGCTTCTTATTTCTTGTTATATTTTGTAATACAACCATGAGTAGCTAAATCCTCTATTGTTAGGGATGAGATTAGCTAGATGATGACTTTTGTCGTGTGACCTTAATCTGATCATTGAATAAGTCTATTGAATCATGTTTTTTTATCTTCGCGCTTAATGCTTTTATTGACTGATCACCTTTAAATTGATGTATGATTCATATTGTGAAACGGAAGTTGAATGTATGAATGCTTTAAGATAAGAAATTCTCGCCTTTGTAATCTAGGAATAGATGCAAACCCTTGAAACCATTTAGTAACTCGAGTCCGTTCATGCTTAATTCTAATTTGTAAAACTTACTAAGGAATTAGAGTTTACTTTAGAATTAAAGATTCTATCGCTAAGGAATTAGGACAAGAGTATTTCAGAGAATTAGGTCATGATTCGTTAAACAAGTTCAGTGGTCATTTTTAAGTGAGTAACTTGAGTTCGTCATCTAGTGAAGCTCATCCCTGACAAGCTTTCTATTCTTGAAATTCAAACCAGTTTTATTTTCCGCAATTTTCTATTATTGACAATTAAACAAACTTCGTACCCTTTTGTTCAATTGAGTTCTAAAAATTACATTCTGATCGTTAAACGCAGTCCTTGAGTTCGAAACTCGGTTTACCGTTTTAACTTTACTACTTGAACAATTTCGTACACTTGCGAAAATCGCCATCATAGGTTCTAGACATATCGTTGTCATATGTCATTCTTAAATGCTTATTATCTCATTGTAATAACTACTCGGCTCTTCTAACTTTGCTGTTGCACCTCTAATGCATTGACGAATCCATGTTCAACTATTCCTTATATGTTAAATACCCTTCGGATATGTCAAAATGGTGTTTTCTTAGGAAATTAGGGTTTTCATTGAAAACGGTTGTAAAACGCCTCGCCCAAATGCGTCAACTCACCTAACTCAGCTCAGCAGACCAAGTTGGTTCTGCCAAGCCTGCAGGGGCGAGAAAACCCTCGCTGGGGCGAGCTGGTCCAGAAGACAAAAACGTGATGCTCGCTACAGCGAGCTTTAGCTCGCTGTAGTGAGCATGACAGTACAACAATTTCTCAAAAACGTGATTTTCACCATTTTGACCTATCCAAACTTACCCAAGTATCCCAACAGCATTAGGAATGACTTTAAACTACCAATTGATGACTTAGTTCATGAATTAACAAGGATTGGTATGCATTAGAGATTTAGGGCACAAATTATCAAAACTTTTCTAAATAAAGGATTTTCACCCAAAATTCACACAAGGTGGGTTCTGATTCTAAGGAACTCACCTGAATAATTGATTTTGATCCTTGCCAAGCTTTTTCCCTCAAACCCTAGCTTTGATTCCTCTTCCTTTCTTGTTTTCTTTAGCTCCCAATAGCTCAAAATCTCAAGAGTTGCTTGCAAGAAGGCTAAACATATGGGATTGATGATTATGTGAAGGTTGGAATGATTTGGATGAGGAGAAGTTGTGAGAAAATTAGAGAGAAATTGGAGGGGATATTGTTTAGAGAGAGAAAGAGATGGAGTTATGAGGAAATTTTGGGGCAAGGGGCTTTATATAGCCTAATCCCTCGATTTACCAAAATGCCCGTCCTTAAAAATATCTCTGTTACGTCGTCTCGACACTGATAAATATTTAAGTCTTGAGCGGGATGTTACACTCAACCCTCCTTAAAGAAATTCCTTCCTCGAAATTTAGAATCATCTTGAGATCATATATGAAAATCCTTATCTAGCGGGATGTTATTCCAGATATTCCCTGCTAGCTGATTTTTCCATCCCATCTGACTATCGGAATTCCATGGCTACTCTAAGGTCTGACATGTAGACTATACATACACCTCGATTTAAGCTGGCTAGTTAAAACTGGTTCACGGCCATGGTTTCCCATTCTATAAGTCGAAAATACTCGACAATCTCTTCCTTAACTGAAAAACTTGATGTACATTACATAATTCTTACATAGTAGGACGTGTGGTTATCTGAACCAGCATATCCGACTCACTTAACTATGTCTCTTGTTCGACATACTTCTTGCAAATCCAACTTAAAGTTATTAAGCCTTAGATACTCTCCCTGAATTATATAAGTTTTCTTTCATTGTCCGCATAATTTTATTCTGACGACATCGGGTCGATCTTATCTTCTCAAATATTCCCACTCTTCGAGAGATCTAATGCACCACAACTAATTCCAATGAATTCTTATCCTTGTCCTTCGCCTCGTAAGACGACGTCTTATAGTTATAGTCATACCATTCTTCATATAGAATCATCCCTACACTGAAAGGTACTTGATATTGGGTACTCTCAAACGGAAGTAAGGATTACTGCAACTACCTCCACTACCCAAATACAAGTAGGAGGCATTATCTCTAGTATCTGCTCCTTTCTTTCGGACATATGATGTTCTTCTTATCACAAATATAACCATTACTTCCACTATGAAATTCTCAAGAGTTCGCGGAATTTACAGATTACTCGTGCTCCGATTCAATTAGTCTACGACGTCACTTATCTTAATAACTTAGGAATCATTCTTCATTACTAGGAGTTTGATAATCTTCTATCCTTCGTGCACAACTTATTCTCAAATTCTTATCGTGGCGCTAATATTTCTATACCGATATATCCAAAGCTTATAGGAGCTTAGTCCAAGTGAAGAGTGGTATACGCCGTCTCACATATCATCATATGGTGCAATTCATAGCACATAATTTACATACACGTTCAAGTACGTGTACACTACTAATGGGTACACAGTACGTCACATCGTCTTCGTCCGACTAACGGGACATCATACTTAATCAAAATATATTTGAGACAATACCACATCAACTGGAGACCTTCTTCTTATTCTTAACTCATGTTTATTCCCTGAGTATACATTATCCCATAACATAAATACGGTTACATTCTATCGGTATTATAAACTTATTTCTCATTTCTGATCATCGAGTTCAAGATCCTTGAATATTCTTAACTAAAACGCGTTCGGTACCAACAAACCTGTTCTAATTAGCACCTTCTCCCTTGAACTTTAATGACCGCTTACAACGGTTACTGATACGTGTTACATAATTGAAAAACATGATACACAATTGTCTGAGTAGGATGAGTACTGACTGCAGAGTACATAATATTGAACATAATTTGGTACATGAGACATGTTTACATAACGAGGGTACCACTTGAAATAAACTCATATGCCACTGTATTTGTCGTTCCTGATCGACGCTTCAAATCCAAAGGTATCGTCTTACAAGTGCAACCTTTACTGTCATTGACTCATACATAATTCTCTTTCGGGCTAAACTTAAACTTCAAGCTCCCTTGGAGTTACTGAGCTGAATAACTAGATTGCCATACTAGCAGTGACCTTAATCGCTTTAGAATTAACGTGGTAGGAACACAACCTTCTCATTCTTACCACATACTCTTAAATTTCTTCGGTTCCCATTACTCATGATTTTTCGAGGTTCGAAGTATCCCTCAGCTTAACTTTTAAGATTTCCCGTTAGAACTTATGATATACTCAAGTCGTTATTGCTTACTTCTATTCTGTGTTATAAGAATTGAGCACTTAATACCTTTCTTGCGATTCATCTGGCAAGGGCTTCACAAGCATTCTTGTTCCCTAAGCTTCAGCTTAGAATCACTTGTTAACTCATTCTTGGATTACTTGTCCGCTGCGCAACTCTGATATGGGATAGGAGTAATGCACCACTATTACCATATGAAATCTCTTGACCAATCTTATTCCTTTATAACTTTGTAGTTACCATAACAGAACCATCTCACGGCTCGTTCCTTCACTTGTGACTTCAACTACGTGCTTACCCAAGTGTTGCAATCCACCTTCGAAGCTCACATACTAATATCAAGAATTAACTTCATACTGTGTAACTCTTCGAAACTCTACTTACCTTACTGATTGATCGTCTCCTGACTTTGTGTTTTCCGCTAGACATAAACAATACACTTACTCTCGCGAGACGATTTCTTGAATACTTTTACAGATTCACATCTTTCGAATATGATGTTGTGTCAAAAGTAAGTATATTTTATATCTTCTCCACAGGGATTAATGCGACATCATAAACCGTTCAACATCGATTATCATTTTAAGTTAGGGTTTAATCATGTGTTTGCTATAAACTATTCAACTTTAAAGACGTTGATAAAAACAGAGAGTAATAGGGCGTAAAATGCGTTAGGATCAAAGTTCATCAATCAAACATCGATTATATTCTAATGATCATATATATGGATTCTAGCTTTTCTTATATACGATATTATCACGTATCACTCGGCAACATCATTCGTGTCCAAATGACGTTGTGAGATCGATTGTATCGTTTAATCGACGATGTCTCAATCTATTAAACAATTCGAAAGCTTTACGTTCAGACACTTTGTGTGATTATCAAAACCAAATTCCATGTCTAGAATTTCTTATTTTGATAGAATATTATTCTAAACCTAGATTCAAAAGTATTTTTCAATAACATTTAAATTAAACATAATAATGGAAAACAAGAATAAACTCAATGATATATAAAAGGCTAGAATCATATATTTGAAAGATCAAAAGTTTACATCTAAGATTGATTGATTACCTCTAATCCCAACAATGGGGATTTAGTTGTTCATTTTCATGACAACAATCAAAAGTGGAAAGAAAGATGGAGATCCAAAGCTAAGACTTGATTTCTCAAAGATTCTTAGTTAATCTACACTTAGATCACTTTTGCTCTATGAAGAATGCCTCTTTTTAGCCCTATTCTCTTTCTGGAAGTATATGTTAATGTTCAGAAAATGAGCTAAAAGGCTTAAATACTATCCGGTTTTTATAAGGCTCGCTACAGCGATGAGTTGGTCGTTGTAGCGATGGAAGATTTCTTGGCCTTTGGGTTTGCTCCACGTCAGCAAACAGGGTTCAAACCTCCCTTGGTCGCTATAGCGACCAGATCCATCGCTGTAGCGATGGAACCTTAGTTTCTCCCTACCTACGCGCGCTATAGCGACCAATCCTCCGCTGTAGCGATGAAGCCTTATCAATTCTTCATGTTTCTTTGCTCAATCTCAGGTCCTAGCATGATATTTCCTGCACAAATGGATGGGGTAAGACATAGGATCAATAATTCGGCATTCGATCAATAATTCTGAGCTTATCCTATGATAACTTGCAAAACAAGTAACATAAGTGCCTAAATATATATCAAATGATAACTACTTTCTAGCACTTATCAAACTCTCCCCAACTTAGCTTTTTGGTTTGTCCTCAAACCAAAGAATCAAAAGGAAATTTTCAAGGCTTTGGACAAAGTTTTGAGCAATAAGCAAAATCTAAAGTTTGATGAAAAGTTTCTTAGATGAATGATTCAACTGTGACTGCGTAGGAAAAAGTGAAGTTTCTCATTAATCGAGATATATACTATGAATGTGACATAAGTTATGAGCACAAAATTCATATTACACAATTCAAATCAATAACATATTTATCAATGAACCACACCTAACACACTTCTTTGAAAGTAAATGAAACAAATTGAACTCATGTTGTGAGGGTTTTGAACACACATTCGGCAACTCTGCTAACATCCTGATTAAGTTATGTGTTCATCCAAATATCATTTCAAAAAGCACAAAAGCATAGATCAAAAGGTCTTTGAGGGTTGTATCTTGGCTTGGTTTCAAAAGAAATGTCATATGTGGGAAAAATTGAATTCAAATGGCCAAGCATAGAGGAACATTCTTTCTATTTACACAACTTCCTCCAAAATCTCATTATCAACCCTTGGTGATATACAAAAAGTACTTTGATCTTGACAACTTTTTTGATTTATTGATTTTTTTTCTTTTTCTTGGTTTCTTTTCTTTTTCTTTTTCTTTTCTTTTTCTTTGTTGTCAAGATCAATTTTCAAATTTTTTTCACCTTTACTTGACATAGGTTGCAATACCTCCCTTTTCTCCCCAACTTATACAAAATGATACCCTAATTGAATGTTCCCTTATCAATAGGCAAGAGACAAATATACATGATGGTTAAGGGTTCAAAATGAAGGTAAAAATATCAGAATCCAATAGTGATTTAACTATGAACTGGATTTTGAAAAACTTGGGCAAATTCATTAAGCATTGTGCTTATGAATATTGACAGTTCATAGTTAAGGATTCTGACTCATTAGGCTCAATTGGGGTTATCAGATACTCACTTCTCACTGGGTAGGCTTTTTGTGGTCAAGTGTTTCTTCTCATTTTCAAAAGAATGCCTTGATCATTTCTGTGCTTTCATACAATTAAAACAATTTTTCAGATTTAACATAAAACAACCGAGTTAGAAAAAAATACCGGTCTCCTGCATATATACCTAGAACTTGAGGATTCCTCACATTTAGGCTAGTTCTAAGTGGTTCATACATAAGCATGTTATCGCGTCAAACTAAATGAGATAAATTTTGTGCAAAATACTCCTTTCACATTCAAATACACACCTAGAAAAACAAGAAACGAGTACCTTAGCTCTGCGCTTTGTCACAAACTTTATCATAATCACTCACCTGATATTTTGCTCAATCTTTGGCTTTCAATCAAGCACTTAACTTTTGAATTTTTGACTTTCTTTCCATTGTTAGATAAAATAAAATATTATACATAGTTTGAAATAAACATAATATAATAATTCCAAAATACGGCAACATAAAAAGAAATAAACACTACAAAAGCAAATGCAAATTGTTCAGATTAAACTAAAAAGATTAAGCCAAAAGTAAAATGAAAGAAAAATGAAGGAAAAGCAGCCAGCTTGCAAAATTCTCAATCAGACTCCATCTGATCAACAGCTTCATGATCAATGCTCCTTGTATCCTCCGAGGAGTTGTAACGACCCTATTTTCGTATATTATATTTTTATATATTTTATTTTATGGATTTGCGTTTATAAAATATTTTCTAGTAATCGAGGAATAATTATTTAGCGCGAAGATAAGTTGTAATCGAGTTTTTAAGGCTTTGGGCCAAGAGGATGAATAGTATTGGGCTTTTAAGTTTATGAGTAGTAATGATCAAGTGGATATGATAGTAGTGAGCTTGGATTGGATTGAAAGGCTAGGATTGGTCCTTGAGAGTTAGTAAGGATGGATGGCCAAGATTGCCTTGCTTGGATTATTTGAGATAATCACAAAGACTTTTGAATTACTATTCATTGCTTTGTTGAAAAGAAGAAAACGTGGAAGAAGAGAAGAGAAGGAGAAAAACAAGAAAGCTAGGGCAAGGGATTTTGTGAAGAAAAGCTTGGAATTTCTGTAGATTCATTGATTGTGAGGTAAGAGAGTTAGTATTACTTGATTACAAGTGATTGAGAAGGGGAGAATGTCTATTTCTCCATCCCAAACTTCTCCTCACTTTGTCTAGGTTTTGTTAGAAAGTTTTTATGGTTTAAAGTTGTTAATGATTATGTTTTGCTTGCTTGAATGCTAAGTGATGTTGCTAGCATGTTTTTGTTGAAGTTATTGTGTTGTGAATTCATAAGAAAAGTTATGAAAAGTTTAGAGTTTTAAACCCTAATTTCTATGCTAGATGCAATCTTTGTTTGTGATTGTTTTTAAAGGATGTTTTATGATGGAAAGTTGTTTTTAACATGTTCTGGAATTGGGTAACCTTGAATGGGCTAAAATGGTGGAAAAATCACATTTTTACATGACTGTGTACTGATACGGTCGCTTGTAGCGACCAGGCTCGCTTGTAGCGACCAGACAGGATAATTCCCTGCCTATCTGCGCTTGTAGCGACCACACTGGCGCTTGTAGCGACCAGGCTCGCTTGTAGCGACCAAGGGCTCGCTTGTAGCGACCAACCCTGGACAGGCCAACTTCGTTGAGTCGTTCTGGAGGTCCTGGTGCGCGCGGGGATGGCTTTTTGCTACTACATTTTTATAATATGTTTTGGAAATCTTGCCCACCATTTTAACTTATTCTTAATGCTTCCTAAAGAGTAATTGTTCAAGTAAAGTTGTGATTGTTGAACATGGTTGAGTATATACATGTTGTGTCTTATGATTTGGCCATGAGAGTCTAGTAGTTGTGTTTGTTGTTGTTGATGTTGTGATAATTATCAGAGTGCTGATAATTTAGTAGTTGTGTTTGTTGTTGTTGTTGTTGTTGTGATAACTGTCAGAGAGCTGATAATTAGTTGTGTTAGTGAGTATAGTGATAAGAGTATCATATATTTGCTAAGTAAATCATCATGCATTTCATGATTGTATGATACCCGGAGCGGGTTATTCGATGATATCCGGAGCGGATATGAAATCCAAGAGAGCTTGGTTATCAAGAGAGCTTGATAAGGATATAAGTTTATCCGAAACGAGTTGGTACCACATGCATTAGAGAATGCATTTTGAGGCATGCATCCTTTGTGACATCAGTGTTCATTTAGGAATTATGTGTGCAAAATGGTTGTTATGTGATAATTGTTATTGATGAGTTTGTGTTTTGGTAATTATGCGTTGTGGTTTGGTTATGTATAATTATGTGTTATTTATACATGTTTATTGGTTGTGATACTAACACTCTCTGTTTTGTGTTATGTGCTGGATCTTTGGGGATCCAGATTATCAGGGTGACGAGGTTATCGTTGAGGAGTAGCCTTGCTGTTTAGAAGCTGCTTAGTGGTGAGGGCATAGATTAGCTATCCTTACGTTTTTGGTACTAGGTGTTGTATCCTAGTTAGAGTCTAGGGCTCTGATATTTGTAACACTATTTTGGGGTATCTAAACGTTTATGTATAGATTTGGCAATGGCTTTTGTTGTAGAATTGCCTCTTTTGAAAATCTTATGTATATATTTTTGTGTAATATATGCAAGCTTGGTTATAAGCTGTGTTCGTTATTTTTCCGCTGCTGTTTGTGAATCAAATATATTTTGATTTTTGTTGATGTTTATAAAAATGAGTTTTCTTAATGTTGTAACTTCCTATGGCCTTAACGTTTTCTTTATTAAAGTTAATAATCGGCGGTTAAGGGTTAGGGTGTTACAGGAGTCATCATCATCACCAGCTGCACTCTCTCCACCAGCTGCAGCTGCACTCGCCCCTCCGGAATAAAAGGGCCTGTCCACAGGCCAAGCGATATGCTCCTGAAAGTACTCCGGGGTCCAAGGTTATTGGCCTGCCTGATGCATGTGGCTCTGAATGGTGGTTAGAGCTCTATGGTTGGATTCATTTTAATTTCAGGTGTAGGTATAGGCAGCCATATGGCGAGGGTCCCAATCCGAGAAATTAAGCGGTGGAAAGCTAGGGGCTTGATGGACGGGAGGAGGTACACGAGATGGCCCAGCTGCAGCGGGTGTCTTGTATGAGCAATACCTATTGATGTACTTATCATCAATAGGATTTTTGATCTCCTCATCAACCTGAGTAGGCAAGTGAATACGTACCTTCAAGCAAAGTCCGATTATGAGTCCAGGAAATGGTAGTGGGCACTTTGGTTTAGCAGGGGGCACAATTCCACTTTCAGCTACTACCCTAATTTCATTTGCAATTATCCTCGCAACATCAACCTCCTGGTAGCTGAGGATGTAGTAGAGTAGAGGCGTGACATCCAAGGTGGTGGAGGAAGTATGACTTTTTGGCCGGATGTTGTAAAGGATGAGAGTTAGGATAACCTAAGCCGGAGTATTCATATCTTCTTTGAGGGCTCTAAAAGGTTTCCCTGAGGCCTGGCTTATGTCATAAGTCTTCCCTTCTTGAAAGATGGCCTGTGCAATGGCTTCATGATCCCAATTTCCCCGGGCTTGATGTTGGTGAAAGGCGCACAATCGGCCCATGTCTACCTAGTCTAAAGGACGGGTAAGATCCAATGGGTTGCCTAGGTAAGAATTTATGGCATTTTTGTCAAATTTGATTGTGCGGCCTCGGACAAAGGTGGTGAATGTGAATTCATCACTTGGATCAGCCGGGATTGCATTGGCATAAAACTCTCGCACAATTTCATGGTTGATTTTTTTAGGAGGGTTAACAAGTATGCCCCACTTGCGGTGGTTTATGATTTGAGCTATCCCTTGGTATTTCCCTTCTTCAGCAATTCTAAATTCCTTTTCTGCCCAAATTCTTCGTTTGGTTAGCTCTGCGTAACGTTCCTGGTTACGCGGGCTGAGGAAACGGCTAGAATCGTGGGGTGTAGTTGGTTGGGGTCTTGCCCTTGAAGACGAACCCTCCACGTTCCTCTGCCTTTTGCTTGAAGTTTTAGGTGTCATTCCTAAAAAAATAGAAGCACATAGACAAAAATATTGGAATGCAAGTTAGAATAAGAATGAAAAAAATTTGAAAACAGGTTCTGGACACGCGCGCTACAGCGACGAGACTGGTCGCTGTAGCGATGAAACCCAGAAATTGTTCTTGTTTCTGGGCTACAGCGACGAGACTGTATTGTAGCCATGAAACACAGATTTTCGAAATTTTTCTGATTTTTTTCATTTTCAAAACAACTTGAGGCACGAATAATCAAAAGTAAAGCTCATAAAAATGAATTATAATCACCAGAACTTTCTAATCATCACATACCCATTTTTATTTCAAATTTTTACAAAATGGGTAAGTTTCAAAAAATGATTTTTAAGAGAAATGAAGATGTTAGACAAGTTTGTTTGGTGATTCTATTTCATTTCTAACAGCCTAAACCAAAGACTAAAATGGGTAAGCTTCAAATGATTAAATAAAATCATAACCCTAATTTCAAACTTCTGAAAAATGCAAAAAGCAATCATACAACTTGAAAACATAAGAAGTGAAAAGAGAAAGCTGCGAATTCGTACCTGATAGAGATGATTCATAAGATGGAAATGGAATATGGACTTGGAATATAGAGATGATGCAAGAAAATAGAAAATTTTGCTTGAAATGTAATGCAAATGGAAGATGAAATGAAAAATGGAAAGAAAACTAGGGTTTTCTGTTTTGGTGGAATGAAACGGATAAGAGAAGATGAGTGGGTGGTTGGGGGAAGTTAAGGGGAGTTAGTGGCATTGGGTTCTGCACTGACAGATTTTTCTGTCATCGCTACAGCGACCACCCATCGCTATAGCGAGCGTAGAGTTTGAAGGGTCTTCAGACTCTTAGGTTCAGACTCTGAAATTTTGACTCGTCGCTATAGCGATGGGATTGTTCGCTATAGCGACCATGACAGAAAACAGAAAATTTAAGATTTTGACTTGTGCCACTAACTCTTCATGCAAAAATGGATTATAAGGACTAAAATACAATTGAAAAAGCAACATACTTACAAAATTGGGGTGCCTCCCAACAAGCGCTTGGTTAACGTCATTAGCTTGACGCCTGTTTCATTTTGATCACGGCCCATCAAGTGCAATGTTCCTTCGGGTTGATCTTTGTGTTGGCAGTGAACGTTCCTCCTTGTTGATCAGCTAATTGTCTTGCTAATTGTCCGACTTGTGTTTCAAGATTCTTGACAGATGCGTCGGTGTTCTTTTGATTCTCCATTGACATTTGCATGAATTGATTCAAGGTGTCCTCCAACTTCTGGTTGCGGTCTTGTTGGGGTGGATATTGATTGAAATTGTTGTAAGGTTGGCGGTTTGATGGCCCAGCCTCTTGTCTCCATGGTTGGTCATAGCTTGATCCTTGACCAAAGTTCGGGTTGTTTCCTCTTTGGAAATTGTTGTTATTGCCCAGATATTGTCCTTGATACTGATTTGGTCTTTGTTGATTACCGACATAGCTCACTTCTTCGGTTGGCGGTGGACAATAGCTTGTGGGATGATCACCTGAACATAGCTCACAAAATGCGACTTGTTGATGCCTTCTTTGTTCATTCTGCATCTCTTTCATTTGTTGTGGGAGGTTGGCCATCTTCCTTGTGAGTTCCTTCACTTGTTGAGTTAACAGCTTGTTTTGTGCTAGAATGGCATCATTTGTTCCCAAGTCGAGAATACTGGCTTTTCTTTGTGAGGGATTTCTGCTGTGCTGAGCTTGATGATCATTGAGTGCCATTTTTTCAATAATTACTACGACATCTTCCGCACTCTTTGACATTAGTGAACCACCTGCGGTTGCGTCAAGTAAAAGCTTTGATTGTTGTTGCATTCCATTGCGAAAAAGATGTATCTGAGTACGATCATCAAAACCATGGTTTGGACATTTTCTTAACATTAACTTGTATCGCTCCCAGGCTTCACAAAGTGTCTCACTTGCTCCTTGAGAAAAGACGGCAATGGTAGTCTTGGCTTCCATGAATCTGTTTTGTGGAAAGAATCTTTCGAGAAATTTCTCCTCAAGAGTATTCCAATTTGTCATTACTTGTGCTGGTTGGTCCAAGTACCATTCTTTAGCTTTTCCAATCAATGAATGAGGAAATATTCTCATGAATATGACCTAGTCCTCATCTTCAGTTGCTCCCAAGGTGCCAGCAATTTCATAAAACTTGGTCAGGTGTTGAAAGGGGTCCTCATGATCCAAACCTGAAAAAGGGTTAGCATATAAAATCTGGAGAATCCCAGTCTTCATCTCTGTCTGTTTAGTAGTCCTTGGAGACTTTCCCAGTTGAGAGAGACGTCGAGGGCTGTTATGACATGGCATCCCACTGCCACCAGGGTCTGAACATCCTTCTCCTTCTTTTGCCATAACTATTTCTTGTGTTGAAACTGGTGAAGGAAAGGAAACAGAGGTTCCTTCTTGTTGCCTCTTCTTGGCTAGCTGCCTTTTCTTTCGGTTTTTACTATTATTTCTCCGAGTAGTTCTCTCTATCTCTGAGTCAAAAAGCACTTAATCTTCCTGTGTTTTACCTCGCATAAACAGAGCTCACAAATCTAACCAAATAGATTAGCAACAAGATGGATTAAAAATGATATTTATATACATAAAATTAATATTTGCAAAATTGCTTAAAAGAATAATTTTTGCTGCAATGATTATGATATCTAAACGTTAATCCCCCGCAACGGCGCCATTTTGATGTTGTGTCAAAAGTAAGTATATTTTTATATCGTCTCCACAGGGATTAATGCGACATCATAAACCGTTCAATATCGATTATCATTTTAAGTTAGGGTTTAATCATGTGTTTGCTATAAACTATTCAACTTTACAGACGTTAAAAAAAATGGAGAGTAATAGGGCGTAAAAAGCGTTAGGATCAAAGATCATCAATCAAACATCGATTATATTCTAATGATCATATATATGGATTCTAGCTTTTCTTATATACGATATTATAACGTATCACTCGACAACATCATTTGTGTGCAAATGACATTGTGAGATCGATCGTATCGTTTAATCGACGATGACTCAATCTATTAAACGATTCGAAAGCTTTACGTTCAGACACTTTGTGTGATTATCAAAACCAAATTCCATGTCTAGAATTTCTTATTTTGATAGAATATTATTCTAAACCTAGATTCAAAAGTATTTTTCAATAACATTTAAATCAAACATAATAATGGAAAACAAGAATAAACTCAATGATATATAAAAGGCTAGAATCATATATTTGAAAGATCAAAAGTTTACATCTAAGATTGATTGATTACCTCTAATCCCAACAAAGGGGATTTAGTTGTTCATTTTCATGACAACAATACAAAAGTGGAAAGAAAGATGGAGATCCAAAGCTAAGACTTGATTTCTCAAAGATTCTTAGTTAATCTACACTTAGATCAATTTTGCTCTATGAAGAATGCCTCTTTTTAGCCCTATTCTCTTTCTGGAAGTATATGTTAATGTTCAAAAAATGAGCTAAAAGGCTTAAATACTATCTGTTTTTATAAGGCTCGCTACAGCGATGAGTTGGTTACTGTAGCGATGGAAGATTTCTTGGCTTTTGGGTTTGCTCCACGTCAGCAAACGGGGTTCAAACCGCCCTTGGTCGCTATAGCGACCAAATCCATCGCTGTAGCGATGGAACCTTAGTCTCTCCCTGCCTACGCGCGTTATAGCGACCAATCCTCCGCTGTAGCGATGAAGCCTTACCAATTCTTCATGTTTCTTTGCTCAATCTCAAGTCCTATCATGATATTTCCTGCACAAATGGATGGGGTAAGACATAGGATCAATAATTCGGCATTCGATCAATAATTCTGAGCTTATCCTATGATAACTTGCAAAACAAGTAACATAAGTGCCTAAATATATATCAAATGATAACTACTTTCTGGCACTTATCAGAATACTGAAACCCACTGATGGCTCGAGCCTTGTTTCCATTCATTCTATCCTTATCTGTATGGATCTCATACTCATAACTTTTTGAGACAACTTCGGTCTCTATAACTCTATCATGTCCATTAGATTACTCTTCGAGTTTCTCCGAGAACAACACGTCTAGAATATATTCAAACTCTTATCGGCTCTCTTGTACGCCCACTTATAGGTTACGTCTATTCTAGTACCCGACTAAATGATCTTAAACTTCAACACCTTATCATTACCTATTGGAGTCCTCTAGTAACTCGTTACTGAATTCACAACTCAAAATCTGATCTTATTATCTGAATGATTCTCCCTTTATACTAAGTAATTTCCAAAGGTCTTCTCGACTATTGTTTATCCATCAGTTCACTAAATTCCAACATCTTATTATTCAATCTCCATTTCTCGATTCTGCTGAAAAATTTTATGTCTCATCTCTTGCCCTTTCTGGGGTCTCGTTCACTTGTCGCTAAGCTTCCATTTTTCATACAACATCTCAACAACTCATGTTAAAGGAATGTAGTCTAATCCACTTTTCATTGTGTAAAATTCCCGTTGAGCTTATCTTATTTTCCAATCTTCTCTTCTTAATTCACAAATCCGGCACTTAAGGTTCTGGAGATGCGGCCGATCCGACGGGGTTTAACTTGCTTGCACTTCACGCTCAATGACCACATTTGAGGGTTAGTTTCATTTGTCCAAATAATTCACTTAATCCATAACTAATTCTCTTAATTGTTTGGATATAAAATCTTGTCCAGTTCAAGCGTGCGAGTCCTTCGATTCTTACATACTCTATCTTTGCTGAGAGTCTAGAGATTCCGATAATCGACCGATAATTCCTCATTCCGAGTTTTTGGGTCTGGTACTGCAATCCTTTAACTCTGTACCCAAAATTGTTACTTTAGTCTACACTTCACCTTCACTTCTCAACTACGGCTCTCATTAAGGTTCCAAGTCATTTCTTAAGGTGTCCCATAATTCCTTTCTTCTTATGTCTTCCACAGACAAGGCATCGCTCAACGACGTGTCCAACTGTGTTAAGGTACTTCACCTTGTTCTTAAATATCTCCAATACCCCTGAAACTCGCCATCAACAGGCTTCGTTACTCCATTATTTAATAGCCACCATTTGGCAGTGAACACTTCTTCGTCAATTTCCGTCTTATAACTGACACCTTAATCTTCACCTTCATACGCTTCATTCCTCCACGGTCACATTCAGCTCTCAGACATTTGTCCTAACTGTCATATACTAGATTGAGTTGATCAGGCTCAACTAGATGTGACATTTAGAACAATCTCCGGAACCCAATGGTCCCACTACTTTTATTGAATTTTTAATGACCCAAGGCACGGTATGAATTGACCTGCTCTGATACCAATTGTAACACCCATACTAAATTTATCTAGAATATTTAGCATGCGTATTAAAATTTGATACTGGATACATTAAAATTTTCAATAATAATACAATACAACTGAATGAATACAAGCTTGCTCGTTTATACAACTAGTAAAGTACCACTAATGTGTACATATATATATATATATATATATATATATATATATATATACAAAATTGCTGATAAACTCCTGAGCTGGTACACGACGAACAATTGCACTCCACTCAGCTTCTCCTTGATAAACATCATCACGAACCTCTTGCTTACCTGAAACTGAATCAAATGGATTGGGATGAGACATAATGTCTCAGTGAGCTCCACATATCCTAGGCTGTGTGGCGGGGAAAACCTACGATTGCCATCTTCTAAACTCAACCCATTTCGGGTTTATACGTGTTTGTGCCTGCTAAACTGTGTAGTCGTGAAATCAAGACTACAATCTGCTAACTTAGTGATCAAGGGGAAAGCTAGGCTCACTGTCTGATAACTGATATCTACCTTGTCATATTAAAGTATCTTTCTGATATCTATCATATTCTCATTGTAAAGTAATTATCTTTCTGATATTATTAAGTTAGAGAGTTAGTGTTGGACATACAATAATTATCTTGGTTCGTTTTATGGAGTGCATCTGAGTGGAGTAACCCCGGAGTACATCTCCCTGCTACCGGTGAAAATTCCTATCTGAGGCTAGTCACCGGACTCCTCTTATCGTTGTGTGGACAGCCCTCTCCAAGAAGTCTCATCCGGCATAATCCGGAGCCTGCTGGACACAACTTAAACTTACATGTGGACAACCCTCTCGGTGAAGTCCCATCCGGCATAATCCGGAGCCTGCTGGACATGTTTAACCTTTTAACATACGTGTGGATAACCCTTTCGGAGGAGTCTCATCCAGCATAATCCGAAGCCTGCTGGACACGTTTAACTTTAAAGTCTGATTCTTGTCTTAATTTCTTATAAGTATACATGATACATTATTCTAGTCATATGCATATCTAATGCATTCGTCAAGTAATTAATCATGTGATACTTAACCTATAACATAAGGTTTTAAGGTTATCGTTCTCATAAGCCATTTATGTTCTTTCATGATGCCTATCTCAACATTAAGGCATATCTCTAATCATATTGATTTACTCAACTTGGTTTAGAGTTATCTAACTCTAAACCCTCAGTTAACCCGATCTTATCTGAAATTTGAATGATGAAATACATCAAATGTACTTTCGCACGCCTAAATGAGTACGTACTTATTCTTGCTAACCTATCATAGGTTCTAGACATATCGTTGTCATATGTCGTTCTTAAGGGCTTATTATCTCATTGTAATAACTACCCGACTCTTCTGACTTTGCTCTTGCACCTCTAATGCATTCCCGAATCCATGTTCAACTATTTATTATATGTTAAATGCCCTTCGGATATGTCAAAATGGTGTTTTCTTAGGAAATTAGGGTTTTCATTGAAAACGGTTGCAAAACGCCTCGCCCAAGCGCGTCAACTCACCTAACTCAGCTCAGCAGACCAAGTTGGTTCTGCCAAGCCTCACTGGGGCGAGTAGACCCTCGCTGGGACGAGCTGGTCCAGAAGAAAAAACGTGATGCTTGCTGCAGCGAGCTCCAGCTCGCTGTAGCGAGTATGACAGTACATCAATTGCTCAAAAACATGATTTTTCACCATTTTGACCTATCCAAACTTACCCAAGCATCCCAACAGCATTAGGAATGACTTTAAACTACCAATTGATGACTTAATTAATGGATTAACAAGGATTGGTATGCATTAGAGATTTAGGGCACAAATTATCAAAACTTTTCTAAATAAAGGATTTTCACCCAAAATTCACACATGGTGGGTTCTGATTCTAAGGAACTCACCTGAATAATTGATTTTGATTCTTGCCAAGCTTTTTCCCTCAAACCCTAGCTTTGATTCCTCTTCCTTTCTTGTTTTCTTTAGCTCCCAATAGCTCAAAATCTCAAGAGTTGCTTGCAAGAAGGCTAAACATATGGGATTGATGATTATGTGAAGGTTGGAATGATTTGGATGAGGAGAAGTTGTGAGAAAATTAGAGAGAAGTTGGAGGGGATATTGTTTAGAGAGAGAAAGAGATGGAGTTATGAGGAAATTTTGGGGCAAGGGGCTTTATATAACCTAATCCCTCGATTTACCAAAATGCCCGTCCTTAAAAATATCTCTGTTACGTCGTCTCGACACTGATAAATACTTAAGTCTTGAGCGGGATGTTACAGTTTATTTTATGAAAATATTTTTTCTTTTTTTTTTTTATAAATAAATTGTGTTAGTTTTAAATGCTAACAAGTTCAAAAGATATTCTTGAACTAACCAACTATCTTACGTTTCTCAAGATAGTGAAAATATCAAAATAGTTGTTTTTATTATTTCCCAAAAAACATTATCTCTAACTAGTAGTAGTATTTTTTTTTTTATCTTCTATCCATCATAACGATTCGGTGAATGTTAACTTAGTTGGTAATGACTTGACTCATATGCAAGATTGTGGATTCAACTGTTGTTAGTTTGAATACCTCTTTAGTGGGTGATCTATAAATAATTCTATTAACGTTCGTTGAACTTTGAGGTTTGTCCTGAACCTGATCATCTCTCGCAATGACTCAATTTAAAATATCTTTTTTCTTTTTTTTTTATGACTTTTTTAACAAGTAAAACTAACATCAATTTTTTTAAAAGAAAAATAGAAAATATTTTCAAATAATAAATTGTGCTTTAGTTATTTTATTCAATTTTCTAAATTTTGTTCTTCAATTGTAAATATTAAGTGGGTATTTAAGACAATATACGTGTGTTTTTAATTGGTTTTAATGAATATTTTCTAATGTGATATTTTGACGCAGAAACTAAATGGGTTAAATATGTTTTTAGTCCCTACAAAATCACAAATTTTCATGTTTAGTCCCTATAAAATTTTAATGGTAATTTTATTCCTCCATAATTTAGCAGTTTGTAAGAAAAAAACTTTTTACAAAATATGAACACTTTTAATCCTCCAAAATAGTTCCTATAAAATGCAATTAAGAACTAAAAATGAAAAAAAAAATTGTAGGGACTAAACTTGAAAGCTTGGAATTTTATAGGGACTAAAAACATATTTAAACTAAACTAAATTCACTATAAAAGAAACCTCCAACACTAGTAAAGGTACCAAAAGTTCAAAACTACTGTATTTTATAATTCACAATATTAAAATACTTATCAATATTAAAAAAAAAACTTTTAAAAAGTTCATCTTTTTCTTATCTTTAAGAGACTGAGTAGTTCTATCTAGATAGTAACCCTATCTAGTGGGATAGTCATTAGTTGGCTAGCTATAAGGGACATATTTAAGGCAAGCTAGTTGGGGGCAGCTGCCCCATATTATTTTTATTTTGTTTTGTCAATAACATGATATATTATGTTAATTGTTAAGACCCCACTTAAAAATTGTCTTGCTCGCACTAAATGAAAATTAGACCATGAGTTAATAAATTTAAGTGTCACAAATTTTAATTAAAAGAATAAAACATAAATAATATATTATTAATCTAAAATTTAAAAAATTAAATTTTAATATTAGATATATTATACACAATTTATTTTTCTTCATTTGTATCGTATTAAATATGAATCTTGAAGTCATGCATTTGAATAATCAAGATAATCAACCAACTTACATGCATGAGACCACCAGTATTTTACTTTTTAGAATCCATTCTCTCTACCTCTCAAATATGATTTTTGCAGTCATGCATTTGAATAACCAAGAGAACCAACCAAATTCATAAACATGAGACAACATTTTAAAGAATTCATTTTTTCTGATTCTTCATGTATTAAATATGACTCTTGGAGTCATTCATGTCAAGTGATTAATCAATATTATATATGTTAGAAGTAAAAAATGTTTGTAAATTCTATCCTTCTATTACATTTATGTATTATGTATCTATGATTTATAAGATAACTATTTTTTTTTAAAATAATCACATAAAATTTGTAACATTATTGTCTTGTGTTTCATATGAAATTATAGGTCAAACCAAACAAAATACTTTTTATTGGTAGTTGTCATCCATTGGACATAGATATATGTTACTTTTCATATTAATAATCTTCTTCAAATCGAAAGAAGAAAACACAACAACCGCGGGAGAAGGAGAGGGAGAGGGAGAGATTTTGCTAGGGCGAGGGAATGAAAAAAAAGACTTTTTTTGGTTAAATATTCTTTCAGGTTTTTAGTCTTTTTTTAGAGAAACGATATTTGTATAACCATTTTGTGACAACTTTCTATCTCATACTCACATTGTATTTTTACATTCTATCTTTTGCTTTGATATTTGTGTAAATACCTACTTTTCTTTGTATATTTTGATTGTCAAATGAATTGTCTCACAAATGGTTATTCATATAACATACCTCTTTTTTTAATGACATACAAGACCTTTTATGACGGTGATTTGATTGTTTCAAATCATGAGGTGTATGTTCAGAAATCACAATATTATTTGTATTAATTAAATTTTAATAATTTAAAAAATGAAAATAAAAAATACACAATTTTATTAAGATGATAAAAAAGATTACAAAAAAAGTACATAAATCCAAGAAGCAAATGTATACAATATATGGACACCATAAACACTTCCTATCATTTGCTGCAAACCTGAAATATGTTTATAAAAAAAATACAAAAGTGGGGGCATAAATCAAAACTCCAAATATACACTTTTCAAATCACATAATTACTACATACTAAAAACCCTAAAAACTATGTCTTGTGTATGAAATTCTCATGGCATCATACTTGAGTAGGGAATGTAGATAAGACGGAGGCTCGGGAAAAATTCCAGTACATTTCATGGCATTTGCACCTAATTTCGCCATATAATACATATTGGTTACCTTTTCTATAAGTGTGGGCAAATGTGACTAACCAATCTCTAGAAAGAAGCTCCTTGATGTCATCAATTATGTGAGAGTATATAAGTGGTCGAGGTGCCGAGTCTTGGATCAATGATAAGGCTTGCATGCAATCTGATCTGCAATTGACATTTGTAGCTCCAATATCCCAAGCCACTGATAATCCAATCAAAATTGCGAGGAGTTCAACATGCAGGCTGTCAGTATATTCAACATGCCCATTAAAACCTAATATCCATTCCCATCGGTGATCTCGAATTACTCCCCCATACCCTGCTATTCATGGATTCCCGTACAAACTTCCATCGACGTTTAAGGCCAATTGGTTCAGGAAGAGGCCAAATAACCAACTGTTCATATGAAGTAAACATGAAAACAAAGCAAATATTAATTATCATAGAGATAATTGAGATCATTATAAACAATTTTAGTAATAATCATACTCCCTCAGTCCCAAAATAAGTGACTTAGTTTGGTTACAAGAACTATTCATATAACATATTTTGATCATATTTTTCTAATATTATATAAAGATAAATGTTAGTATATAAGATTTAGATTTGTCTCGATGAACATTATATAAAGATATTAAAGATCAAAGATTTATGCAACAATCAACGAGATCACTTATTTTTGCGATAGAAAGTACTTGTAAAAGTAACCCAACATAGATTTTGTTTTTTAGAAAATAAAAAAGATGTCATATAAGCAAATAAAAAAGATGCTAATTACTTACCATTCTGTATGCATTTGAAAGATTAAGCGGATGAGTGCGCACAATATATGAGTGAAAACCTTAGCAATCAACAAAAAAAGGTCAAAACCTTTCACTTTTTTTAAGAACAAAAAAAGGTCAAATTCAAAACTTTTTTTTTTTGCTGAAAAGTGAAAACCCTGGTACAACTTTGAGAATATATATATGAGAGTAAGTGAGAGATTTATATTATTTATACTTTTTTTGAGAAATATTATTTGCACTTATTTGGCCCGGTCCAACCACTGTGGGTTATGTAGACCAATGGATCAGTCTGGTTCATTTCATATTTCCCTATTTATTTATTTCTAATTTTATTTTTATACTACTTTGATATATTAGTTTACCACAATTATCTATTTGGTGAGGTATGATTGGATGCATGAGCAACACTTTTTTTTACATTAACACTAAATTATTAAACTCAAGTTTAATTCCTCAAATTGAGCCAAAATAAATATTATTATAAAATTTAAATTCTTTTTAGCTAAATTATGTGGATTCTAGGGTGATGATTCAATTAAGTCTCTCTCAACCCTTAAATAATACTGTTGGCGTAAATCAATGGCTCTCATTTGGTATTTTCTAAAAACAATGTATCGCTTTTTATTAAATATTTTTATTAATATCTTATATATTAGATAATGATTGCCAAAAAATTTACTAATATTGTTTTTTCAAAAATCACATGAAAATATTGAGAGAGAGAGAGAGAGAGATGCATATGGAGAGGTTTTCTATGTTTTCTTTTCGATCAAAAGAATTTTCCGTTCACTTTCATCCTTATTGAAATTATGAAGATGAAAACTTCATAAATTTAATTAACAAATCATTGCTAGATTGGTTTAAATCAATGGTGATGCCATGAATATTCTTTGAGAGTGATTTGATTAAATGGAGATGTTGGAAGAATATGGTGGTGGTAGTAGGGTCACGAGATTAAAAAAAATACATTATTGATACGTTACGGCAAGTGCGCGGTTAATATCGCGTAATAAAAATATCGATCCACGGGGAGTTTAGTAAGTACCGATTATGTTTTCATAGTATGTTAGCTGAACAAGTTAAATCTTTGTGTTGGAAAATATTTAGTTTTAATTCAATAAAAATAAAAAGCGTCTTGGGATTGAATGGTACATCTAATGACAGAAAATAATCAGTCAAGCTTGTTCTCAATTCTATATTGGATCCATTTTCCAAAGACAAGACTCTCTAAGGTAATTCATGGTCTCTTTCGAGCTACATGAATGTATCTCAATAGCAACCACACCTATTCTCATGGTTGATTGCTATATGAGACCCATTAAGTACGAGTCTTATGGCCTCAAGGCTTCACAAAGTTATTCATTTGGTCTTTTTGCCATCAAGCTTTGTGACACTTTGTCTAATCTCATTTGTTCCAATATCAAGTTTCTTCGTTCGATACTTCACTTGGTATTTGAAATGATGAAATAGTAGTTGTTGAACTTCTCCATTCGGTACTTCGTTCAACACTTGCTATTGAGTTTAGAAAACGATGAGATTAGATAGGAAAATGATTTTATATAAAATAGAGTTTAGGTTTGGATTGATTAGGATCTAGTCATTAGACTTTTCCAACAATCCCAAGACTAGACAAGTATACTCACAAGAGTTCATTGTAGACACTTGACAAAATGTAAATTGCATGAATTGTAAAGACATGAAAGTAAATGACAAGAATTGTAAATGTGCAATAAAATAAAATGCAGAAATATAAAGGACAGTAAAATAAATTGCAAGGAAATGTAGAGATGCAGAAATTTTATAAAGTGTTTGAGCTTAGAACAAGATAGAGTTACTATCTCACTATAGTAACTTTACACTCATTCCAAGATGAGAAACAACTCTGATTATAGCCCAATTTATAGCCTAAAGCCATGGGCAAAGCATTAACCACGAATATACAGCAATAATTGGCAAAAATCAAGAGTTTTAAATCATAATTTCTGACTGCATAACGCGCACGACCGTGCCATATGGGTGCACGGTCGTGCCAAGTTCCAACACGCCAGAATTTGAAGAACTGGACAGGTGCACGACCGTGCTCTCTGGACGCACGACCATGCGTGATCTCACTGCCTAGGATGGCACAGCCACCTCTATAAAAATACATATAGAGGATCTGCAAAAAACCAGCTCAAAATTCGTTTTCTAGGTGCATGTTTTGTTGTTTCGCGTTCTTGAGTTTTTGGCGCGTAAAAAATTCATATTTAATCCGTCCCTTGTCGGAAAATTCTCGTTTTTTGTGGGCGATGTTGTTTTTATGTCCTAAACATGCCTGCAAAAAATCGTGAAAAAATTCAACTTCTAAGTCACTCGCGCGCATCCGCGTGCGCGCGCGACCGTATTATAAGAGTGACTTAGAAGTTGAATTTTTTCACGATTTTTTGCAGGCATGTTTAGGACATAAAAACAACATCGCCCACAAAAAACGAGAATTTTCCGACAAGGGACGGATTAAATATGAATTTTTTACGCGCCAAAAACTCAAGAACGCGAAACAACAAAACATGCACCTAGAAAACGAATTTTGAGCTGGTTTTTTGCAGATCCTATGTATCTAAAAATAGTATCACAATTCAATGGATTAAGAGTTAAGAGTTAAACTAGTATCAGAATTGTTTGTGGTGTTTATAGTACATTCCAATATCACTAGTTTCTAAATATCACTAGTTTCTAAGGTGTTTTGTTTATTTTAGATTTTCCAGCAAAAAAATCTATCTAAAAGGAGAACTATCTACTATGAAACTGCCATTGTGTTGTTGCTTTCACTACTTTCACTCTTGGGTTATTCTTGATGCCATGATATTTGGGAAAACTCGGATATTTAGAGTCAGGATCTATGCGTGTCTTTTAGTTCCCATAAAAGGAGATCTATGCGTGTCTTTTAGTTCCCATAAACCCCTTTTCTAGCAGCTGATGTAGAGTCAGGATCAGATGCAACTTCAGCATTAGCCTTCTGTTCTTCGGCTTTTTTACTAGCCCTAGCTTTGGCCTTAGCCGATGTCGACAAAACAGCTGTTGGAAGTTTCACGGTTGAAGCAGTGGTGGGGACAATAGTAGGCTTAGGACAACAAATCAATAGTGACCGATTCTTCAATGTCATCATCGGCAGTTCTGTACCAAACCAAAGGTGGTGAAGCTAGATGTAATAAAACAACAAGATGAGTAGAAATATAGGTCTCCGTTGAGTAGAAATAGTTTTCAAGGTTATTATCAAAAGTAATCTTACCTCACGAGATAGATATAATGAGCATCAATCATATGAATTATAGTCTACAAATTTTAACTCATGTCAAATCTTATTTATTGTATTTTAAAAATTTATAACGAGCTTTAATTAATAATTTTTATTTTACTTTTGTTTTGTAGGACACATATATGTGAGAAATTGCTACCGTAAAACAACCTATTATAATTTACTCTATTAATATTTTTGCATTATCTTAATAGAAAAAGTGTAAATAAAAAATAAATTTTGTAATTTAAAGAGAGCATTCCGAAGAATCTCGCTGCAAAATCGGCAAAGTTGATAAAAAAAATTAAATAATACGGGAAATAAATTGTTGTTGATAAAAAATTTAAATTACTACTATATACTAAAAAACAAATTGTTCATGAACAATTTTAATTAACTTTAGTGCCCGGAAAAAGTTTAAGGGGGTAGGGCCATGTGGTTGATTAATTAGTTTATGGTGTCATAGAACCAGGTGTAGCGAATTCTAGTTAAACATAGAACAAGGTGGATCAAATTTTAGTTAACCATAAAACAAGGTGGATCACACATAATTTTTTATGAAAAAATTTTAAAATATCTACTACGTTACTTCTAAAAACGTAGGCTTATGAATCTTCAGGATTCATATTTTAAAAATTTTATCACGATGCTTCTGGACCGTATCTTATGAATCTTCAGGATTCATATTTCAAAAATTTCACTACGGTTCTTATGGACCGTAAATTGTGAATTAATATTCAATCTCTATCCATCGAGTTATTCAGGAACTACATAATAAATCACCATCAATTTACAATCCTTCAAGGATGTAGAAATATTGAATTCATCTGAAATTCATTGAAGAGAAAAGAAATTTATTCACAATGGGCCAATTCATTGAAGAGAAACAATAGTCTATGTTATTCATCAATAGGATTAGGGTTACATTATACTGATACATAGTATCTATATATAGGTAAACATAATGGGCCAATTATATGGGCCAGTGACAAATATGGACATCCACTAATAATATTCATAACAAATATTAATTTGTTTTTTTTTCTTTCTAATTATAGCATCTAACTAATACTATATACATCACAAGTCAATATCTTCAACTTTACATTCATAAATATTGAGATGTTCATCACATTAAAAGTTTTACAAAATTTATTTTCTTATTATTGTAAGTAATTTTACTTTGAATAGAGAACATTACTAAAAATTAAAAATTACATATTTATAATATTTAATTAATATATGTAACTTGTGTGCTCCTGTACCTGATACGGGTATTTACACTAGTATGATCTTAAAAAAAAGAATAGTTTTAAAAAGAAAGTTATATTTCAATTTTATTAATTGAAAAAAAAAAGTTTCAATAGGAATTCACACTTTTCTTATCGTCCCTTCACGTTGTTTTGACTTGGTCTTTGGTTAGCCCCCTTTTTTCTATGAGGACCTTTTGGCGGTTTCAATCAACTTCATTACCAAATAGAAAGAGAGTCTTGACTGTTCAATTAAAGGTACCCGACCCTAGTTCATTTTTAGGGTACGTATTAACTCTCCCCCGTCAAATCCCCAACCGGCCACTTAACTCCCCCGTCAAATCCCCAACCGCCCACTTAACTCTCCCATCGAATATAGATATGTCTTCAGCCCCCGTTCTACATACCACTCCTCAAACTCACGGATTCAATTTTGATTCAAAAAAGGTAATTTTTTTCAATTTTTTTCAATTTCACTGATGCATCTGCGTAATTAAACTTAGCTTTTTTCACATGCATGTGCGAAACATAGCTTTGGAAGATGAGATTTGGATCACTTATATTTCTGTTGGTTAGAGATGCAGGTGGAGAGCGTGGATCAAAATAGCTGTACTCTTTCCTCAAGTTCCACCCTTACTCAGTGTACAAGTTTAGGTTGGAAAATTGATTTAATTTCTCATATTGTTTTTTATTGTTGTTGCAAGTTGTCTAATTTTGTTGCAAGTTTTTTATTGTACAAGTTGTCAAGTTTAGGATCCTTATTCAAGTTAGTCGATCTCCTACTCTTACTCATTCCATCACATGTATATGAAAACAATTTCTTTTACAAGTGTTTATTTAATTTTTCCATAAACTTATGACACCTTGTAATGATTTTATTAAGTGAAGGATTATAAACTATAGCAGTAGCGGACCGATTGACTGTATGCGTAGGTGATGGTAGGCTGTTTTGTGTGAAGGATTTATAGATTAGAGGGACCTATGTGTTTTTCTGGTTGTTGATGTATGTTTTGTTATAGAGTATTTGTGCTGTTTCTGCGATGCCTTTTTTCCTGTGGCTAGCATGTTTTTTTTCTGGCTGACTTATGTAATTCCCTTTTGTAGTGTGATGTGCTCTCATAACATGCCTTATGTTAGTGAGTTTTTGTTAATAAAATTTCTTTTGCTGCTCAAAAAAAAAAAGTAGCGGATAGATTTGAGAATATTTTCTATTTTGAGAATATTTGCTATGGTTAGGGATGATTGATTGTATAGCAGTAGTGGAGAGATTTGGGAATATTTGCTATGGTTTAATTTTTCTTTAATTTTTTTCAATTTTTCCTCTGTAGCTCGAAAAAGGAAGAGTGTATTTATAATGGAAAATAGTCCGGGAGGGGAAAAGAGACATAGATTATCAGAGACCAGATCAACGGTAAAAACAAATGAAAGCAAGTACCTGAAAGAGGAAGATGCTATAAGGAAATATGAAGACAAAACCGGAATACAAGAATAGCAAAGGATTAAAACACAGTTACTGGAGTTTGTTAGACCACAAAAGTCATTACAGAACCAAATATAACAACAAAAGAAAGCAGAAATACTTAAAGAGTTCATTAAAACAGAACCATTAGAAACACAACCAAGGCAAGATTAAACCCTATTGATTTCAACAGTAACAACCCACGGAGGTCCCCTAACCACCATCACCAGATTTGGAGCAGCCCAGCCAACAAGAGCAGAGAGAGTGGTCATCACCTATAGTTCAAAAAAATTACTAGTATGAGATTCAAAAGAAAACAAAAATCCTTTCTTTTAAAGTATGTGCTAATAGGCATTTACTTTCAAATTACAACAGACCTAATCCATTTCGATATATTGAGGAAATTTTGCAATATCAGCCGCCATATGATTGAACTTTTCTTGAATACCCTCCTTCCTCACAAACATATGAACCACGACATCTTTCCCATCTCTTATCAAATTGCTATAAAACATAGCCACATCCCTGGCCTTACTCTCAGAGAGATGCCCATGCTCAGCCAATGCATTAAGTATATCAGCAACTTGTTCAACGAGGTCAGTATCAGAAGAAAAATCATGGCTTCTCTTTCTGGAACTCACAGAAATGGACCTACTCGGAACAGGTTCAATAAATTCTGGAATCCTTGGCACATTGCATTGGCATTGTATGAGGCATTGTTCAAATAGGTCATATTCCCTCCGTTCCTTTTTATTTGTCGTTTTAGAAAAAAATATTTGTTTCAAATTGTTTTTCGTTTTGATAATTTAAGGTTATATTTATAATGCTATATATTTGAAAAACTAAATATATTTTTTTTAATTTTTTTTTTACATAACATATTAAATTTGTTTATTTTTTTGTACATAATATATTAAATTTATTGGAAAGAGACACTAATTATTTATCGTTGCATGAACGAGAGATCGTTAATATATTCACGCATGTGTGAATTAAAAAAAGCAGATAAATGGCACGGGAGTACCCGTTTAGACGCTAGTATATATAACATTGGGAATACAATTTTCAAAAGTAATGCTAGATAATTTCAATGGGTTACATTTATGTCTCCAAATCCTTTGTATTTTTTTATTTAGTCTACTTTTTTTCTATAAAAATAGTTTTATCATTTATTAAATATTCATATCTAAAAAGACCTTTGGAGTCATGCGCTGGAGGAATGAATAAAGTCTTAACAAAACTCTTGGATAAATTTTCTAGTGTGTTTAAGGAAAATATGGGATTACCTCCGACACGAAAACAAGTTCATTGCATTAACGTCATGCCAAGTGAAGCTCCTATTAGTGTAAGGCCCTACTGATATACGCATCATCTGTACCAAACAATCACACGACTCTAAGAAGAGTGACGACACCTCACATATTAAAGACAAAGCGGTCTTCAAGAGGTCAGCGGAACTTCAGAAAGCTTAACGCCCATGAACACCCTTAGTGCTGGTGCATCATTTTTTTCTTCCTCGCAAGTCATGAGCTGCACCTACCTATTAAGTCTTAGGGTATTCAAAAAGTGAAGGGTTTGCATGTGACAAGAACTCAAACTTTAAAAATTAAAAGTGAAACATGCATATTTTTTTGAGTTTTTATATGGAAATATTCTAACAAAGTAAAAGAAAACATTTTGTTTTTTTTATAAATTCCTAATTTCTCTTTTTTTTTTAAATTCATATAGTAGGAGGTGTGAGAATTCATATTTTATGAAAAAATATAAATATTTTATGCATGTTATTATTGTTTTACTAACTATTTAATTTTGTTGCAAAAAATTTGATGAAAATATTTGTGATTAATCATTAAATTCATAATACATATAAGAGTAGATCAATCTAAATTTCAATTATTCTTTGATGCATTGTCTACCATTCTTTCTTTCTTTTGTTACTTTCTCTTTTTCCAGAAGAGACAATGGTCTTTATAACCATTAAGATTACTAAAATTAAATAATTTAAGATAAGATTACTAAAATTAAATAATTTAAGATAAACTACTCTGTATCACACTATTTCATAATTGATACGTTTTTTTGTCTTTTTCTATTAAACCCTTCACTATTCCTAATCACTCCATCTGTTTGGGAAGTTCTAGAAATTCGAGCCTTTTTCCGCTTACTTTCAACGCAAACAAACGACCGTCGATCCATCCATCTCACAAACAATCTAAACCGTTCATTCGAATCCAAAAGCACGGGAAAATCCAAAACGTTGTATTAAAAAAGAAAAAGCACAGAAACGAAACCAACACGCACGCATTGAGAGAGAGAGAGAGAGAGAAATCATCAAGAAAAAAAACACAGAGAGAGCATTCCGAAGAAATGACACCAAAACGCAAGGCGGAGAAAACTGCAGACGAAGTTTGTACCTAAATCCACTTGACAAAGTGACAGACAAAAGTGCTTAGGCTGCAAACCATAAAACAAAATTAAAGAAAAGGAAATAACAAAAAGGGTTGGGGTAGGATTCGAACCCCAGTCCTTATTGGCAGGTTAAAGAGGAATGATAACACACAAGTCCATCCGCTGGGGCGGGTGTACATCCGATAACTAAACTACACAAATAAATATATGATACATGTTTGAATGAACTCCCAAACCAATCAACACGCGCCGTGCGTGCTTCTCACTTCCCCCATTAATTTCCTTTTCTCTTCTTCCTCACGTGGACAAATACAACAACAATAACAACTCAATATTCATTTATTAGACCGCTCTTATTTTGATTTTGCCGGATCCGTTAGATCTGTTTGTTGTGTTTTGTGATGTTTCTTTACTGGATTTGAGAGAAGTTCTAATGCAAAAAGGGTAAGTGGTAACTTATGTTTTTAGGCAACTTAAGATTCATGAGAAGGAATTATCTGACGCAAGATTTAGAGTTGGTCGTTGTTTTTGTTTGGGAAATTTGAAGGAACTAATTGTTTGGATCGAGATTTGATGTGTGTAAGTGACTACAAGAGTTTGAAGTATTCGTTTGATCAGAACGAGCTGAATATGAGAACAATGAAGATAGTTAGAATTTTGGATAGATTGTGATTCTGTTGGAATTACTATCCGAGAGAAGCGAATGTCGTAGTCGATGCATTGAATGGGAAACCATTGCATATGTCTGTGTTGATGATTCGAGTATTGGAATTGTCGGGACAATTTTGAGATTTGAGTTTGGTTTGTAAAGCGACTTCTTCAGGTGTTAAGCTTAGTATGTGGAAACTTACTTGTGGTATTCTTGATGAGATTAGAAAATATCAGAAATCGGCTTTGACATTGGTTGATCAAAGATAAAGATAGTGATTTTCGGATTGATGAGAACAGTGTCATAGGATGTCGTAATCAAGTTTTTATTCATAATGTTCGGATTTGAAAAGAGGATTTTGGATGAAGTGCATTGTAGTGATTTGAGTATTCATCCTGATGCTACTAAGATGTATCAAGATTTGGGAAGGTCATTTTTGGTGGCAAGGTATGAAGAAGAGTATGAAGGGATTTGTTTATTCGTGTTTGACTTGTCAGAGGTCAAATATTGGACATCAGAAGTCGTCTGGTTTGATGCAACTGTTGTCCATTCCTGAGTGGAAGTGGAATAGCATTTCTATGGATTTTGTTTCGAGTTTGATAGGTAAAAAATTGGAAGCTTTTGGTTCAATGAGCCCATAAGTCACCTGAAGTAGTCGTAATGACAATGATCCTTGGATCTTGGATCAGAACCACTGAATTTACCCCTAGAGAGGCCATCAGTCGATGTAGTTTTTATAGAATTTCAATCCCGCGTCGTTATGGTGCAAAATTGAATAAGGCATTGGAATATCTGAGATGCCAAAGAGTGCATCTCAGATATTTCAGTTCGAAGTCGAGAAAGATTATATTTATGCTTATTTCAGTTCCAATTCAGATTATATACACGTGTCTTTTATCATAAACTATTTAAACAAAGCTCTTATTTGATGTTTTTTTATAATTTTTATAATAAAAATATGCAATACTTTAAAAAAAATTATGTAAATATATTATTCATTAAAATATATTATTCTTTATGTAAACCAAACTCTTATTTGATGTTTTTAAATTTATATTTTTCACAAAATTGATTAAAATAATATATATATATATATATATATATATATATATATATATATATATATATATTTTGAGATAAAAAAAATCATTATCTTCCACTTTTTAGTTATGATTGTTTCACATGCTTAAAGGTAGTAAAACCTATTCTAATATTTTGATAGTTTTTATAAAAAAAATAAAAATGAATATTTGTGAATTTTATAAAAGATGTGTCATTTTTATTGATTATTTGTGAAATAAAAATGAATATTTGTAAAAATAAAAATGAATATCTGTGAAGTAAAAAGGATTCCTTTCTATGCTTGCTTTCTCTCGCTTCCCTCCTTCTCAAAGCAGAGTAGTAGATTCAGATAGATTCAGATAGATCGGCGGGAGCAGACTAGCGGTCGGCACTGATTGATTGATTGATTGCCTAGCAGCAACAGGTAGTGTAACACCCCGTTTTCCCAACTTGAAAATTTCATTTAAAATAAATCAGAGTTTCAACCTTGACGGGATGTCGCACTTCGTTTACAATTTATAAATAGGATAATTTGCTATTTATTTCAAAACAGACTTTTCAATAACGTCAAAACCATCGCAGCGGAAATTCAACTTCATAATTAAATCTAAACATCATTAGGCACAAGGCCACATCAAAAACAACGTAGTTTAAAACTCCACTAAATGTGGTTCAACATCAGTTTGAAATTAAAATACATAGCACATGAATTCATCAAAAAGTTTCCCATCCCGTTACATATCAGAGCGACTCCTAATGACACGAGGAATCAACTCACTTCAGCGATTACTCCTGGTTATCTGCACGTTACCCACGTAGAGGCAACATTCAAACAGAAGGGGTGAGATTCACATTCAATAAACATAAGTACATAATTCATAAAGATGAATTTAACATTTCACATAAACATCATCAAACAACACCATCAGATCTTATACATACATCACACATACACATCATAATCTCACCTCTCAATGCAACATCAAATACAATAACATCGACCGACTCAACAATGCAACATCACTGACTCAAGTATGCAACATGCATGTGGTACCAATTCATCGCAAAATATGTCATAATAGGACATGTCGGGCATACACCCCCATCGTAAATGTCATATAGACATGTCGGGCATACACCCCCATCACTTAATTCATAATGTCATAATAGACATGTCGGGCATACACCCCCATCACTTAATGCATATGTACTGGACTCGACAATGCAACATTTACAACAAATACAACGTCAACAACAACTTCATTATCATATACATCATCATCGTTATCATCATCATCACAACAAAGCATTATCACAGCACATCGTTATCATCACACATCATTATCACAACACATCATTATCACAATTATCAACAACTTTCATCTGACACATGTTTATGAACATTCAAAACTTCATCAATTTATGCATAAGCATGGCACCAATCAGTAACAACACCATAGAATCACAACAAAATCAACATCTCAACATAGAAATCATCAATTTAACATTCCATCATTAGTTTATCATAATCAAACAACCCTAATTCCCAAATTCACCAACATCAACATGTTAAATCAAAATTTAGGGATTATGAAACTTAGATTTATAGAAGCTAGTCCCACCCTTACCTTGTTATGAAGAAATCGCCCCCTTCAGCTTTTCCTCTTCTCAAGTTCTTCACCTTCTTCCTTGGCTCTGCTTCTCCTCTTTTCTCTTCTCTGTTTCACGTGAAAACACAACAAATGAAACCTCTTCACGCGTATACCTCTTTTTCTATTCCACTTCCCTCTTTCTTAATTTCCCATAATGCCCTTAATGCCATTTTAATTCTATTTAATCTATTAAATTATATTAATTCATTATAATTCAATAAAATAATAAAATTAAATTCTAGGCGTTACAACTCTCCCCAACTTATAAAATTTTCGTCCTCGAAAATCTATCCGACACAACCATCTTCAACTATATTCCAACACACCATCATTTAAGGAGCAACATCCATCACACTCTTATACTTCGACATACAACGTCACATTATTATCTTAACAACATCTTCGACATCAAAACACCTTGACACATAATTCTCACATCCATAACTCACCAAATCAAGCATGTAGAGTCGTATACTTATAGCAACTGCGCTACATACACTTCTGCTGCGCAACTCTGATAATCTATCTTAAGTCATCGTACTCATTAAAATTTCCATCAACTACATGGGTTACAAGTCTTAATTTAAGTTCGGACTTTCTTTAACATCCATCATAACATCATCGTTAACTTAATATCCTCAATCTTTCACTTTGCGACGTTAGCTCGCATATAAATCCTCTACTCTGAATCGTTCAATACTTCTCGACTCTTTCCTATCCACTCCCTTATTAATTCACACAAACACGATATAACATTATTCACTTCATGCACTATCAAGATAGCAAGTCAAATCTACACCATCCAACACGATCTCGTCTACTATCAACAAGAGATTAAGGGTGATCAAGTCCTCAATTTGTCGAGATATCCGACAACCGTAATGGAGCATAAACTATCGTTACTAACTACAATAGAGTTCTTTTCCAACTTATACTCACGTCACCCAAAAGCACCATACTTCAACAATTCCCAAAATCATCTGAACATGCTAACACCGACGTCTTGCAGCTACATATAATACACCTCTGACGATAACATCAGACATAATTTCTTTTAGGTCATTACCAACACTTCCTATCCTTGAAATCTCATTCTTCGCATTTCCAACAACTTCAGCAACTCATTATAATTACTCACTAATATTCCACAATGAAGTCTACCACAATCCGTCACTATAATCATTCTTCATTCTTATTCAACATAAATTGCATCTCCATGCATTTTCCGATACCTTCGCATTCTTACAAATACCAACGTTTCATTCCTTATCCATATCTTACACCCTTCTCCACCTTTTCAATTTTCAGCAAGAATCACCCAACTTCAAACACAATTATATCTTCCAATACAGACCTCCCAAGCACAAAATTATATTCCAAAATGAAGGGAATTTCGTGTAGATTCCAGAACTTCAAGAATCTCCCAAATCCGAGTTACGAGTAAAAAGTTATCATCCTTGCAATGGGACTGGTCCAGAATTCCCGTATGCAGAATTTTCCAAAAATCAGCATCAGACCCAAACATTAAAATGCACTTTTCTTCCTCTTCACAAACTTCCTGAAGACAAATCTTATATGCAAACTGTAGGGAATTTCTTGAGCTTTCCAAAAAGTCCAGAATCGCTTCCATCAGAAACACGAGTAAAAAGTTATGCCCCTTTTACTGACAGCTGCTCCATAATTGTAAAAATCAGAATTTGAGGTTGATGAACATAAGTTCCATCTCTTCCTCTCGCTTCCAAGATCTACCAACATCCTTTCTTTTCATCCAACTACGAAAATCACCCGAATTTAATCCAACTACACTCAAGACATACCACCTACCGAATTAATCCATCAACTATCACTTCCATTGGAATAATTCCTCATTCTCAATTAATTCACCATCCATAATCTACACACATCTCAAACTCGACTGATACGAATTCATGAGTCCATACTCTCGCCGGTTCCCAACAACATCGCTTCAATAACGTTTGCACTCTTACAATCAACATCACCTCGAACCAGCCTCTACATACTATCAACACGTCCGGGAGGCAAGCTTCTCCCCCACTTATTCCAAACCAACTCCTGCAGACAACGACTATGAGCTAACAAACAAGTACCGACAGTGTTTCACACACATGTCGAGTACTAAGGGACAAACAACATTAGACAACATTGGCCGGACAGACCGACCTGCTCTGATACCAATTGTAACACCCCGTTTTCCCAACTTGAAAATTTCATTTAAAATAAATCAGAGTTTCAACCTTGACGGGATGTCGCACTTCGTTTACAATTTATAAATAGGATAATTTGCTATTTATTTCAAAACAGACTTTTCAATAACGTCAAAACCATCGCAGCGGAAATTCAACTTCATAATTAAATCTAAACATCATTAGGCACAAGGCCACATCAAAAACAACGTAGTTTAAAACTCCACTAAATGTGGTTCAACATCAGTTTGAAATTAAAATACATAGCACATGAATTCATCAAAAAGTTTCCCATCCCGTTACATATCAGAGCGACTCCTAATGACACGAGGAATCAACTCACTTCAGCGATTACTCCTGGTTATCTGCACGTTACCCACGTAGAGGCAACATTCAAACAGAAGGGGTGAGATTCACATTCAATAAACATAAGTACATAATTCATAAAGATGAATTTAACATTTCACATAAACATCATCAAACAACACCATCAGATCTTATACATACATCACACATACACATCATAATCTCACCTCTCAATGCAACATCAAATACAATAACATCGACCGACTCAACAATGCAACATCACTGACTCAAGTATGCAACATGCATGTGGTACCAATTCATCGCAAAATATGTCATAATAGGACATGTCGGGCATACACCCCCATCGTAAATGTCATATAGACATGTCGGGCATACACCCCCATCACTTAATTCATAATGTCATAATAGACATGTCGGGCATACACCCCCATCACTTAATGCATATGTACTGGACTCGACAATGCAACATTTACAACAAATACAACGTCAACAACAACTTCATTATCATATACATCATCATCGTTATCATCATCATCACAACAAAGCATTATCACAGCACATCGTTATCATCACACATCATTATCACAACACATCATTATCACAATTATCAACAACTTTCATCTGACACATGTTTATGAACATTCAAAACTTCATCAATTTATGCATAAGCATGGCACCAATCAGTAACAACACCATAGAATCACAACAAAATCAACATCTCAACATAGAAATCATCAATTTAACATTCCATCATTAGTTTATCATAATCAAACAACCCTAATTCCCAAATTCACCAACATCAACATGTTAAATCAAAATTTAGGGATTATGAAACTTAGATTTATAGAAGCTAGTCCCACCCTTACCTTGTTATGAAGAAATCGCCCCCTTCAGCTTTTCCTCTTCTCAAGTTCTTCACCTTCTTCCTTGGCTCTGCTTCTCCTCTTTTCTCTTCTCTGTTTCACGTGAAAACACAACAAATGAAACCTCTTCACGCGTATACCTCTTTTTCTATTCCACTTCCCTCTTTCTTAATTTCCCATAATGCCCTTAATGCCATTTTAATTCTATTTAATCTATTAAATTATATTAATTCATTATAATTCAATAAAATAATAAAATTAAATTCTAGGCGTTACAGGTAGAGAAGCATGGAAAATGACAACAATTTATTATCGCAGGTGGGAAAAGCATTTATGGGCTCTTCTTCTCCACAACCGCATCGCAGCTCCACTAGTACAACCACAGCGACCGGAAAAAAAAAGGTGATTGTTCTCTTCGTGCTTGTTTGGTGAAGCGGTGGTCAGATCATACTACCTTGGAGATCTGTGCTTGGACCAGATTTCAACCCGGTTTCCTTAATAGACAGATTATAACATTGCTTTCAGCACTGGAGGTGTCGGATGAAGTATTCTGGAAGACTAAAGGGGATAAGAGGAAGCACCAAACGCTTAGGGTTCAAAGATGAAGAACGAGACAGCAGAGAGAATAAGAGGAAGTACCACCGTTCTTGTAGAACAAAACGGCTTCAACGACCAGCTTCAACTTCACAGCGAGAAACGAGACAGCAGGAGCAGTGTTCACAGCTTCGCCTTCACAGCGAGAAGGAAGGGTTTCGCGGTGGGAGAAGGAAGGGTTTCGCTGTGGGAGAAGGAAGGGTTTCACGGGAAGTGATAGTTTGATTGGAACTGAACGGTTTGTTTTTTCAAATGAAGTTTCTTTTAAAAATTGGTAAAATTACCCCTATGCCCTTTTAGTATTTGTTACTAAATATAATTTTTAGTACCCTAAGTCACTCTCCCCTAAGTCACTATCCTTCTTCTTTTTGAAGCTTGCCTTGGCAAAAGCTTCATTGCACCACTAGTTGGTTTCCGCATTCCACAAATTGGAATCTATGGTAAGTGGGGATTAGTGGCCACTGACCACAGATTAATATTTGTGGAAAGTGGAAACCAATTAGTGTTTCTAGTTTGATTTTGTTCTTGTTTGAGTCTTAAATATAGATTTTAAAAATGCCAATATAGATTTTGATTCACAATAGCCACTTCCACCTGGTCATTACAGTCTTAAGTATAAAGGTATAAAAAAATGTAAAAACAATTCTTTCCTCCTAAAATGTTACATAAGTCTAAATCTCGGAGAGTTTTTGAAATTCCATTGCCCGGATGCGTTGCTGTTTCTTCGGCGGAGCTCTGGCGGTCGACGGCGGAGCTCCGGCGGCCGGTCACCTTCAAGGAAATTAAACAAGAACATAATCAAACTGTTTGGATTCCACTGTCCACAAATTGGAATCTGTGGTAAGTGGCCACTAAGCCCCACTTACCACAGATTACAATTTGTGGTAAGTAGCATCCAATGCCTAACCACAAAGGTATGAAGTATTTAGGTATTTTACTATGCCTTTATCTCTCTTTATTTTCACCTTAATATTCAGCTTATATAGTTCCAGGAGTACAGGATGATTGTGAAAGAGATTTGGATGCAACTTACCACAAATTGGAATCTGTGGTAAGCCGCCACCAAGCCCCACTTACCACAGATTCCATTTTGTAGAATGTAGCATCCACAAAGAGAGACAGAGTTATAATAACCAAAAGTTTTATTTGAAGAAAGTGGGGCTTACCACATCAGTGGGGCTTAGTGTTTTTAGCAGGTTCTTTCCCTTGAAGTTTCTCAACTTAACAATTGCATGGTTGAACTTTAACGGGAGAACCAAGTTGATGCGTTTCAAGAACCAAATATCTCACGCAATGCAGAAGAACTACATATCAAAGTCTTCTGATTCTGTTTTTCTACATAAAATCTAACAAGAACTGAGCCAGCAACCTTCCATGCAAAGCCACATTTCCCAACATCTTTTTTTAAAATAGCATAGTCATAAGTAACGTGATACACAACCAAAGCCTCGTTATAAATATCAATGATACCCTTCGAACCATCCTCTATGTTAATAGCATCATCAAATTTCTGAAAGAAAAAAAGGACACTAATCAGCACCTCGGAGAAATGAGAACTTCTAGGGAAAGAAAAACTGAAAAATACTTACCTGCTTATACATCTTAATGACTTCATTTGCCTCTTCATTGGAATTCGATCGGTCACCATTTAAGGCATTACTCATATTATGCCTATACTGACGATACAGTTCTCCCCACTTATGCTTAAAGTGCTCCGGTATATCAACATCAAAGCAGGGGAGTTTGCTAATTTCTGATGGCACATAGATAAGAAGAAAAAGGCTGTTAGCTGATGAAGGTGAATTGATAATTAGCATAGCATGAGAGTAATATTGGAGTACTCACCAATCCCAGACATATCAGTTATTTGCCATCTGCAAACCTCGTCGAATATTGAACCTAAGATAGAGGTTGAAGTGAAAGAGTTGTACCTATTCATGTTGTGCGGGTACAATTCTGCAGTCAAATCCTTTGGAACTTGGATCTGCAGTTGAAAGTTCAAGTTAGGCAAAGTGGTACTCCGAATTGCAGATTCCTAAGAATTATTCAAAGTAGACAAAGGTCATCATGATAATTGTAAATGTAATAATGTAATGTAATATAGAACCAACCTTTCCTCCACCTTTCTTAGGAGCATCTAATGCCTCGTAGTATAAATCAGACAATTTAAGGATATTAATTTTAACTTGCTGCACCTCCTTTTCATGTTTCACACTTTTCTTATCGTCCCTTCACGTTGTTTTGACTTGGTCTTTGGTTAGCCCCCTTTTTCTATGAGGACCTTTTGGCGGTTTCAATCAACTTCATTACCAAATAGAAAGAGAGTCTTGACTGTTCAATTAAAGGTACCCGACCCTAGTTCATTTTTAGGGTACGTATTAACTCTCCCCCGTCAAATCCCCAACCGGCCACTTAACTCCCCCGTCAAATCCCCAACCGCCCACTTAACTCTCCCATCGAATATAGATATGTCTTCAGCCCCCGTTCTTCATACCACTCCTCAAACTCACGGATTCAATTTTGATTCAAAAAAGGTAATTTTTTTCAATTTTTTTCAATTTCACTGATGCATCTGCGTAATTAAACTTAGCTTTTTTCACATGCATGTGCCAAACATAGCTTTGGAAGATGAGATTTGGATCACTTATATTTCTGTTGGTTAGAGATGCAGGTGGAGAGCGTGGATCAAAATAGTTGTACTCTTTCCTCAAGTTCCACCCTTACTCAGTGTACAAGTTTAGGTTGGAAAATTGATTTAATTTCTCATATTGTTTTTTATTGTTGTTGCAAGTTGTCTAATTTTGTTGCAAGTTTTTTATTGTACAAGTTGTCCAGTTTAGGATCCTTATTCAAGTTAGTCGATCTCCTACTCTTACTCATTCCAACAAGATGAGTACTGGCAGGTCATTACTAGTGTGACAGAGTGCAGTGTAGTGTCACTGTCAAGTGACTATGGAACAGAGGGCAGTGTAGTGTGCAGAAGATAAAGGAACAGTTGTTCACATGTTGTCAACTAGTGTCTGCACACTACACTGCCCTCTGTTCCATAGTCACTTGACAGTGACACTACACTGCACTCTGTCACACTAGTAATGACCTGCCAGTACTCATCTTGACTTGTGTTGTGTGAGAGATGGGAGTTGAATTTTTGGTGTGAAAATAGTGAGGGTGGGAGTGGGTATTTATAGTTGAGGTAAATGATTTTCAACTGTTGATTTTGTCGATGCAATCTACACCGTTTATCAACTTTGAAAATGAAATCCTAACCGTTAAAATTTTTTTCACAAAAAATAAAAAAAAGGCATTTACAAACCCATCGTATATATGTTTTTTTGACATATATACGATGGCTAATTTTATGCCATCGTATATATGTCCTTAAGGCGTATATACGATTGAATTTTACACGGACAATCGTATATACGCCTTAAGGACATATATACAATGGCATAAAATCTTTTTCCACTTGGTTGAACCAAATCACATTGTCTAGTTAAATGACTGATCTTGGTTCAAGAAACTCTCCCTTTTTTACAAATTCGAGTTTTACTCCAATCTTGAGCCCTCCTCCAAGAATAGAACTACGTTGGGCCACAAACAACAGCCCAACCCAAACGCAAGAAAGACTTAAGCGAATAAATAACTAAAGCAAATACATCAAAAGTAGTGGATACATCAACGGATGGTATTAGCAAAAATTGCCGGTGCAGAAAGATTGGAGCTCAGTTCCAGCCCAAAAGCCACTACCTCCCTAGTCCAAAACAAGCCCGGTCCAAGGAAACTAAGTGAAGCAGAGTTCTACAACGAAGAGTCTCATTTGAAAAAAGAATTACCTTCGATACACAGTGAGAAATGAGCGAAACCTAATTGAGTAACGCTTCTGCCCCGATTCAACAACAATTCAACCCTAAAACCACTTCAATTCTTACCACAAACACCTTCTACACAACAAATATCTGACTGGGAACAGTTTAACTCATCGGATCGCTTCGAAGACGTACACCGGAGGATGAGACGCCATGGTTGAAGAGCTGTCAAGAACACCGATGAACACTCTAGAAACTCCAATCTACACTTCAAAGGCACATGCGAGCCACAATTAGTCACCTTTCTAAGAACACCGATCTTCGCTACACACACCTGCAACCTCAATTAGTCACCTTCTCCGAGTTGATAAGCATATTCAAGACCTGAGGAGGGCTCAAGATCCAGTTCGATGGGAGTTGATGATGGAGACCAAAATCCCCAAAATTTCCCTTATGTCATTACTGTTGAATTGTTTATGTTTGTTTATGTCATTTTTGTGATTCAATAAATGTTGATTACTGTTGAATTGTTTATGTATTGCTTCCTGTCTTTTATTCTCATGAATCATGATTATTTTTCAGGTGAGTTGTTTATTTGTTGTTGTTTTTTTTTTTGATATTTGAAGAGAGTGTTGTTTTAATTTTGAGAATCTCATTAAATAAAATAAAGGGCCAAGATTGCTCCACTTTATTAGGAACAGCCCATAACCTCACCTGACCAAAAATAAAACCTCACTTTCTTTGACAAAAAAACAAACGTCACTTTCACTCATTCTCAGTAGCCGTTACGCAAAAACAAAACCAGTAACCGCAGCCAACGCCAGTCAATCACCACCCCCACCCTCCGTCGTGCTCCCTTGCCGCCGTCGCTGTCTCCACTTGCTCAGTCGTCGTTCCCTGCTTCTTCTCAGTGTCATTCGCTGCTTTCAAGGTTAGATTTCCACATTTCGTTTTCCTTCTTCTTCTTCTTTTCATTTTTGTTTTCCATCTTCTTCCAGTTTTAAATTGGGAGTAAAATTTATGTCTTGTTGATTTAATTCAATCAGTATTAAGGAATTGGGAATTAGGAATTAAAACATGTGAGGGCTTAGGAAGGCTGATTTGGAATAGTCATGTTATTTCATTATATGGATTCGGATGAGTCATGTTATTTCCTTTGTTTTTTGTTTTTATGTTGAGTTAAGGTTGACGTTCTGTTATGATATTGGAATTTCATTGTTATGAGTTGAGGTTGAATTGATTATATGGTATTAGGATGAGTCATCTTCTATTTTACTTGTTATATTTGTTGCTGTAATAACTATTAACTAATCCCCAATTGATTTGGTATTAGTATTACTATTAGAAATTGCAATTGGTTTGGTATATGTGAAATCCTCAGTTGATTTGGTATATGTGAAATCCCTAATTTATGTTTAATTAGTATTAGTATTTAGTATAGAAATTGCAAGTGTTGAGTGTTTTGGTATAGTGAAGTGAAGTCACTTTCACTGTATTTGATTTAATTTTGCATATTGGTTGTTTCACTCTCACAACTTGTCACTTTCAATTTTAAGAATAGTGCTCTTTACAACTTGTTCCCTTCATTTCATGTGTTTGTTTCTTTTGTTTGTATTGTTTTTTTTTAATTAATTATCAGTTTTGAACAATCTACTATCGATTTGTTTATAAAGCCTCACTTGTAACAGAATTTTAGATCAGTAGGTTCATTTGAGAATTTATAACTTGTTTTATCCCTTATGCAGGAAATGGCAAAAGGGTGTAATAGACTACCAACCTTGTCGACCCTCTTGACAGCGCTAGACTTGGATTTTAAAAAAAAAATTGACGAAATAATTAATATTAATGGTAAGGGTAGCTCTTTATTAAGACTACTAAAGCTTGTTCCATCGGGCAAAGTGGAGTTTCCAACTCCTTTGTTGATGGCGTTCATGAGATATTATAGTCGTGATCCCGACCACAATAGGTATAGTTTTGCCATCCGTGGTCAAAGAATGAATGTCACATTGGAGGACGTTCTATATTTGACCAACTTGCCCATTGTTGGCCGAGCAGTCGTCCCCAACAATAATAAGGACAAAGAAGCTTTCGTACGAGTTTTTTCGGCTTATGAAGGTAAACCGAAGATTTCCCTTATCGAGTTGAGTAGTTTATGCACAGACAAGGAAAGAGATGAAGATGAGAGGATCAAGGCGGTACTCCTCATGATTGTGACGTGTCTGATAGTTCCAAGTGGGAATGGGGATACTTGCAATACTTCTTATGTCAAATTTATTGAAAATTTGGACGAGGTGGACTCCTATGCTTGGGGTGCGGCAATGTTGTCATACCTATATCAAGGAATGAGGGGATATGTGGAGAATGGGAAGTCACTTGATGGCTTTCTATGGCTCATAATAGTAAGATTGTTTTTTTCCTCTTTTATCTTTTTTTCCTTTTGTTTTTGATAACTTTTTAACCAACTGTTTTTTTTTCCGTAGGGATTCTTCTTTTATCATTTCAAAGGTCTTCATCAGATCTTCGAAATCAATTTGGAGCAAGTGACGATGCCTCAGACGCCAATGCAGTGTAGGACCTTTGAGGCATCGTCACTTGCTCCAAATTGATTTCGAAGATCTGATGAAGACCTTTGAAATGATAAAAGAAGAATCCTACGGAAAAAAAAACAGTTGGTTAAAAAGTTATCAAAAACAAAAGGAAAAAAAGATAAAAGAGGAAAAAAACAATCTTACTATTATGAGCCATAGAAAGCCATCAAGTGACTTCCCATTCTCCACATATCCCTTCATTCCTTGATATAGGTATGACAACATTGCCGCACCCCAAGCATAGGAGTCCACCTCGTCCAAATTTTCAATAAATTTGACATAAGAAGTATTGCAAGTATCCCCATTCCCACTTGGAACTATCAGACACGTCACAATCATGAGGAGTACAGCCTTGATCCTCTCATCTTCATCTCTTTCCTTGTCTGTGCATAAACTACTCAACTCGATAAGGGAAATCTTCGGTTTACCTTCATAAGCCGAAAAAACTCGTACGAAAGCTTCTTTGTCCTTATTATTGTTGGGGACGACTGCTCGGCCAACAATGGGCAAGTTGGTCAAATATAGAACGTCCTCCAATGTGACATTCATTCTTTGACCACGGATGGCAAAACTATACCTATTGTGGTCGGGATCACGACTATAATATCTCATGAACGCCATCAACAAAGGAGTTGGAAACTCCACTTTGCCCGATGGAACAAGCTTTAGTAGTCTTAATAAAGAGCTACCCTTACCATTAATATTAATTATTTCGTCAATTTTTTTTTTAAAATCCAAGTCTAGCGCTGTCAAGAGGGTCGACAAGGTTGGTAGTCTATTACACCCTTTTGCCATTTCCTGCATAAGGGAAAAAACAAGTTATAAATTCTCAAATGAACCTACTGATCTAAAATTCTGTTACAAGTGAGGCTTTATAAACAAATCGATAGTAGATTGTTCAAAACTGATAATTAATTAAAAAAAAAACAATACAAACAAAAGAAACAAACACATGAAATGAAGGGAACAAGTTGTAAAGAGCACTATTCTTAAAATTGAAAGTGACAAGTTGTGAGAGTGAAACAACCAATATGCAAAATTAAATCAAATACAGTGAAAGTGACTTCACTTCACTATACCAAAACACTCAACACTTGCAATTTCTATACTAATTACTAATACTAATTAAACATAAATTAGGGATTTCACATATACCAAATCAACTGAGGATTTCACATATACCAAACCAATTGCAATTTCTAATAGTAATACTAATACCAAATCAATTGGGGATTAGTTAATAGTTATTACAGCAACAAATATAACAAGTAAAATAGAAGATGACTCATCCTAATACCATATAATCAATTCAACCTCAACTCATAACAATGAAATTCCAATATCATAACAGAACGTCAACCTTAACTCAACATAAAAACAAAAAACAAAGGAAATAACATGACTCATCCGAATCCATATAATGAAATAACATGACTATTCCAAATCAGCCTTCCTCAACCCTCACATGTTTTAATTCCTAATTCCCAATTCCTTAATACTGATTGAATTAAATCAACAAGACATAAATTTTACTCCCAATTTAAAACTGGAAGAAGATGGAAAACAAAAATGAAAAGAAGAAGAAGGAAAACGAAATGTGGAAATCTAACCTTGAAAGCAGCGAATGACACTGAGAAGAAGCAGGGAACGACGACTGAGCAAGTGGAGACAGCGACGGCGGCAAGGGAGCACGACGGAGGGTGGGGGTGGTGATTGACTGGCGTTGGCTGCGGTTACTGGTTTTGTTTCTGCGTAACGGCTACTGAGAATGAGTGAAAGTGACGTTTGTTTTTTTGTCAAAGAAAGTGAGGTTTTTTTTTTGGTCAGGTGCGGTTATGGGCTGTTCCTAATAAAGTGGAGCAATCTTGGCCCTTTATTTTATTTAATGAGATTCTCAAAATTAAAACAACACTCTCTTCAAATATCAAAAAAAAAAACAACAAATAAACAACTCACCTGAAAAATAATCATGATTCATGAGAATAAAAGACAGGAAGCAATACATAAACAATTCAACAGTAATCAACATTTATTGAATCACAAAAATGACATAAACAAACATAAACAATTCAACAGTAATGACATAAGGGAAATTTTGGGGATTTTGGTCTCCATCATCAACTCCCATCGAACTGGATCTTGAGCCCTCCTCAGGTCTTGAATATGCTTATCAACTCGGAGAAGGTGACTAATTGAGGTTGCAGGTGTGTGTAGCGAAGATCGGTGTTCTTAGAAAGGTGACTAATTGTGGCTCGCATGTGCCTTTGAAGTGTAGATTGGAGTTTCTAGAGTGTTCATCGGTGTTCTTGACAGCTCTTCAACCATGGCGTCTCATCCTCCGGTGTACGTCTTCGAAGCGATCCGATGAGTTAAACTGTTCCCAGTCAGATATTTGTTGTGTAGAAGGTGTTTGTGGTAAGAATTGAAGTGGTTTTAGGGTTGAATTGTTGTTGAATCGGGGAAGAAGCGTTACTCAATTAGGTTTCGCTCATTTCTCACTGTGTATCGAAGGTAATTCTTTTCTCAAATGAGACTCTTCGTTGTAGAACTCTGCTTCACTTAGTTTCCTTGGACCGGGCTTGTTTTGGACTGGGGAGGTAGTGGCTTTTGGGCTGGAACTGAGCTCCAATCTTTCTGCACCGGCAATTTTTGCTAATACCATCTGTTGATGTATCCACTACTTTTGATGTATTTGCTTTAGTTATTTATTCGCTTAAGTCTTTCTTGCGTTTGGGTTGGGCTGTTGTTTGTGGCCCAACGTAGTTCTATTCTTGGAGGAGGGCTCAAGATTGGAGTAAAACTCGAATTTGTAAAAAAGGGAGAGTTTCTTGAACCAAGATCAGTCATTTAACTAGACAATGTGATTTGGTTCAACCAAGTGGAAAAAGATTTTATGCCATCATATATATGTCCTTAAGGCGTATATACGATTGTCCGTGTAAAATTCAATCGTATATACGCCTTAAGGACATATATACGATGGCATAAAATTAGCCATCGTATATATGTCAAAAAAACATATATACGATGGGTTTGTAAATGCCTTTTTTTTATTTTTTGTGAAAAAAATTTTAACGGTTAGGATTTCATTTTCAAAGTTGATAAACGGTGTAGATTGCACCGACAAAATCAACAGTTGAAAATCATTTACCTCAACTATAAATACCCACTCCCACCCTCACTATTTTCACACCAAAAATTCAACTCCCATCTCTCACACAACACAAGTCAAGATGAGTATTGGCAGGTCATTACTAGTGTGACAGAGTGCAGTGTAGTGTCACTGTCAAGTGACTATGGAACAGAGGGCAGTGTAGTGTGCAGACACTAGTTGACAACATGTGAACAACTGTTCCTTTATCTTCTGCACACTACACTGCCCTCTGTTCCATAGTCACTTGACAGTGACACTACATTGCACTCTGTCACACTAGTAATGACCTGCCAGTACTCATCTTGACTTGTGTTGTGTGAGAGATGCCAGTACTCCGATCGTAATGAAACCACAGCCATTAAATCCGAAAAAATTCAAGAATCATGACTCCCGTAGAAGGGACTTCTTACGGGACTACGGCCTCCAAATCCCAAATTTCATCGTTTACTATTTTTTACGAATTTTTTTCATTTTTCATAGTCTCCAAAAAATCTAAAAAAATTTGCATAGAATCATTTTAAAAACCAATCTTTTAGCTTAATCCTATTTACTGTATTTAGTTGAAAACGTATGGAGTTATTTTCTGTCACTATGGATTCAATTTTCTTCTTCCTCTTCTATTTAATCATCTATTTTTGGTGTTTCTTTCCTGCAGACTTTGTGATGATTGTTGTGCAGCAATTTCCATTGGTTGGCAGCTACGGATTGTGGTCATTGTAGGTGAGTCTTTTCATTTTCTGATCACCGAATTTTTGGCCCATTGGAGTGCATTGTTTCTTCTGTTTTCTATTGTATGATTTGTTTTTGTGAGGATTTCCCATGGGATACTTTTATACAAGTTTCCATATATTAATCAACAGGGTAATTTAGATTATCTTAGACTGTCCTTTTCACTTTCTCTCCTACTTTTCTTTGTTGCAATTTTCTTTCTTACCATCACAATGTCTTCTTCAAAGACTACTCCATCCTCCTTCAACACTGGTCGCAGAAGGAAAAATCCTTGTCCTATTTCAGCTGCAATTACTGCCTTTGTTGCTGCTAGGAGGTAATTTGTCTTCCATTTCCTTTAACCCATTTGTTGTGTGTATTTTCCTTTTTTATAATCATGCCTATTTTTCGATAAAAATGTTATAAAAGTATGATACTGACATAGTCTATAGTTGTCTTGTGATTTTATTGAAAATATATTTTCAACTTGTATTTGATTTTTTTCTCTTCTAATTTTCATTTTATTTATTTGTTGTGTGTATTTTCCTTTTTTATAATCATGCCTATTTTTCGATAAAAATGTTATAAAAGTATGATACTGACATAGTCTATAGTTGTCTTGTGATTTTATTGAAAATATATTTTCAACTTGTATGTGATTTTTATCTCTTCTAATTTTCATTTTAAAATAAAATCTACAAATGAAAATCATCATATTTGTGTGTTTTTCGTACTTTTGTTTTGATATCTTGTACAAGTGTGTTCTGTTTCTGTATTTAATCTCTATAGTAAGGTTGCGATGTTTTTGTTTTTAAAGGCCTGTTCCTGGGTCCTCCTTCCCTTCCTCTGCGTCTTCTGCTTCCTCTTCCTCGTCCGACTCATCTTCCTCTTCTGAGTCTGATGTTGCTCCTCCTCCTCCTCCTCCTCCTGCTGGTCGTGTTTTGCCGCAGAATCGGCCTTTGATATGGGAGCGTGTGATTACTCCCCATATCTGCAACAACTCTGGAGTGTTGGTAAGTTTTCTTTTTGTTTTTTACTTTTCCTTTTTTTTTGTTGATCTTACCATGTTTTTTATTTCTTTTCAACCAGCATTTCCCCTTGCATGTTGGGCGCCTTATTCCAAAAGGCAGAAGGTCCTGAATATGGCAAACAACTTTAATCTTCTATTCAGTGTGAAAAGAGAGTAAGAGACAAGACCCAATTCAGAGAAGATTGCATGGTTGAATAAGCTCTTATGACAACTGGTTTCTATCTTGCTATACTTGTGCAATTTATATTTGTTTCTTCACTCAAGTGAATGGTATACTTGTGCAATTTTTATTTGTCAGTTTTTGTGCATAATACATATATACTTGAAGAGTTTGATTTTGGCCAGAAAAAATAAAGGGTATGGTCTGAGGATTGCCATACAATGTAACTTTCATGGTTGAGATAAAGGATTGATAGATATTTTCTTCATTGGATGTTCACTTTGAAGGCTGTTAGTTTGTCTTTATTAGCTTTAATTGGTGAAATTTATGTATCCTTGAAATACCATAGTTCATAATAATGTTGGACGACCTTTGTATAGATATTTTCTTCATTGTTGTTCACTTTAGATTTGTTGGGATGAGGTTTCCTTTTCCTTAGCTTTGAATCTTGCATTCGATTTCTAAAATGAACTACTATGACAAATTTGATTTTGTCTTTTGATGTAATTTTGATTTGAGCTTCAAGGTTCATGTGTCAGAATCATGGAGCTTACATGTCCCTGCGGGAATGGATATTTAATCAGGAAGGTAACAACAAAAGGCCCCAACATGACTCGTCCATACTACAAATGCCCTGGTTCTGATAAGGTAAGTCTTGAAATAAACTCGTCCATATTACAAATGCCCTAGTTCTGATAAGGCAAGTCTTGAAATAATTTTTGACAGGAAAATAACATCAGTGATTGTAAATTCTACTCATTTGAAGATGAACTCAAGCACTGTCCCTGTGGACGTGGCTTTTGCCGCACCATCTTTCGACGTAATAAAAAATATTGGTGTTGCTGTGTTATGATGAGAATTTTAAGGGCTATTATATTCAAGTATGTTTGTTTTTAGAGTTGTATTAAGTATGTGTGTGTATGGGCAGGGAGATGGTGATTGTAGATTCTCTGAGATTATTACGTCAACCTGGCAACCGCCTTCGAGTTCCACTCCCCCGGCACAATCTCTGTCGCCTTCCAGCCGAAGTAGTTCCACTCCCCCGGCACAATCTCTGTCTCCTTCCAGCCGAAGTTCTCAGCCACTAAGTCTAGATACTATGGCCATGCAACATGAGGATTTTCCTAGTATGATCCAAACAGTGCTTTTTTCCTGAAATATTCTTTCAAATCACGGATTATTCAGCGGTTCAGTTTGGTTTTTGGTTTTTTTTGCCCACCCCTAACAACAACAACCATTTACCTCGTCCCTGAGTAGGTTGCAATCGCACCAATTTATAAGCTTTGCAATTGCAAGCACTTCTTGCATACTCCGTTCGGATGGTAGCTGGTGTGCCTTCGCATCTACATTGTAACTTTTGAGCACAGTTTGCCACAATGATCTGCAGTCCCAAGGTATAGCGCCGTCATTGACTACAGGTATAACATTTTCTTCTATCGCCTTTTTCATTATCTTTATCTCGGGATGCGAAAACTCATTCTGCGGTCGTCGATGCTGTAAAAAATTGAAAGGTAATCTACTACATATATATTATCATTCACATAATCCATTTATTTGCCCAAAAAAAAAAACTACCACACACAACACAAGCTTGCGTCCATTTAAACACTCCAACTCACACCGGATATATATGAATCGTATATATAATAACAAACAATTGAAATAACAAAAAAGCTCAATTTAGAAAACATGTCAGGCTTCGTTCTTGATGAACACCAAAATCTACATTAACTCAATTTAGAAAACATACCATGCTTCGTTCTTGTGTACAAGGCAGCACTTCTGTACAAGGCAGCACCTCTTTTTCTGGTGTACAGCTTATATGACTTCCGCTACTAGATGAAGATAGTTGTTTTCGCTTCTCCTCCTGTAACAAGAAAAAGAGAAAGAACAAGAAAAAGAGAAAGAAATGACAAGAACAACAAATGACAAAGCCACAAAATCAACAAAAATGAATTTACGAATTAACAAATTGAATACATACCATTTGCGGCGGACTTGAGAAGAACATCAAATGGCAAAGGTTTCTAAATTAAGGGAAGCTATAATGACATTAGGGTGTTGGTACTAAATCGTGGGTAGAAAATTGAATACCTTATATACTTGTGGGGGTGTAGACAGAACTTCAGCTTCTTGTTTTTCCCCCTCTGCATTTGGGAAAGCATTTGAGGCACAAGATTCAGACATTTTCCTAATAAACCAATCGTATATAAAGATTTCAAAATGCCAGTTCTGACAAAATGAAACTTCGGCTATTTCTAAAACAACAAAATTGAACACTGCAACATGCCTATTTTTTCAATTTTTGAAACCAGAACTCTGCTGTACATAATTTGTTAATATATATATATATATATATATATATATATATATATATATTAACAAATTATGTACAGAATTAATATATGTTGATTTAGCTATGCTTAGTAAATAGCAGATAGCGTAGCGTAGCGGCTGACCCCTAAAACGCTATAGCGGTGTAGCGGGTAGCGGTATGGCCGCTACGTCGAAGTCTATGGAAATGATACAAGCAATTTATACATTACACATAAAAGTTCAAAAATAGAAGAATGCACAAAATTAATACTCAAACATTGAAAACAAAGTAGTGGTTGTGACTGGGTTGATGTCATAGCAATGAAAAAACCGTGAAAACAACACAAATTGCAGCATAGATAGAGGAAATATGCAAAATAGTGGACGAAGAAGAGAAACAATGCAAAAGAATAAATTGGAAAGAGGAATAGAGGCAAAAAGCTACATTGCTTTAGTTGGCGAAAATTGACCAAAAATCCTAAGTAAAAGAGGGAATGAGTGAGGGAAAAACTAAATTTTTAGTGAAATTTCACCGTAGTGGCCACTAAGAGCGCTATTTGGCCGCTATAGCGGCCGTAGTGGTCGCTATTTGCGGCGCTACGACCGCTACTCAAAACTGCAATGCAACGGCAAATTGCGTAGCGGCTAGGGACCGCTACGCAACGCTACACCGCTATAGCGGCCGCTACGACCGCTATTGACTACAGAGGTTAGGTTTTTGTCTTTTCCAGTGTTATTAATAGCGGATGGCGGTTTATGGCGGAGACCCAAAAATCCGCCATAAGCAACTAAGAACCACTTCAAATTAGTCTCCATCAAATTGTCATAAATAGAGAGACAAACCCAACAAAATGAAATGGAACAAACCGAAATCTTAAAAAAACAACATTTCAGCAGCAACCAGCAACATTCCAGACTTCCAGTACAAACAAAATCAGCAAAAACTGGAACCAATTAATAAAATAAATTTTTTTGACAAGAAAATAAATAAAATAAATAACAGCAAATAAAAAAAACAAATAGTTGAACAGAGAAGTAACTGAACAGAGAGAGCAAGACATGAAGAGAAAAATAAAATAAAAAACAGAGATGCAAGAGGAAACAGAGAGACGAGGAAGAGAGAAGAGAGGAAGAGAGGAACCTGCGCTGGTGGTGGTTGTGCGCCGTCGGTGTCGCTGGTGGTGTGCGCCGTCGGTGTCGCTGGTGTCGAGGGAAACAAGGGAAAAGCTAGAACACAGAGAAAAAAAATCACCTTTAATGCTGTGGTTGTGGAATTCGGATCTGGTTGGGGGTGGACAACAGTCGGTTACGGTCGGCAGCGGGTTGAAAAATGGGAACCGTAGACTAGCCGTGGGTGAGAAAACCTCATCCATCTCCGTCCATCAATGTCAACGGTTAAATCGGATTTTGGGTTCCTCGGATCATCGGTTGTGCGGGTGGGTCGCAACGGTTTGGACTTGGGGAATTTGATGCAAAAGACAGCAAAATCTTACAAAGATTCAACCTTTTTCATAACTTCACGCAGAAGAACAACATCCTAAAAATTAATATTTTCATATCTTCATAGTTACATCTTTCAAGAAAAGAGACCCAACACAAATATTTGATTAAAAAATGCAATTAAAGATATAGATCTGTTAGATCTAGCCGTCCACAAATGATATGGTACCGTTATTGGAAGTTTAAGAGTTGTGAGAACCTTCTAGATGCCAACGACAAAGAAGAAGTTAGAGAGATGATGAAATGTGATCCATGTATGAGAGAAGAAAGGATAAGAAATTGAGTAACATATCATATTTCAGAGATCATTCAGTCCAGATTATTGGTGTTTCAAGATGGGTTACGGTTTGGATGATTTGGGGTTGGAAAGATGAGAGCGGCTGATAATTCTAGAGAGAGAAAAGTGATTGAGAAATGAGAAAAATTGGCTTTTATATCAATCATAGTCTGCCAATCACTGGAAAAAATAATAACAAATCCACATATCGGTCGGATATGGGTTTTGATGGTTTGATTTCACCCACCCGAATCCGACCATACCAGTCCATTCGAAACCGGATATCATAGCCCGTCAAACCCGTTTGACCCGTTTAGACCAACCCGCACTCCATCGGGCCTTTCGGACCGGGCAGATTGGGTCGGACGGCCCTTTTTTGTCCAGCCCTAGTTGGGGAGATGAAAAGAGAGTAAACCATTTTCCTTTTTCCACGCTTCTGTGCCATGCTTCTGTACCAGCAGTGAATTGTTTTGATTTTCCAGGTCTGTTAGTCAAAAAATCATTAATGTATAAGAAACTAGTGTGATGTTTGTTACACACCCTATGCCTACTGCCGCACCCTAAGCTTGTGTCGCGTCAAATCACTGCAAAGTGGACAGACCTTTTGTACCTGCAAAGTAGACAGAAGCTTATAGCGGATGAGCTGATAGTGTTAAGCAATAAGCTCAAACGGGGAATGATGGATAAATGGGGAATTTAATTAAAATAATAAGGGTAAAAGTGGTAGAAAAAATAAAACGCTATAAGCTATAAGTTCAAAAGCTACTTCAAGTAGCTTATCAAAAAACGCTATAAGCTAGTGAAAAAAAGTTACAAGTTTGTCTTGCCAAACAACTACCACGAGCTTAGGGAATAAGTTTCTCCCCTAATCCGAAAACACCCTAAGGGAATAAGTTCTATTTGACTGGGGATGGCAAAAAAACCCACACCCGTGGGTACCCGCGGGTATTACCCGTGACGGGTACTGGGCGGGTAGCTTAACGGGTACCCGCAGATTTCATAAATGGATAATTAAACTACCCGTTAATAAATGGGGCGGGGCCGGGTATTGAGGTACCCGTACCCGCGGGTACCCGTACCCGCGGGTACCCGTACCCGTAATAAATGTACTTATTTGGAAATTTTCCTATTATTATTAATTTTAGTGTTATTTATCTTGTTTCATTAACTACTATAAACTAACAAATAAATGATAAAATAAATATACAATGAAATGCCTCATTTTTTATATGAATGAAGATAAAAAAATTGTGTTCAAAAGGTTAGTTTTATTTGGTATTTTGAATTTTATTTTCATAAAAAATATTTCAGTTATTATTATATGTATCTATAATGAAATGCATAATTTTTTTTATATGAATGAAGAGAAAATGGTGTTCAAAAGGTTAATTTTGTTTGGTATTTCAAATTTTATTTTCAAAAAATATATATTTCAATTAATATTAAAAGTATCTGTGGGTACCCGCGGGTACCTGCGAGGAGATAATACCCGTAAAAAACCCGTTATGCGGGTACCCGCGTGGGTATGGGGCGGATACGGGTAGTGTTTCTATTAAACGGGGCGGGTAGCGGGTAGCTACTACCCGTGCCCGCCCCGCCCCATTTACATCCCTGTGTTCTTGACATGAGAATTTGTTAGTTGTATATATATACGAGTAAGTTGTGAAAGTAGAACTCAGAGAAGATTGTAGTTCTTTTGCGCGTCCTTATATATAGAGGATCTGCAAAAAACCAGCTCAAAATTCGTTTTCTAGGTGCATGTTTTGTTGTTTCGCGTTCTTGAGTTTTTGGCGCGTAAAAAATTCATATTTAATCCGTCCCTTGTCGGAAAATTCTCGTTTTTTGTGGGCGATGTTGTTTTTATGTCCTAAACATGCCTGCAAAAAATCGTGAAAAAATTCAACTTCTAAGTCACTCGCGCGCATCCGCGTGCGCGCGCGCGACCGTATTATAAGAGTGACTTAGAAGTTGAATTTTTTCACGATTTTTTGCAGGCATATTTAGGACATAAAAACAACATCGCCCACAAAAAACGAGAATTTTCTGACAAGGGATGGATTAAATATGAATTTTTTACGCGCCAAAAACTCAAGAACGCGAAACAACAAAACATGCACCTAGAAAACAAATTTTGAGCTGGTTTTTTGCAGCCACCTCTATAAAAATACATATAGAGGATCTGCAAAAAACCAGCTCAAAATTCGTTTTCTAGGTGCATGTTTTGTTGTTTCGCGTTCTTGAGTTTTTGCCGCGTAAAAAATTCATATTTAATCCGTCCCTTGTCGGAAAATTCTCGTTTTTTGTGGGCGATGTTGTTTTTATGTCCTAAACATGCCTGCAAAAAATCGTGAAAAAATTCAACTTCTAAGTCACTCTTATAATACGGTCGCGCGCGCGCACGCGGATGCGCGCGAGTGAGAAAATCCGACCAATTGTTTCCAGATCAAGAAAAGAAAAAAATTCCAGATCTGTACAAAAATATAAGAGTGTAAAAGAGAAAAGAAAAAAAATATGGTGTAGGCAGTCTATGATAAAAATCGTGTATTCCAGATCTAAACAAAAATATAAGAGTGTAAAAGAGAAAAGAAAAAAATTTGGTGTAGACAGTCCATTATATTTTTCCACACTTGATAACCGGTGATTAAATCGCATGGCTATATTAACTTGCTTTAAGAAAAAAATGAGTAATGCACCGTAGGAGACTTCCTGCCCTTGTGCATGCTAGTGGGCGCCATGATTATTAGGGACATTTTTTACTTGTTCAAGAGCACTGTCATAACATTATTAGCAATCATTTTGTACAATTTGAAAGGCTCAAAACATGTGCTATCAATGAAAGTGCTGCTATCTTGAAATTTATAAATAAAAAAGAGGCTAGGCAACCTCCCTCTCGGCTAATAATGAATTTATAAAAAAAAACTCAGATTATTATAGGTGAGAAAAAAATCAGAATTGCAATCAGAATTAAAAACAGAATTGCAGGTGAGAAAAAAAAAAATAGAAGCACTACTATAGAAATTAGCTAACCCAATTAGCTATAAGTGATACTAACTATAGAAATTATACCTTCAATCAAATATTAACCATGCAGACTAACTAAACTAATTAGAAAGATTACAATAAAAGATGAATGCAATCAAGAATGTAACTGCAAAAAATCACATGAAGATTTGATAGGAAGCATGGTACCATATTCCTCCATTCTCAAATCATTGAAGATATTTACCAATGGCTGCAACAAAGCATTGCAATTCTTGCTATATGAAATACATTTTGACCAGTATGAAGTTGAACTCAAAAATCAATTTCCCTTTAAAATTACAATTTTTTATTGAAAATTTAGACTCTAATTAAATAAAAAAAAAATCTAGGTACAAATTTTGTCTTGTTGGAATTTAGAAGTATGAGAATAATCAACTCCAATTTGTACCTGTATAAAGTAAAATCATGAAAATAGTTCCCTCAAATCTGTCTCAATAACAAATGATGTATAATGTCGCAAATAAACTAATGGTATTAATTCAAATATAAAAAATTGATACAACTGGATTAAAGCAAGTCTTGATATGGTTCTCAACCAATAACTAATGTTAACTACAATTACATAAGAGTTTTCTTCTTAAACTATACAATTTCTTTTATGGTAATGAGAGAATGTTGTAACTTGAAATAATATGAAATTGGGAGGCATTATCCACGTAGAGCAGACCAACATATAGTGTCTTTTCTTCCTCATTTTCCTTGTCCCTGGAAGCCACGATCCAAGCTCAGTATTTTTCAGGTTCTGTTCGTTCTCAGATGCCACACTACCTTCATAAAATAATGCAAATAATGAGTAAACAACCATATAGAAGTGATGAAATACTTGTGTCTTGGTTGAAGTCATTGGAGCATAACATAGAGAAATAAATATTTGTAACCTCGTTATTATTCATTAAAATAACTACAAACTAACTGATAACCTATTTAATAATTTGTTGAGAAAAATTTCTCCAATAGACTCTAATAGTGAATAAAACACAAAGTAAAGGATAGCCGGTCCAAAAGCCTTATTAACAAAGAAGGTAATAGACAATCTCAAGCTGAAGGGTGTTTGATCCAAGGCAGCGAGTAAACTAAAACATTAACACATAAGGCTATTTAGATGTGGGTGTGAAGTGCATCAAGGTAAACATAGTGATGCTAAAATGGCAAAAAAGAAGAGAATAAAAACAAATTAATTAATCAAAACTGTTAAATAATGTCAGTAGATATCAACCATTACAATAAGAGATTGAGAATTATTAGAAAATGACTTAATGTATACAATTTACGCAAACCCCAAAAACAGAAAGACACTAAAGTGAATTAACCTTCTCTTGCAAGACACACCAAGGCTACCTCTCTCCACATAATCAAGGCAAACGGAAGACATGAATCAAAAGAAAACGGCGAAAATTTTTACTCAATAATATTCTACTTTCATACAACACCAAAAATAATCCACCAGCCACAACATTACACAGATCATGCTTAAATCAACCACTGATGAGAAAACTTGCTTAACACCAACACATTATATTATATGATTTACATTCCAAAGATAGCAACACAAAACCAGCCGAACATGCTATGACCATTAATAGCAAAATCAAAGTTCAAGCATTACAAACCAAAATAGCCATCTCTAAAACACCTACCTCACTGATATAGTACTTGATCTTGCGCTTATCAAACAATCACACATTGGTTAACTTGTAACTATCCAGAGTGAGTGAGAAAGTACCCCTACAGATTTGTATACTAAAAGTAAACAACAATTCATCATCCAAAATTGCAAATTAAGCTCATCTTAGACTTTGTAAGGTGATAATATAGATTTTTTTTAATGAATGAAGGAAACAAAATAAATGATATATATACACCCAATAGAGTGGCTTGCATTAGAACAAAACCTGAGTTTCAAGCCCATCATAAAATTATGTCCAAAGTAGTTAAATGAGCTAATTCATAAATATATCTTCTATTTTAATTGTAAGAGTGTGCAGTCTTGTATGATAAATAAAATAAACAATTTACTCCTAAATATCTCAAACTAAAGATCAAGATCATTAATCTCTACTTTATACCTCAATAAATCTCTTGAATGTAACACCTCAATCATGCAAAATTTGAAATTTCATTATAGAATTTCTATGAAAACAATATCAACAACTTCCATTCTATAGGTTATAATAAAAGAAATTTTCGATTGTCAACATGAAAGCAAGTTGCATCAATGACCTATTCATTTTACATCAAAATTGAAGAGTTGATGTTAATAGTTTGTACCTCAATAAAAATTTCAATCACGCTCACATCTACATATGCTCGTATCTTTTTCTCGTTAACGACTTATTTGAATCTTTATCATGAGCAAGAAACATATCTGAAGAAAAATTAAAGAACAATAAGCCTCGGCAGAAAAATTAAGCAAGAAACATTGATGAAGGATACCGCCATGGGTGGTGCCAAAGGACATGCAGCTTTTAAATACTTTATGGGTAGAGGGTGTTAAGGGGCGGAAGAAACAACTGCAGTACCAAAACACATCTGTTGCACAATATCAGTCCACAAACTGAAAACCAGCTCTGAATTATGCAGAAAACTACCAGGAACTCGCTCTGAATTATTCAGAAAATTACCTTAAACCAGCTCCAAATAGTTAAGCACAAACATCTAAATATGAATATAAAAAAAAAACATTGCAAAGCATATATTTTGGAGTTATGGTAACAAAGGCTAATACATTATTCAACAAAAATATCTTGATAAATCATCATAAGCATGAAATATAGAGGAAATAAAGAGAGAAATATAAGAAATAAAGGACAAAGTAGTAGAAACGTGAATCTCAATTTCGCTACCGAAAATAGTCACATATCTTGAATTCATGATACTTCAGAGGTTGAAATCAATATATGATGAATTTTATAGAAAAACACTATAGTTGACATAAAAGTTTAAAGACTAAAGATTAAGGAACTTTACCTGAAGTTTTGCAGAACAATCAAAGGAAGCGATGAATCATGATTATCCAAAATCTGTTGCATTTTCACGGCATTGTCATCCGATAATGTGCAATGAATTTTATTCCCCCTACGAAGTGTAAATTAATCAAATAAAAAGTTAGCACATAATTATCAACAATTATTCTGCATTGAGTAATGTTAATATATTAAGACTTACTATAAATCTTCTAGTGTCGCATCCATAGGCTTGCTGATTTTTCCATTTTTTTTCAGTTTCCTTGATAGTGTCTTTCTCAACATGACCAATAACATCTAAAAATATGATTTCTTTTTTCCAAGTATATATGAGAAATGAACTAACAACTCATGAAAATAAACTATTCAAAAGAGAAGAGTAACTAACCAAGTAACCGATCCTCCTTAGAGCATGCTAAAATCTCAAGAAAAGGCACAAATTGAAAGTGACTTTTTGGTATTTCAGTAGCAGCAGTGACTTTGAAAACAATAGTTCCTCCCATAAAGTTTAGTTTATATTTATGCTTAGTAATCTTGAAAGTAGGATCATTTTGTGCAATCATGAATTGTTCAAAAAGATAGAGACATATACCTTCTCAAAAAGTTTTCCAAAGGGCGGAAAGAAGCCAGATAATAAAAGGACGACCAAGAAAAATTACACATTTTTTTTTGAAGAATGAAAAGAAAAATTACACATGTTAATCTACATGACCACATTGAAAAACAAAGACCAAATGAAGTCAAAATATGCGATTTGCAATCAAGTATTTACTCCTAATTTAGCCCAAACGTAACTAATAGCTCATTTACCTCAGTTAGTGTAAATGCTTCATTGGTGATTCCTGCTTCTACATTTTGTTCACAAAAAAATGACAGAAAATAAAAATAAAATAGCATCAAATGTGTTGTTTACAGAGAATAAGAGAAAGGTGTCTTTACCCTTCAATTGATGCGACCGTCGCAAGCGACCTGCCGCTGTGAGCAGCATAACAAAAGTTTATCAGCAGGAGGCTTTTCATTGAACACATGCCTCTCCTTGGTTGCATTGTAACTTCAGGCTCCTCAGGCTCTCTTCGACTGATACATGACATTAGAATTGCATTTTAGATTTTATATTTTTAAAATGTATAATAGCATGGTTATTATTTCAATTACCATTCTTAATCATTACATGAAGCTAAAGCATGCTATAACAACTTTTGCACCCCAGGTTCTAGTAAGAGCCTACTGCTACTTGTTCTAAAATCAATTAATTGGCCATATTTTACATATTAAAATTACTTGTTCGGTTTAGACATGTGAACGAAACAATTACTTAAACACACAAACGTTGAATGGATATCATTTATCATAAGAAACAAAAGGAAATAAGACCGAGAGAACATAAGAAAGTAACCCCAAGAAAACAAACCAAACCCAACGACACTAAAGAGCTAAACCACATCTACCTATAGTGATAAACCAGCAAGAGACAATTACAACATCCAGCTAAAACAGGCAATACAAATCTGTAAACAGAACTAAAACACTTGCACACCAAAGCTAAGAGCAGAAAATAAAATCGATATGTTGCAGCTATAACACACTGACACAGATCAGAACATAAGGGTGGAAAAAACACTGCTATGTAGCAGCTACAATCTGAAACACCTCTGCTGCACAACAATAGTTCACATGCCAAAATCCAGCTCCGAATTATGAAGAAAATTACCTTGAACTCGCTCCGAATTATGCAAAAAAATTACCTTGAACCAGCTTCGAAGAGTAAACCGCAAACATCTGAATATGAAAATCCAAAACATAGATTGCATTAGCATATATTTTGGAGTTATGCTAACAAAGACTAATACATTATTCAACAAAACTATAGCAAAAAACTTTGAAAAAACCTATTAATTAGAACCTTCAATTTTGAAATATGTTTTCTACTTGTGTTCATTCGATTTGCACTTCCTTAGAATAATTTTCTTTATCATGCTTCCTAAACAAATTTGGAACATGCTTGACTACTTTAATGACACCTCACAATGATGTCAAGTTGTGATCAAGTTAATCCAAAAGTGAATGACCCTATGCAAGCTATACAAAGAGGTCAACTAATAAGTACAAATGCAAAAAAAATTAAAAAATACACTTTTTCGGATTCCACACCTGACCTTTGACATTAAAAAACCACCTTAATAATTAAACATTACTAAATATCATTTATACTTCTTTGAAAAGAACGCAAAATAAGTATTCTAAAGAATGCATATAAGAGTTTTAGCTCAGCTACATCAATATAAGTAACTTTAGGGATAATTTGATAATGTTGTCAAAAGGAAATTTTGGGACACACAAATAGAAATTCAATGAATCACCTTTGCTATCCACTTATTTGATAAGACAATATTCAAAAATCCAGGACCGGCAACAGAGCACGATTCTACCATTTCTGCCGGATGAATATTTTTTATAGTGGCCTACACAAACAAACACACACACACACACACATATTCAAATTAAACAAAATCTAATTCCAAAATCAGTAATTAATAAGAAGGAAATTATCTCTGATTATACCTCTCCAAGTGAACGTGGATTTTTGAATTCCGGTTGCTGCCCTTTAATCTTAGCAAAAAGACTCATTGCATTGTTGCTGCACAAAGAATTTAAACAAAATAAGCTTGGTTTGTCAATGTGTGGTGCAACAAAAACTCTACGTGGTTCTTTGGATAAACAATTTATTTAAGCGCTTATGTATAAGTTATTTAAATATAAACTCAAATTGTTGTCATATAAGCTATAAGTTGTTTTCATAAGCTATCATGCAAGTAAATAAACAGAGTTGAAATCCAAACAGAGGGTAAATGAATCGATTTAGAGAAACTTATCATTGATAATCAGCATGTTTGACACCGTTTTTTGAAACACACACATCAATTAAAGGGAAAACATCAGGTTTAGTGGGAGCAGTAGCTTTGTGAAATCAGCTTAGTGAGATTGAGTGGTTAAGGTTCATGGTAATTGCTCACTTTTGCCATCAACAGATCCATTCCTTGAAACGTACAACCTGCACAATCGGATTCAGTTTAAAAGCATAGGATTCACCAATTTTGCACATAATCAGAACTAAAATTATAAGAGATTGAAACCTAAAACTGCATAAGAATTGATTCATAAAATGGAAAAACAAATTGTAATGATTTTGTTTGTTTGTGAGCTGAAATTGAAACCGTATGGGAGAGAGAGTTTGGCTTTGTGAAGAGAAAATTGAAAATGGGAGAAGAGGAAGAAGAAGCTGTCGTATGGGAGAGAGGGGGAGAGAGAGTTTGGGTTTGTGGAGAGAAAATTGAAAATGGATTGGAAGAACAGGAAGAAAAGTTGTTCTTTTCTGATTGAAAGAATTATGGTCAAATGCTTCACCTCCTATTAGCTAATTGTGTGGTGGTATTGAGAATTGTGGGTAGGGTTGTCAATTCGCAGTTTCAAAACCAATTAACATTGGCGCCTAACAGAGGACATTTCTGTAAATTGGGCAAGGGCTGGTTTAGGATTTTTGAAAGGGTAAACCTGTAGACCTGTTTCTTCCATTTATATATATTAAGATTTCTTAAAAACTGATACTAACAGCTTACTACAGGTCAATTGCAACTTTCCCATTATGGGAAAATTAGGGTGTTCACCCACTGTAAACGCCACCATTATTTTAGGAACAAATTACTAATTCAATGAACATTCTTTTTTGAGGGAATGAATTCAAAGAAATTTGTATAATATTTTTTTGTTCTAATATATATATATATATATAGGGATATGATCAAATGACACTATGGTGTCAAAATTAGTTTGACATCAAATCTCATCCATTCATTACATTTAATCTAAAGGTTTAAAACTTGTCAAAAAAAAAAAATCTAAAGGTTTAAAGTTATCCCAAAATAATTCTCCTACACCAATTTCTCCCTCTAACATCTAATTAAGAAAAAAAGGAAAACATTTATAGTCATAAATTCATTATCAATCATTCTTTTTTTTTCTCTCATTTTTTTATTACTTATTTTTTTACTGAGCATTGTTATATTGAACGAAGAGATTGACAAAAGAAAAGTAAGAATATACATGTGCAGTTTTTAAAAATAAAAAACTAATTAGTCCATTATTTGTGGAAATCATGGCCGTGAAGTTGTAAAAATCATCATACTATATAAACTAGTGCATTTTGTCTTTTTACTGTTCGTAGCAACCATCATTACCCTTTTTTATTACTTCCACTATTTATAATGGTAATAATATGTTTAAATTTTTTTACACAAGACATTGAAGCTTACAATTGTTGAAAGGTAGTTAAGCTTAAACATGATGAGTGATAAAGTAATCTGATTAGCAGCAATTTTTTAGAGGTAGTTATCAACAATGGTGAAAGAAAAAGAATCATTTTGATGTTTTGATTGAATGTGTGACTTTTTTAATGCAATTTATTTAATTATCAGTGGTGATGACGGACCCAATCAACCGTAAGCATGATTTTTTTTAACCCTAAGTAAGAATAATAAGTAGTAAACACGGGAAAAAAAGTAAATGATTGATACTGAATTTATGATAAAGATTTTTTTAATTAAGTGATAAAGAGAGAAAATGATGTAGGAGAATTATATTAGTGATAACTTTTAACCTTTGAATTAAATGTAATGAATGGATGGAATTTGGTGTCAAACTAATTTTGACACCATGGTGTCATTTGATCCTATATATAGTTTTGACTTTGAAAGTGGTCCTTATATTATTTGAAGTTATCTCTGGTCTTAAAGTCAATTTTCATAAAAAGTTTGTTTGTAGGAGTTAATATAGCTTCGTCTTGGTTGACGGAGGCAGCTGTAAGACCCCGATCCCCGATACTACTAATTAAGCGATAAATCACGCAACACAATTAATCGGAATCTAACAAATCTCCAATAACTCATACAAATTCCTCATAAAGAACATCTCATCAACAATTATCACAGCACAACAGAAATAAATCATCTCAACATAAACATAATCTCGGGTCTCAACATAAATATCTCAAATAAAATACATCCTCATAAAATTCGACAAGAAAATAAATCCCGGACTCCTAGATCAGAGCACCTAATCTAGACATCCTCGACAATAAAAGCGACAAAAATGGAGAATAGGTGTGACGTCATCCTCAGCATAACTCACCGAGCACTAATCCTCAACCTGCAAGTCTACATCCACAAGGGTTGAACCCACGGATGAGGCGACAATAAAGCCACTAGATTGTAAGATATACATTCAACAAAGGAGTATAATAAACGCACATAAGTTTCACGTAAAAACATCACTTAACATTCAAATATTCATCATTTACAAAAGTCTGGTTATTATTCATGCATAAATCGTAAATCATAATATATCTTCATCATTATATAATTATCAACTTAATTATACATCATCAACAATTAAATCGTCATTTCAATTATAAATCACCAACAACACAATTATGAATCATTCCATAATTTTCACTCTTCAACATTTGACATTTACCACATAAATGCACAAGTTCACACCAAAACATCACCAAACACGACTCATGTGTATGTAATGGGCCTAATACGACTCTACATGCATGTGGTACCAATCCTGATCTTAAATTAGGCCCCCATAAATAGTGATCTTAAATCACCCACCTATAAATCTTGATCTTAAATCAAGCACCGATTGAATGATAATGAATGCATGGATGTTCACGTAAGGACTTGACAATGCACAAGGCTATAAATCATGATCTTAAATCATGCGGCTATCACGACTATCACGGCTATCAATTGCATTATCAAATCAATACATCCACATATTCATGTTATCACCACATCATCATTTAAATCACAACTATCATCATCACATCATATTAATGCATTCAACAAGTTTAATCATCGTCATAGCATAAACAACATGCTTACATTCTTCAACATTCACATAGTACGCATTTCATGATTAAATAAAGCAAGTTACATTAATCCATCATTAATACATGTTATAATCATGGTGCAACATCATTCACACTTCTATAACCAACTATCATGATCGCAAAACATTTCACGGCTCAATTAAAGATAGATTTCCAAGTTTAATTCACAACTTTCCAATCCTAAGTTATCTTTAATCATGCATCATGTTCATCAACCTTGTACATCATAATTAAACACTCATTGATCAAGTTTATGGGTTTGGGACCCAAACACATGCCTTAGGAACCTTTAAAAATGAGGAAAATGGGTTTTCGGGACAAAACAGGGTACACACGGTCGTGCTCCTAACACGCACGGTCGTGCTCCCCTACGTCGAGAGTCACACATGGTCCGTTCGGTAGGGCGCACGGTCGTGCCACCCTCTCAGTACAGCAAAGATTGATTTTTCGCGCGGAAAACCCCGTTTTAACAACACCTTTCGATCCCAAACGCACCAAACTTATTTCAAATCGTTTACCCATCAATATTCACTCAATTATACCTTAATCACAGCCTAAACAACTTAATCATAAATCACTTCTCATGAACAATTATTACGCTTTTCACTTAAAATCAAATTTTGTCTCAATTTCACATTTTCACCAACAAAGCGTCAACAAACTTGGATTATCAATAGCAACAGTATTTCTTTCATGTTACACATGTCCATAATCACTTAACTTAATCATAATAACAGCAACTTATCCAATTCAACATCAACTTATTTTTTTTCATCAAATTAATATATTTTACCAAAACACCAACAACAACTTAATTCACACCAAAGCAACACAAACAACGTGATCTTCTCATGTTTCTCATCATATGGCAGCAATATACTTAAAATAGTATCAACTTAATCAAATTCACTCAATTAATCAATTTTCCCAAAATCACTTAAATCGCAACTTATTAACCAAACTTCATGATTTCTCAAAACAAAACACATACCCATACTCATAATCAACTTCATAATCAAAAAACATCATTTAATTATCATGTTAATCGTCAAAATTCACAAAGGTATCAATTAACATAATAAAACATGAATTTTGACATGAAGAAAATGCAATTTCATTAAGGTTTAACATGCTTAATTTAATCAACAAAAAGGAGCACGAAATTCACCAAAAACAGCAACAATTATCATGCAATTAATCATAATCTAAAACACTCAAATCTGATAAGTGCTTATTTAACCCACTTGATGAAAGTAATCTCCCTTCTTACCTTAATTTTTCACTTTTTTTGCTACTTCTAGTTGAATTCTCCCTTCCGCTTGAGCTCTTCTAGTTTCCTCTTCTCCAAGCCTCTTCTCTCACTAGCCTCTCAAAATTTTGTGTTATAATGTTTAACCTAATTCACCACCACTCACTACTAGTGTATTTATAACATGGTTTTAGGGCTACTCCCACTAATGGGCTTAGTCACAATTGTCTCGCAGTTATTTTCTCTACACTTTTACTTCTTTTAAACCCCTCATATTAATTATACACCACTATTCTCTAAAATTCAAATTACTAGTTCTAGCATAATTACAAAAATGCCACTCAAACACTAATAATTCCACTAACCCACCAATCACACATAAATAATCAATTAACAAATATAATTAAATAAATAATACTAATTAATAACAACAGATAAATTTAACGCTAAAAAAATTGGGCTGTTACAGCAGCTACGATGTAGAATTGTAAAACGGGTGAAGCGCCTTTTATGAAGATCCTTTGATATAGAGAATTATGAAGAAACTTTCAGGGCGGAAAAGTCATCATTTATCTTTTGGGGCTCCTCTGATTCTTTTAAAATTTGTCATGTCTTCTCTTTTGATTTACTTCCTTTCCTTCTTCAAGGTTTTCTCAAGTATCATTTTTTCTCTTAAATATTTATTTAATTTTTTTTTTTTTTTTGGGGGGGGGGGGGGGGGACATTAGGAAAATCCCTTGGGTTAATTGGGATACTATTTTTTTGAATAAAAAGAACGAAGGTTTGAGAGTGGGGAGGGAGGGGGGAGTGGTAGTTCTGTGTGGTGGCGCCAGGTGTGTAGTGTGCAGGGTGGTGAGGGTTTGGTGGAGGATAGGTGGTTTGAAGAAAACTTGGTTAGGGAGGTGTGGGTGATGGTTCAAAAACATTGTTTTGGACGGACGTTGTCTGATAGGTATAGGAGGTTGTTTGATTTATCATATAATCAAGATATCAATAACAATGATGAGTGGGTTGGATTAGAGATTAGGTGGCGGGGCTTGGAGTTGGCGTCAATTATTTCCGTGGGAGGAAGAGTTCGTGGAGGAGTGTGGTGAGCTTTTATCTAACATTTATCTGTAGGATGGGGTGGAGGACAGGTGGCAATTGAGGTTAACACCAGAAAAAGGGTACACGGTTAGTGGTGTGTATCACATGTTAACTGCGGCAGAACCAACTACTAGACAAGAAGATCTGGAAATAATTTGGAACAAAACAGTTTCTTTGAATGACTCTATTTTTGCGTGACGACTTTTTCTGAATAGGCTCCTTACATATTTTAAACTTTAATTTTAATACATTGTCTTTCTAAAGAGTGTTATATTGTTATGGTAAACGTCAAACTGATTATATGATCTGACGGTTATCATTCATTGACAATGTAAATAACCTTTACACTGACATTACATATGAGTTAAATAATTTATTTATGAAAATATTTTTTGAGTTTTATTTTTTAAAATTTGTATTAGTTTTAATTGTTAACAAAGAGTAAAGAGATTCTTAAAGTGAACAATTTTCTTGTATTTCTCGAAACAAGAAAAATATCAAAATAGTTATTTTCACTTTTTCCTGAAATTTCAAACTAACAATTTATCTTCTCACATGTGAAGCCCATGTACTTCAAAATTGATGACGTACCGGTATCCGATACGTATCATGCACCGAGACCTGCCCGATATGCCCCGATAGGTATCAGGAGAGTATCCGACAATTAAATTTTATTTTTTTAAAAAAACAATTGTCCGATACTTTTCAAATACGTCAGATATACACGAGCGATATGGTGATGGAAAACTGATACACACGGGATACATGAATTTTTTTTTGTTTTTTTCTTAACAAAAGAAAAGAAGAAAAAAATGAATATTAGTGTTAACTCAAATAACACTTCACTCTTAAATAATGAATATTAGCAATGATGTTCTTTTTGGAATATACATGTATAGCACTAACAATGTTCTTCTTGGGATATAGTATGCCGGTAATAATGTTCTCTTTTTGGGATATATGTAATTGACTAAACAATAGTGTTCTCTCTTTTTGGGATATATCATATATGTAATTGACTAATTGTCACTTTCTTTATTATCAATATTACTTGCATTTATATTTCTATTGTTGCCCATCGTCATGTCTTTTTTTGTTGTTTTGAGAATGCCATTGTTGTTGATTGTCATGTGAAAGGAATTTCATTGTTGTGTATTATTGTTATTCTATGTCTGTTTGGTCACCATGTGGGACAAGGTTTTGTGCCTGATTTTTTTGCTTTTGAGTTTAGTAGATAGTTTGTGTTTTGAGTTTTAATCCGTAGTTTAAATTTAATTTTTTATTAAAGTATCTTGGTCGTATCGTATCTTGAATTTTGAATTTTTTTCTGCATCGGCGTATCGATGTTGTATCATATCCGTATTCGTATTGTATCAAGTATCTAAGCTCCATAGCTTCTCACAATCACAGTGATTCAATTTAAAAAGCTATTATATCTTTATTAACATGTAAAACTTACACAAATTTTAAGAGATGAAAATAAAAAATATTTTCACAAAGCAAACGGTACTTTATTTATTTTAGTCAATTTTTAAAATTTAGTTCCTCAATTGTAAATATTATATGTTTGTCTTATTGTAATAAGAGGGTATTTAAGACTATCTTATCTATCTATATCTATATATATATATATATTTTGCTTTTAATAAATGTTTTCTAATGAGATATTTTGATGAAGAGAATAAATTGTCTGACGTTTTTTAATTTAATGAACAAAATTATTTTTTCGTAAATTTAAAAGAGCAATTGTTTAATTCTTAAATCCTAGTTGTTAATATATTGTTAGAGGGTGAGACCAACATTACCCCTAATGACAAGTAGGATTCGATTTTAGAAGGAATATGAGATGAAGATCAAATGTTGAATGAAAGAGATGAAGAGATTTAACGTTATTGAGATGAAAAAATAAAGATGAAGAAAATGAGATTTTCCTAGATAGGGATAAATTACCCTCAATTTATCGAGGGGTTATGTAGAAAAAAAACCTCGAAGGAATATTAGCAACATGGTTGGAAAATTGGACCTTCACAAACTCCTTCAACATTCTAATCCCATTACTATTATCTACTCGGTTACACCTTCAAGTCTCGGTTACACCTTCAAAAACTTGTGTATCTAACTTCTAATTTACCTCGAATCCTATCTACTCCTACTATAAAATTTACATTTTTTCTTCCACACTTGTAAGTCGAGATTCAACCATTTTTTTTTCTACCATAAACGCCACCTCAATGATTTTCTAATACTCAATTCAATCATACTCATATTTCATCAAGGTATGGTGTCAGCCCTACATTCTCAAATCACGCCCAATCATTACATTCAAATTTTCAAAATTTATTTAGCATAATTTTACATTTAATTTTGTACAATAATTATAAAATTTATATAATACAATTTTTAAAACAATGCCATCAATAACAGAATCAATCAAGTCAATTTCTTGACATTAATTATTTTTTAAGTACTACCCACCAGAAGCAGCAAAATTTCTAAACATGATCTACATTGATGCCATACAAAAAGTACCTTTCAATCACCAAGAACAAAAAACTATATACTTATAGAGACCTGATAATCCAACTTCCATGAATGAATAATAACAGGACAATAATGATTTGAACATTTCAATCGAACAGCTTCAAAATCAATCATTAAAGTGTTTAAAATTGCAACATTTCATAGACAACATCATCAACCAAAGAATTAAATATTTGATCAACAACTTCTTCTCCAAATTCATAAGCATCAACCTCATAATCCAACCACTTTCCATATTGGCTACTCATATCCTTGTCCACAAGCTCATCAACCATTGAATCTCTCACCCTTTTCAAACTCAAAATTTCCTTGTACACATCTTTTGCCAACCAATCTTTTCTTTTCACCATTTCAAACCCTTTTGTCCACATTTTGTATCCTCCACCAACATAACTTCTACATCTCAAATCCATACATTCACTCACGCAATCAAATATAACTTTCCTTTCTATCCTTGATTCATCGTCGCTCTTGAAACCTCCCTTTCGACTTTCTAGCTGGTTGAACAGATGAGAGTTCACAACCTCGCGAGATCGGCCGAGGGAAAAATCCATATACATTAACTCAACATTGCACAATATCTCTTTCACATAGTCTAGCTCCCATGTACTTGATGATATACCAAACTTCATCATAGAATATGTACCTGTCTGCTTCTTTATCATAGTCCTAGTTGATGTTGAAGAAGCTGAGTCAGATAACTCTGCATCAGATTCAGTAGGATAGAACTTCCTAGAAAAATTAAATCCATGGATTTCTTGAGCTTGAATAGATGAAAACATCTTGCTTCCTGAAAATATATACAGTAAAAAAAATTACCACTCATGTGTCATTAAATTAAATAACTACCAAACTACAGTCCTTTTTTAAGCACGACTTACCTTCTATACTGGTAACGTCCGCGCTCATCGAGGATTCACAGCTTTCAACCGAAAATGAAGGCTCAAGAACTGAGATTGGACTTGGTTGTCGGCAATTGAATGACAGTGGTTCCATCTCATCACCCTGCAAACATCTTTGAGTTAATGACTTACTTAATGGAAGAAAAGCATAGTGAAAATGTCACCAATTAATAAAAGGGTGATTATTCAATAATTTTTGGTATTTTCAATGCCATCAAAAAGTATAAATTTAGCAGGCCTAACTTTTTGTTTATGGTTTTACCCATTAAACTGATGACACTATATACTAGACAACAAAAATGGTGAGATTGTGACATACCCATGATTTATGTTTCAATGATGATTCTGGAAGATTGGTGAAGGATGATATGTTAGAACCACAGCTACTGTTTAAACTGTCCGTAAACGACATATCTTGGTCTTTCTTCTGTTGCAATCCTAGATTGAGGCTAACTATATTGAAGTTGCTAGCTTGATCATTTGACATTGGTGCTGTAATGGAAGGTTGCCTCACTTTAGAAACATCATTGGAAGAGGTTTCAACTCCACTTGTCAATTCCCTCAACTTCTGTTCTAAAAGGATACCTAAGGCATCACCACCAATTACATTGTATCCTATTGGAGACCTTGTATTGTCTGTATCAAGCGACACTCTTTTAATGCGTTGATCCAACGAAAGATCATTAGTATTCTTTCCACCTTGTCGAGGTGTCACAGAACCTGGATTGCTGCTCCTTGTTAATGGTGTAGTGAATGTGAAGGAAACTACATCCATGTCTTTCTTTTTCACTTCTTCAGTCCCACCATATTGTTTATTACTCACTAGATTTGACTTCACTGGCTTCTGAGTTTTGTCAATGAACAAATTATCAACAACTCTATCGTTCCAGTCCTTGTCTGTAGACCTTTTCTTTCTAGGAAAATTATTTGTCCTGGTGTATAGAATTTCATTTTCGCTATCGGTTACCTCCACAGATGACTTTTTCGATCCGACTTTAGATTTTGCAATGGATTTACCACTAGAGCTTCTATGCCGTCCATAAGAGGAATCTCCAGTCGTAACTTTTCTACCTTGCGAGTTGGAAACCAATGGCTTAGATGGTACTGATTTGTCATTATTATCAATTGAATGGTTCTGTTTCAGATTATTCTGCCTGAGAACATTAGAAGAATTCTGGCCAGAAGATTTCCTATGCAAATTTTTCTGAGCATTTGCCTTAGGTGGCTGATTGGATTTCATTTCGAGATGCTCTTTTTGGCCCATCAAATTTCTGCCACCGGTCGAACTCAAACCTTCCCTTCTTTGAACATTCACTTTTGCTTGGATTGCAAGTGAAACAGACTTCCCTTTATTATTCAAAGAAGAATCTTCTTCTGTGTGTGTAGGAGACTTAACAGATGTTTCCGCTGTTCCATTCCAGCTTTTGTTCAAAGATTGTCCCTTTAAACACTTCACAGCATTCGACTCGGCTGACCTTTGAGTAGGTTCTGATGAGACCTTGCTTGTTCTTTGAGAAATTTCTCTTTTTTCTTTTAGCTCCCGAGTCCTAAAAGCTACTGAAGTTGTCCCAATAAGAGGTCCTTTATGCGAAGAGTCCACCTTATCTCTAAGATCTTTAACCCTTAGTGTGACCGTCGATGATGCCAAATGCGCTTTAGCCTTTGCTTGGGAGGACCCAGGTTCAAGAATTCTTGCGGCAGCCTCCATTATATAAGCAGGATTGTTGGATGGAACAAAACCGGGATTCTTAATAGGGGACAAAAGTTTATGGTGTGTAACAGGAATTGATCTTGCTGATTTTGGAGGCAGTACTTCTCTTTGAAACTTTTCAATTGGCCTAGTGATAACCTTTTGAGGCTTGGACTCCATGAAATTGCTAGAAGATCCCTCAACTTTTTCAACCAACTTTCCAGAATATAGAAACTGAGAATCTTGAAGGGATCTTGTATCAAAATATGGCGTCGAGTAGGGATCAGAGAAACCGGAAGGAGGCAAAGAATCTAATCCCATAAGCCTTGCAACTACATTAGGAGCTCTTGTTCCACATGTTTCATCACTTGTAACAGATGAAGCATAACTATGATCACAACTTCCTCTAACATATTCCCCAACACCATTTTCGTCTTCATCGACCTGGAAGAATTAAACATATAATAATTAGCTAATTTCATAACAAACAAAAAATTATGTACAAGTAACAGGTAAAATTGATGATATAGTGATATTGCTACCAGATAGGGATGTCTCGTTGCCACATTGTGGTTGGATTTTCTTTCCTGTTTCAAAGACTCTGCATATGATGAAGAAAAATTTACCAATAACAAAAGATGAAATTAACTGAACAATAAAAATACAATTGACAAGGGATATAAAAACACTATTGCTTGTACCTGGTAAATCTGACTTGGATGCAAATAATTTCTTACGCGACTTCGAGGTCCAGTCAAACAAGTGGAAAAAACTACCTCCATTTTTGGTCCCTTCTTTTTCAACTCCCATTTTCAAAATCAGAACTCAGTAAACCTTAAAGATGAATCAAGAAAGAAAAATCAACACCGTTAGTCTAGCAAGAATTATAGCTCATTTGAAATTTAATAACTGGTAAAACAATCATAGAGTTACTCAAACTAACTACCTGAAATTTATAAAATTAATAAAGGAATATTAAATCAAAGGGTAACAGAATAATCATAGTAAACCAAGGTATCCTCCATAAATTGAAAAATTTCAATAAGATGATTCTCTGCAGTCTGCATACCTAAATCTCCTTTGAAAGAAAGCAACTAGATACTAGTACTACTGAACCAAACCTAAGATCCACCTTAAAATCCACTTCATATCAAAAATTCTCCTTTGAGAGAACCAACCAGATAACATAGTCAAACTCAAATATACCTAGTAAATATAATCTCACATTTTTACTCGGTAATTCAACTTAATACCAACCATATACATTCCAAATCAATGGCAAATTCTCAAAGCCCCTAATTCCACTAATCATGTACACAAATCTAAAGATCCATAATACAAATTTAAGCTGAAATCAAACATATAGTACTATATAATTAGTAATACTAATGAGTAAAATACAATGTTGATTCTTCAAAATTCAAACAAAGGCAACAAATTATGCTTATACACGATCATTACTTCTCAACCAAACAAAAAACACAGAAATTTCAACCGAATCAAAAGACTAAAAATAACACAAATGATAACAATGTGGCACCAATAAAGTGGAAAATTGAAAACGAAATCTGAAAAGGAAAGAACCCATTAAAGGAAAAGAAGAAAAGATGAAAACTTTAGCATTAGATTGAGAACTTACGTTGAAAGAATGAGATGGGTCAGCAGCTATATGAATTTGAGTAGAGTGAAAGAGAAGAAGAAGAACAAAAGAACATGGTTTTTTCTTTTTGTTCTTTTTTTTTTTCTTTTCAAGACAAAAACTTAGTTAAGGAATTTATGTTCCAATTTGAAGAGAAAAGAGAAAATTTAGAGAGAGTGTAGAGAGAGAAAAAGACACCGTTTGAAACATTAATAAATGGAGACAAAGAAATATAAAATGAAGAATTGAAAAAGTTTAAAAAATGCTTTTATTTGAAATGCTATAAGATTGTTTGGATTATAAAATTAGGTAGAGTTTACAACGTCTCTCTAGAGAGGGATAGAAATTCAAATTCCAAACGGGGAAAAAAGTGGACCAAGGGAGCTTCCTTAACGTCACCTCTTTCCTTGTATTTTGGGGAGCTATTCATCCAATTGTTTGATGACACGTGCTTTCTCCTTTGGAATACTTCATCTTTCAAATTAGCTCCACTGCCCAATGGGTTCATAATTTAACGAGGATCACTCTAGGGTAAGGACTCCCATCGAAGAAGTAAGAAAAAATAAGTATTTATTAAGTAACATGTAACTATACAAAGACTCTCTCATAAGCAACTAATGTGTCTCACATTCAAAACAAGTAATAAAATATATATAAGTTGGTCTCACTTTTAAAACAAGTGATATTTTAATAATTAAAGTATTTTTGTATAATGATGTAAAGTTACTGGGACATATTTAAATACTTTTCATTGGAGTCTATTAGTGTATTGTCATTGAAGTCACCGAGTCCTTAATATGAACTTTTATTAAAAAATTCTAAATAATGAGGTGTACATGTAGGGTCCATTAAAAGAGTCTCTATTGGTGTACTACCATTGTAGATGCTCTAAGTATGCTCTCCATTTATAAAAATAAATGGAGGATACCATTTAAAAGATATACACACAAACAATAGGTTGTGGGTTTTATTACTAAATGAGTTTCATCATCATTAATTATTTTTTACTTTTTGCGCGTCTTTATTTTTCTAAATAGAAGAAATAGAAAAACTCATAAATTGAGAGGATCCTAACTCGCTTAACTAAAGTCCCTAGCTTAGAGATTTTTTTTTTTGAAAGAAGTCACTAGCATAGAGATGTTTGCTAATAAATACAGTAATAATTTCCCCTCAACAAAATAAATAATATTTACTTTAAACGATCTTTCCGTCTCAAATTATAAGTCGCTTTGAAAAAAAATTGTCCAAAATTAGAAGTCATTTTACAATATCAATGAAAAACATTATTTTTCTTATTATAGTCTTAACTAATTATTACTCTCTCTTCTTTCAATTATTTAATATATTTTTCTCATACCATTTATTAAAGACAATTTTGTAAAACAATTCATAATATCTCTTTATCATACAAAATTAATTATATTTCTTAATATGTAGTATGAAATGTCCAAAATATCTTATAATTTGATACGAATAGAGTAAAGATTAAATATGTTTTTTAATCTCTATAAAATAGTACGATTATTCGAAGTTTAGTCATTATGACATCGAACCAGAGTTTTTTTTCTCGGGACTTTAAGACTTTTAGACTTATATTAACTATTTAAAGCATGGACATATATTGATGTTTTAGGAATAAGAAATGTTCACGAGTGCTCACAGGGTACTCTTTAAGCACAAAAAGTGGTAAGATTTTATGAATGTTTGTGCATTTATTACATTGAAAATTGAAGTCTTTAATATTTTTAAAGAATAATTTTTTTATTATGAATGTTTAAATAGTGCCATGGGGGCACTCGTTAACAAGACCCTTTAGGAATTTCCAAACTCAAAGTTATTGATGACGTGTGTTCGATTTTTGAGTTTCATATTCTTGATTTAACTTTAGATTTGATGACTACAATGACGATGGATGCAAGTGCAACACATATTACAAATGCTACAAAGTTTTTACGATGTAAAATACTTCTTCCGTCCCAAAATATAAACAAAAAAGACAAACTTTTATTCTATTTAATCTTGTTTTTTTAAAAAAACCATCTTTGCCAAAAAAAGAACTTTTGTTTATTCTCCTGAAATTAAATGCAAATTACATTCAATTTTCTTTCTTTTCCATTTTCTACATAACCAATAGTCAATGCAAATTGTTTTTACATCTTCCCGTGAAACTTATTTCAAAGAAAACACAAAAAACTATACTATAAATTCTTATGTTTAACTCCCTCCGTCCCTTTTTATAGTAGTAGTTTACAAAAATCACGTGTATTAAGAAAAGTTGTTGGAGTAATAAAGTTGTCTAAAATTGGTGTGACTATTACTAGATTACCCTTAATTAAATATATGCTTAATGTTAACTTTTCATATATCAAGACAAATTGATACTATTAATAAGGGGTATATTTGGAAAAAAGAGTAATCAATGCATCTAGAAATTTGTATATGATCTTATATTTAGGAACAAAACTTTTTTGTAAACGGCTCCTATAAATAGGGACGGAGGGAATATTTTACTTAATAAGTGCGATTTGAGTTTTTTTTGCTTACCATTTGGAATGGATGGAGTATAGTTAATGTCCAAGTTATGATTGAGTGTCGAGGGAATTGATTGTTTGTTAATGATTGAATATTGTATTAGGACTATCAATTTTACTTAAATGATGATGTTTTTTTTTGTTCCCTAAATGATGGTGATTTAGTTGAATGTAACCTTTTCCAACAATCAAGGCAATGTATGGCCAAATGAATAGCTCTAGTACAAGTAGGGAAAATTAATTTCAAGGAAGACAATATTCTTCATAACTGATATCATCATCTTATTTAATGGCCATGATGCTATCACAATAGATCAATATGAGTGGAAATCACATTTTATACATAGGAAAATCTAAAAAAATCATTCCATTCGTAACATTCTAGTATATTGAGAAACTTTTGATAATAATCAACGGATATAACTTTTTAGTACAATGGAAATACGAATTGCACTTGGATGATACTGACTTGGATGATATTGGTGACATTGTTCATATCTCTCTTAATCAATCATTCTCTCTCATCTAAATAATTTATTTTAATCAGTCATCAATCATTTTCTCTCATATCTCTTTTTTCTACACATTGTTTAGAACGATTTTGTTGAATTGTGTCTGCATAGTAAGACTCCTTTCACATTTGTTTCCCACCATATTTGGTGGCTGTATAGTGTCATGCTCAGACTTTTTAGTACCCAATAATCAGATGGTTTCTCATCTCTGAGCTCATATCAATTTCCCTTTCCACAGAAAACTAATTGCCCTTTCTTTAATTTCCAATCAAAATCCACCTTCCCAAGTCCCTGCAACCAACTTACTCCTAAAACAACATCAATGTCTCCCAATTCTAACATATAAGCTTCAATCCTGGTGAAAAAACTTCCAAATTGAAGTTCCATTCCTCTTGTATACATGAACAAAATCTGAAAAAGAGAGAGGATAGGAAACCATACCATGCTTTCAACGTTTGGAGATCCCTTGGGAACAAATCTGATGTAGCCTTTGTTGAAGCATATTTTTTACATTACTAATAGCAATCTGTCTTGGCACGGCATATGGAGTGTCATAGTAGGAAGGAGGGCACAAAGTGATTGGGGTTATAATATTCTTTGGTTTATACTTTGTTGCTTTAATTTGTCCGTGCTCTTGGTTCCAGTCCTATACTATTTTTTGAAATACAAGACTCTGTAGGAAAGCTGAATTGTTTGTAAATAAATATTTCTACTATTTTAGACTACGTCTGTATTGTAGCTAAGGAAGAAAAGCTGTAGGTGGTTTATGAATAGTTTTTGAATTGTTTGTAAATAAATATTTCTGCTGCTATTTTGGATTATATTGGTAAGATCGTACACATCCATGGTGGTATAAATGGATCTCACATAATACATTATATTACTTCACACTTCTCAATTATTTAAACCATTCAACTATATTTTCTAAATATCCATACCACTCTTTCAAAACTCTAAAATTAATCTCATCAAACATCACAATGAGTCTGTTTGGTAAGGTACAAAAACAAGTTTATGTCTTATAGCTTATAGCTTATAAGCTTGTCTGACAAAAAAAAACTTGTTTGGTAACAGTCTTTTCGTCAGGAGCTTATAGCTTATTGTTTTTTCTTCCTCTTTTACCCTTATTGTTTTATTTAAAATCTTTTTTTTACCCTTTACAATTTATTAATATAACTGCATCATAAATACCAATGTCTCTTGTGCTAATAAATATCCACTTCTTTTTCAAAACAAAAAAAAATCACTTCCTTTCGTTGCTTTATACGACATTACCTTTAGTTTTTTTTTTACAAATCAATATACTTTTTTTTACATGCAAATCAATATACCTTCAATTGTGTTTAGATTTGATGAAAATATACCTTTTGTTATTTTGAACCAAATAAAATTAATTTCTATATGTACAATATACTTTATTATTATTATTATTATTATTATTATTATTATTAATGTATATTGTTCTTGTCTTCATAAAAAATTGAATGATATAAAAATATATTTTTATGTCATTTTACATCTATCAGCTAGTTGAACAGCTAATTTTACCAAACACTTCAATTAGCTTATCAGCTATAAGTCATCAGTCATCAGCTATAAGCTATCAGCTATCAGCCATCAGTCATAAGCTATCAGCTATCAGCTAGCTTATCAGCTATCCGCTATTTTTGTCAAACAGACCCAATATCTCTTACATTTATATTTTATATTTTTTTATGGGAAATGTTAAAGAGTGCCACCGGAGCACTCCTTAAGACCTTTAAATAGTAACTATTTATAAAAATTTATGTAATTAATGCATTGGAAATTGAAATATTTAACTTTTTATGGAATAATTTCTTCTTTTGAAATGCTTAAAACATAAAAACCACCGTTGCAATATAGTGCTACCGTGTATATAAGTAACCAATAAGTGCGTCATAAAGAATAGTTTGAGTGCTTTAGAAGAGTATACTAAATCTGAGTAGTGTTTTTATTTTATGGATAATGTTGTCATTGTATGTATGTGTCCAATATAAGTGGAAAGTGACAAGTGGTAAGTAACCAATTAGAGAACGATTGCAAATTGACAATTGGGGTTTGCGGTGCCTTTATATGAAATGACCCATCTTTATTTATTTATATATATATAATGATAATGATAATGTTAATTTTCTTAATAATAATAATCTCATATATACGAACATTATAACCACAAAACATCGTGAAACAAGCTGTCACTAAACATTTATAAATAAATATTATAATCAATGTTTTAAAAATCGGACCGATGAACCGTTGAAATCTTCGGTTCAAGGTTCAACCGTTATTGAACCGGATAATTAATTAATTAATTAAAAAATATGCAATTAGTAACAAATCCCTCAAAAAATGTAATAAGTTAAAAAAAGTTTTTAAAAAAGTACGAATAAACATTTTTTTTAAAGGGAAAAAAAGTACCAATAAACATGTTTCATGATTTTCGTGTTTTGATTTTTATAAACTAACTAAGTAAAATTTTCTACCAAAAAACTACCTAATAACATGTGCTACTGGGCTAAAATAATAAGAGCTCATTCTTCTTCCTCTTTCTTTCTATGCATAAAAAAAAAACAAGAAGAGCAACATACAAACACAAATTAATCCAATGTTTTTAGTTTTAATACTAGACGTTGTTTTATTCAAACTGTGTTTTTTATCAGTACTGAATTTCTTTGCGTTTTTTAACAAAGATGGATCTATTTTTTCTTCTTCTTGTTTATAGTTTGTTTCTTTTTGAGAGATTCTTCGTCTAAAAAAAACTGAAAAAACGTTATCGTGAACCGGACGGTCAGACAAAAACCGGTTCTCCCGGTTCGCACCGGTCCAAACCTGTTTTTTGTTTTTTGACCGGTTTTGCAGACTTTCGGTTCTGTACGACTAATCGTATCGGATCTTGGTCCGGTTTCCGGTTGAACCGGTAGACCCGGCCGGTCTGGTCCGATTTTAACAACATTGATTATAATAACATTATAATCTTTTTTTGAAGAGGAATAACATAATGTTCTCTTTTGTAAATGTAATAGTATATAGTTTTAAATAATAACTTTTGTATAAGTTTTGAGCAAGCAACAACTTTTGTATAAGTTAAAGCTCTAAGGAACAACTTTTGTATAAGTGAAAATAAATTTTAACATCTTAATTTTTTTTGAATTAATTAGAACTACTCCCTGGGTTTTAAAGCATATAGCAGCACCAATTTTTTTAAAAAAAGAACATAATAGCTTTTAAATTATAGTACTCCCATAAACCTTAAAAAGTTGTATAATTTATTTAATTAAGAGTACTTAAAGTTGTCTAATATTTATATCATTTTACCCAAACTTTCTAAATTCATTAGAAAATTTTTTATTCACAAAAAGGTTTTGTGTTCATAAACTACCTCATTTATTATTTGTTAACAATCAATAAAAAAGACAGGTGAAATTCTTTTCAAGTTCTTGCTCAACTAAACTGAATATTTTCATTTGAGTTGAACTTCAAAATATCTCAATCGGGTGTGTAAGTTTTAGATAGCGATTGTCACTTCGTTTCCAGACAAAAAATATAGAAAAATAAAGTCACAATTACACAATTCATGCTTTAACTTAATTTTAGGTAACACTTTCGTCTTTTATCAATTTTTCTTTCGATTTAGTCTTTTATGTTATAAAATGTCAACTTAATTATCCTTTTTTTTATATAAAATAATAATCAAAACTCCAAAATAATTCATCAAAAGTTAAGAGACGAAATCAGGATAAAAAAAAGGATAACTAAGTTAAGAGACGAATCGTGTAATTTTGCCAAAAATAAAATAAAACTTGTAAAATGACGCAATTTATCAGCCTGGTTGGTTTTCTTGGTTTTTCAAATGCATGATTTAAAAGTTATATCTAATACATGAAACATTAGGGAGAATGATTTTTTTTTAATAGGTAGGGAGAATGAATTTTTAAAAATAAAATGTTGGTGGTCTCATGCATGTATGAAGTTAGTTGATTCTCTTGGTTATTCAATGCATGACTTCAAGAATCATATTTGATACTTTTTTTTAAAGAATCATATTTAATACATGAAAATGAAGAAAAATAAATTGTGTATGATATATCTAATATTAAAAAAAAAATAGATTAATGATATATTATTTGTGCTTTCTTCCTTTAATTAAAATTTGTTATAAAATTCTCAATTTTAGATTAAGTTAAAAATTAAGTTTTCTATAAGCAGCATCCAAATTTGATCTCTAATTTGAATAATGCTTGATATATTTCATTTTTTTATTGAACTAAGATTGAGAGATAAGATCAAGTCTCAATTTTCTATTCAACTTTTTAAATTTAAACTATCGACATCATAATATGCAAAGTAATTTAAAAAATTAAATATTAAAGTTGTTTAGGGAAAATTTAGTAACAATAAATTAAAAGTATTAAAAAAATTAATATCAATCTAACGAAAGAATGGAAAGTAAAATGATTCGAACAAAATCGCAATCTCATAGTTCCTTGATTTTTTAATATTTATTAATCTTTTTTACTCTCTATAATCTCTTTATGTCTGCCGTGTTGGATCACCAATCTACAAAAGTTCCATTATCCAGGCATTGGCCAATCTATGATTTTTTTTTATTCATTTGTATCATTTTCTTTCAATTATAGTAATAATAAATTTTTTATTTTAATCGATTTTCTTTAAAATATTGAGTTTGTTGAAGAGTATTTTAACAAGGTTTACAAAAATAATATTTGTGCTGATGTAGCTATAAAACAAATAAAATATTTTATTATGTACTTAAAACAATATAGAGAACATGAATTTACTAATGTTATTATTAGTGCCGAAAAAAATTTCAATGTAATGAAGATTGAACGTATGTTTATTCAAATATGTAGGGGAAAAAAAATACTACGATAGGGTATAAATGCAAACAACGAACACTATCTACTAAGAAATCTTTTATAATTTATTACGTTTTTTATACGTAATAAAATAATGAAAATTGTTCTTCCCACAAATAAAAATGCTCACTCCTGAAAGAAAAAAAGACCAAAATACTCCAGTGTGACTTAACTCACGTGGAGTTCTGGTATACATACACGAACACAACACAACACAACATCCTTCGGTTTCAAAATCAACTAAAATTCTCTCAATTCTCCAACATTCGAATTCCAACAAATTCAAGCATATCAAGTTCAACTTCTACTCCAACATCAAGTAAGTGATTAAAATCATTTGGCATTGGCTTTGTTTTGTTTAAATCTTTGATTTTTTGGAGAAAATTTTGAAATTTTAGATTTTTAGGGTTGATTTGCATGTTAGATTTTTTGTTTGTTAATGATCAAATATGTTAGAAATTGAGTAAGTTTGACTCCAATGTGGTAGTTTAGGGTTTAGAAATTGTTAGATTTTATGTTGATTGAATGTTGCACTCCAGATGTTTGATAAAATGCCTCAATGAAAATTTGTTTGATTTTTGCATTATTAATGATGAAATTAGTTAGAAATTGGATTGTTAATGTTGATTATATTGAGTTTGAGTGACATGTGGTTGTTTAGGGTTTAGTTAGAAATTGGATAGTTAATGTTGATTATAGTTAGATTGAATTGTTATTTTTGTATTGATTTTTGCTTTTAAAAATGTTGTGTAGATATGTCTCAGAGAACAAACATGCTTAGAGGTGACAGAGAGAGCACGACCAGTAGTGCACGGGCCGAAAAGGCGGTTGCGCGCCCTCCTACTTGACGAAGATAGGGTGTTAGGAGTAGGAGGATGTGGAGTCGTCGTCCCAGGCAGGTGCGTCCCAGATAGTGGACCCCACTCAATATCAACAGCAGCCTCAGTACGAGCATGCGGCTCACCAGCAGAAGGGTGAGGCCCAACATTAGGCTGAGGAGGAGGCCCCGCCGCAGAGTTTTTCTGGGGGCCCTATAGACTTGTCGCTCCTACCGAATTTCGATAGACACGTGGCATGTCAGCTTTGGAGCGATCCACAAGGAAGTATAATTGTTTAATTTTATTTAATTACACGTCAATTGATAAGTTTATTTTAATCTAATCTTACGATTTAAAATGTTAAAATATGTTAATTACGCGCGTAATTAAAATTTTAATTACGTGTCAATTTTAATTACGCGTAAAATGTTTAATGTTTATTTTAATTATTGTTTTTTACGATTAAATAGTTATGTCTTTTTTAGTTATTGAAATGTTTATATTTTTAACGGTTTGCTGTTCGTTTAATTTTTTATATTTCAGTTGCAGATGACGCGTAAAGTGACCGCTTTCACGCACAGGAAGAAAGTTAAGAAGATGACACTCCTGACAAACGATCAAGTCTGGTTGTGGAACCGGGTGAATGCATCTGGTCTTTTCCCCCTCCTTCTCAATAGGTACGACATCATCAGTCATGCCATCATCACCGCCTTCTCAGAGAGATGGCATGAGGAGACCAGCAACTTCCATCTACTCGTTGGGGAGATGACCGTCACACTCGACGATGTGACATGACTTCTACACATCCCCATCCATGGGAGGCTCCTGAGTGTTGATGAAGTGGGATACGAAAGAGGTATTTGTTGGAACAAAATGTATGAACAACTCTCTTTTGGGTTTTGATGATAACAAAGTGTTAAAAAGAAAATTGGAATTGCTAATGCTTGATTATAAGTGTGCAGAACCATGTTCTTAAGGTTTGATAATTAATATTGGTTATGGAAGAACAAGCTAAGAGCAAGAAGGAAAGCATAGAAGCCTATGTTGCAAGTATGAAGCAAATCTGTGTCTGAAGCAGCTTCTGAAGACTGAGTCTGAAAGCAGCTTCTGAAGGCAGAATCTGAAGACTGCGTCTGAAGACTGAGTCTGAAGGTCAACAGAAGTCAACGTCTGAAGACTGAGTCTGAAGGTCAACAAAAGTCAATGTCTCAAGAAGTGCGTCTGATGAACAGTGCGTCTGAAGGGAGCGTCTGATGAACAGTGCTTCTGAAGGGTGCGTCTGAAGACCTGAGTCTGAAGAGAGCTTCTGATGAACAGTTCCTGAAGAAGCTTCTGAAGTCTGATTCTGAAGGAAAAGCAACTGTCACTGTCAGCATTTAATGCCTGCACTGTCAGAACAGCTCTTTGCAATGGTTGCCTCCTTTTTAGAAGCATTCTCCAGGTTTTAAGGAAACATTCAAAAGCTGATGCTCTGTTTTGCGCACCAGTTCTGGAAGGACTTATTGCTGGCCATAGCTTCTAGCTTTGCAACGGCTCTTTGCTAGATTTCTAACAAATCTCAACAGCTCTTTTACCCTCTATAAAAGAGTGAAGATTTGAAGAAGAAATACAAGACTCTGTACAGAAAAACAACACTGCAAAAACCAGAAAGCTATACTCTGTTTTACGTGTCTGTCACAAAACTCTTAGAAATTCTTACAAACTTATCATCTTAGAATTTCTTAAGTTTAGAGTCTTAAACTGAATTGTATTTTGTGAACACCACTGATAGTATATCAAGTGTTCAACTCAAACTGTTTTTCTGTTGTAAAATCTATTTGAACCCAAAGTCTTAGCCTACGTGCTGAGCAACCAGAAGTCTCTTTACTTTGTGTATTGAGCAATTAGAAGTCTCTTAGCTGTGTGCTTTGAGCAGGGAAGTCTCTTGACTTTGTGTCTTGAGCATTGGAAGTCTCTTGACTGTGTGTCTTGAGCATAGAAGTCTCTTAACTTTGTGTTTTGAGCATAGAAGTCTCTTGCTAGGTGCTTGAGCATTAGAAGTCTCTTAACTTTGTGTTTTGAGCAATTGTAATCAGTTGATTATAGTTAAAATCTCCTGTAAGTGACAGGGGGACTAGACTACTTCCGGTTTGTGGAAGGAACTAGTATAAAAACTCTTGTGTCTCTCTTTCCCTTTCTCTCATCTTTATTTATCCGCTACTAACAATCTCTGAAAATAGGTTCAGAACTGATCTATATCAGATTCTGAACTTAACATAAGTTTTGAGAAAGAAAAGAATTTGCCCACACAATTCAACCCCCCCTTCTTGTGTGTTTTTCTCACCTTCAGTTGGTATCAGAGCCCCTGGTTCTGATATTCAATCACTTAACAGTGAGTCAGTATTGATCCTGAGAAAAACATGGCTTCCGGTGATTCTGGTGAATCTACATCCAGAAGTGGTGGTGGTGGTGGCTATGGTACAGTTCACAAGCAATCTCACTCACACAATAAACCTTCTATGTTTACTGGTGATGCTGAGAAGTTATCCTGGTGGAAAAGCAAAATGTACAGCCACATTATTGGAATTGACGACTCCTTATGGGATATCATAGAAGATGGAATTTCTATTCCAGTTGATGAAGAAGGAGTAGCTGTCAACAGAAGAGGCCTGAGTGATGTTGAGAGGAAGATCCACAGGAAGCATCACAATGTTAGAGGAATCATTGTGGACTCTTTACCCCACAATGAGTATCTCAAGCTGAGTGACAAATCAACAGCAAAAGCCATCTTCACCTAAAGCCAATCAAGAACATTGTTGGAACAAAAATGGGTGTTCAACAACAAACTAAATGAACAAGGAGAAGTAAATCAGAAGCTCAACAGAGGTATGTTTTGTTCTCTGTTATACTTAATAGATTCTACATGAGTTGGGAAACTATCAGATTCATGAAATCATCATAATCTTCTTTGTGATAACATTGTTGTAATCTGTATGTCTAAAAATTCCAATTCTACATTCAAGAGCCAAGCATTTTTGAACTTAAACATCATTTTATTAAGAGATTTTGTTCAGAAGATAGATTTAAATTTATTAAAAAGAATCTGATCAATGCATTTCATCTCTTGGAAAAAGTTGCTTGACTCTGAATAAGAAACTGAGAATCTGAAGTCTAACAGAAGCTAAGACTTAACAGACACTCACTTTGAGCGTCTGCAGAAAATTCAGCTTCTGAAGACATCAGAGTCTGAGTTTCAGAATCTGAATTTCTGACCTCTGAATCTGCATAGTTATCTAACTCTTGGTCAGAATCTGATAAGTAATAACAGCTGGGCAATGATGAATTAAAGCTTTGAAAGTTACACTTTGTCCCTTCCAAAGTCATCAATATGCAAATGTGTTTTTCTGTTTTCAGTTCTGAAATGTTTTACAAAAACACAGACACATTTTTTCATCATAATTGCTCAAATTGGTATCAGACATGTTCAGTTTTTCAAACCTTTTAAAAACTCTAAACAGTTTTGTCTGAAAGAGTTCAGCAGCACTGAGCTAAATGCTCTGTTTTTCAGTTTTCTGAAAAGAGTTCAGTTGTGCTATAACCTTCAGTTGGTATATGATTTGAACAATTTTGTCTAAAATAGTTAAGTGATACTGAACAAAATGTACTGAACAAAAATGCTCTGAACAATTTTTTATCTCACATGTTTTCAAACTCTCTTAAAAAATCTGAAAAATTTCTTTTTGTTGACGACAAAAGGGGGAGTAAAAGTTAACAAGTATTAAGGCTCCTGAGCTCAGGACATAAGTTAATTTCTGATTAAAATTAACTTATGAGAACAGTTTATTATCTCTTAGCCTCTGCTTTATTTTCTGTGAGATACATTACTCTTTAGTGAGTTGAAATGAATTTAAATAACTTGGATAAGACTCAGGGAGCTTACAAACCTCACCCTGTGGATTATCAGACTTAGGGGGAGAGCTTACAAACCTCATACCCTGAAGTCAGCTTGTTATTTATAATTCAGAGTGATAATTTCACTTTATTGTTTTAAGTTGAATTTAATTAACTTGGATAAGAATCAAGGGGAGCTTGCAAACCTCACTTTGTGGATTATCAGACCTAGGGGGAGCATGCAAACCTCATCCTGAAGTCAACTTGTTAATTAAAGTTAACAACAATTCTGAAATTTTCACCTGTTTTGATCTAAACTGAATTTAATTAACCTGGATCAGACTCAGGGGGAGCTTGCAAACCTCACACCCTGCAGTCAACTTGTTAATTAAATTAACAACAATTTTCTATTAATACTTATGTTTGTCATCATCAAAAAGGGGGAGATTGTTGGAACAAAATGTTTGAACAACTCTCTTTTGGGTTTTGATGATAACAAAGTGTTAAAAAGAAAATTGGAATTGCTAATGCTTGATTCTAAGTGTTCAGAACCATGTTCTTAATGTTTGGTAATTAATACTGGTTATGGAAGAACAAGCTAAGAGCAAGAAGGAAAGCATAGAAGCATATGTTGCAAGTATGAAGCAAATCTGTGTCTGAAGCAGCTTCTGAAGACTGAATCTTAAAGCAGCTTCTAAAGGCAGAGTCTGAAGGGTGCGTCTGAAGACTGAGTCTGAAGGTCAACAGAAGTCAACGTCTGAAACTGAGTCTGAAGGTCAACAGAAGTCAACGTCTGAAGACTGAGTCTGAAGGTCAACAAAAGTCAACGTCTGAAGAAGTGCGTCTGATGAACAGTGCGTCTGAAGGGAGCATCTGATGAACAGATCTTCTGAAAGGTGCGTCTGAAGACCTGAGTCTGAAGAGAGCTTTTGATGAACAGTTCCTGAAGAAGCTTCTGAAGTCTGATTCTGAAGGAAAAGCAACTGTCACTGTCAGCATTTAATGCCTGCACTGTCAGAACAGCTCTTTGCAATGGTTGCCTCCTTTTTAGAAGCATTCTCCAGGTTTTAAGGAAACATTCAAAAGCTGATGCTCTGTTTTGCGCACCAGTTCTGGAAGGACTTATTGCTGGCCATAGCTTCTAGCTTTGCAACGGCTCTTTGCTAGATTTCTAACAAATCTCAACAGCTCTTTTACCCTCTATAAAAGAGTGAAGATTTGAAGAAGAAATACAAGACTCTGTACAGAAAAACAACACTGCAAAAACCAGAAAGCTATACTCTGTTTTACGTGTCTGTCACAAAACTCTTAGAAATTCTTACAAACTTATCATCTTAGAATTTCTTAAGTTTAGAGTCTTAAACTGAATTGTATTTTGTGAACACCACTGATAGTATATCAAGTGTTCAACTCAAACTGTTTTTCTGTTGTAAAATCTGTTTGAACCCAAAGTCTTAGCCTGCGTGCTGAGCAACCAGAAGTCTCTTTACTTTGTGTATTGAGCAATTAGAAGTCTCTTAGCTGTGTGCTTTGAGCAGGGAAGTCTCTTGACTTTGTGTCTTGAGCATTGGAAGTCTCTTGACTGTGTGTCTTGAGCATAGAAGTCTCTTAACTTTGTGTTTTGAGCATAGAAGTCTCTTGCTAGGTGCTTGAGCATTGGAAGTCTCTTAACTTTGTGTTTTGAGCAATTTTAATCAGTTGATTATAGTTAAAATCTCCTGTAAGTGACAGGGGGACTAGACTACTTCCGGTTTGTGGAAGGAACTAGTATAAAAACTCTCATGTCTCTCTTTCCCTTTCTCTCATCTTTATTTATCCGCTGCTAACAATATCTGAAAATAGGTTCAGAACTGATATATATCAGATTCTGAACTTAACATAAGTTTTGAGAAAGAAAAGAATTTGCCCACACAATTCAACCCCCCCTTCTTGTGTGTTTTTCTCACCTTCAGTTTTGAGCTGCTGCATGAGGGTCTGGGTTTGACGGCAGATGAGACTGATGAAGAGTCTTCGGTGCAATGGGTGGTTATATCAGTATAACTAACCTGAGGATGCATTGCGACACACTCTTTCATAGATGCAATGAGTTGGAGCATCCTCATGTTGATGATGAGGAGGCTGAGGAGCAGACGACGGTTAGGGCGCAGTGCACCAATGCGTTTTTGTTGTACTTGGTTGGCATCACTATTTTCGCCAACAGGAACAACAAAAGCGTTTAGCTATTGTGGATAGAGCTGTTTATGGTTTTGGACACATTGGGCGAGTGGTCCTGGGGAGGGATGACACTTGCTTGGCTCTATCATGAGATTTCTCATGTTACGGACCCGACCATGACCGACATTAGCGGTTACATCTACTGGAGGTAGTATTTTTTTTTCTTTTTTCTATAACATATTATAAATGAGTTACGATATTATTGTGTATGTTTATGGGTTAGTGATGCTAAAATATTTGTTTGTAGGGATGAATATTGGCACACTTCAGGAACATGTATACGAGGAAGCTGAATACCGACTATAATGTTGTTGCACCGCTTGTAGCTAGATGGAGACCATCCAGGGGCCATGCTGATGTTACACACTATCGTGGCCTCATTGATCTGATGGTCAATGTTGATGTGACCTGGAGGCCGTACGAGGACCGGCGGAACATCATGCCTTTCCAGGACATTTGCTGGTACTCCAGTTCGATCATGGCCGACAATCAGACTATGTGTCTTCACTTTCCAGAGCGGGTTCTCAGGCAGTACAGACACGTGCCGACCATCCCCAGATATCCTACTGATGTTCAGGCTCTTCAGGCTGCGGCGGTTGTTGTGGCCTTTTAGGACTTTCTGCTCCATGTCCTTCCACGGCCGTTTCAGGGTGAGTCGACACCAGATGCTAAACTATGGAAGTATCAGAAGAGGTACATGAGATGGTTCTATAGAGTATCTCATCCCATCATGACTGACCCTGCTGCCGTTGCTGAGGACGCGCCTTCTGTCCCTCTTTACGAGGAGGTTATTATTGAGCATCAGTATGCCAGACAGGTTCCCGGACCACTGTAGATCATTGAGAACATCATACACATAGTGGACAGTGCCTTCACTTGTCCTGATGTGTTTTAGAATCCAACCGTCTTTGGTATTATGCAAGGCATCGCGTCGGAGTATCATATCTTACAAGAGCAGGGGTTCCCCGGATGAGGACTAGGAGCCATAGTCCAGCAGAGTAGGTTGTTGTGGCTGATGTAGTTTTGTATATTTTTAGTTATTTTTTATGACATGGATGTATTATATTTACACTCGCGCTTTGCGCATTTTTATGACATTTTGGTACATTTTTTGTTCTATTTTTGCGTATTATAAATTTGATTGAATTTGCATATTTTAAGTTTGAATGAATGAATGATTGAATTATTGGTTGTATGGATGAAAATGGAATAATGAATGCATGAATGAAGGAATTGATGAATGAAAACAAGGAGAATTAGGCATTCTGCCTGTTTTGTTTGCTAACACAAACAGAGCGTGACTTAAGTCACGCTGGTGTATAACCTGCGTGACTTAAGTCACGCTCGGTAGATGTCAGCGTGACTTAAGTCACGTTGCGGTCTTTCATAACCCAGGCAGAACCTCACTTCTCTATTTCACTTCTCAAATCTCTACAAAATCTCCCAAATCATCCAACCTCAAATTTCTTCAACTTCAAATCACCCACCACTAAAACAACAAGTAAGTTTTCATAATCAAGTTCCATTGTCATTTTATGTTTATATGTTACATTTTTCCTCTTAAATTAGAAAGTTATTAGTTTTAGGGTTTGTTTAAATTTTGATTTTTTTTTTCAAGAAATGATACAATGTTTACATTTAAATGAGTTATGTTGCTTAATTGTTTAGATGTTTGCATGTTTATGTTGTAGTTTTTAGTTTTAGGGTTTATGTATAATTTGCACTCCAAGTGTTTGATGAAATGTTTGAATGAGTTTTTCATTGATTGTTTTTAATTTCTTATTGTGTAGATCTGAAACAATGGCTCAAGTATACGCTGAAGTATCCATCAACAGTGAAAACCCTCATTTTTTCAAGGTTCGCGACGATGTCACGTTAAAAGAATTGAAGGATCAACTTCATGAAATCAACCAACGACTCAACCACGGAGACACGAGGAGAGTGGAATACGTTTGGTACGAACATCCATCGTTCGACTCAGAGGGGAATTTAATGTTCACTCGGCCAGAGTTAACGAACAACGACGACATGAGACCATGTTCTTGATATTTGCCCAGCACATCATGATGCCCATCGAGATGGATGCTACGTTGCCGAGGTCGCCTGAAGATATTCTCAAGATTTTGATTCGGCCGGATGAAGATGTTTAGGTAGTATTATAATGTTGTCATTATTTTGTTGGATTTTAGTTTAATTTTTGTTAGTTTGCTGAAGATGTTGGCATTGAAGTGTCTTATACTTTGCGTAAAGGTTTGCAAGTCTCTTTGAAAGCTCAAAAGAATGAAGAGAACACAACATGTATTCTTCTGAATCAACTATATAGGTTCTCACATCAAATTCCTTCGTATAAGATGAGTGTGACAAAAGGGAATGCAGTTCTAAGATGTTATTTTCTGCTTGATCATGCTCCTCTGTCAATTGAAACTTGTCAGTTGGCAGGGCAATAGGATTAAGTTCAAAAGAATATATTGGAATGCATTCATTTTTGTCATCACTCATCCTATATGAAGGAATTCAATGTGATAACTTATATAGTTGATTCAATAGAATAGATGTGTTGTGTTCTCTTCATTTTTTGAGTTTTTAAAGAGACTTGCAAATTTTTACACTAAGTATAAGACACTTCAATGCCAACATTTTCGGCAAACTTTCATGAATTTAATTTTAATCCAACATCATGAAGATACAACATCCTTATGGATAATGTAATGTAATGTAACGTAACGCTTCTTTTATTTGAACGGATATGAAATTATAACTAAATAAATTTGTCGTATTCTATTAATTTTGGAATTTATTACGCGTACACAAGTATTTTTAGTTATGATTTATTTTAGATCAGGAATGAATTGTTGTTATTGTTGTTTCTAAGACATGACATGCTTTTAAAAATTGAACATAACATATTGTAAGTTTGGGGTCTTCAAAAAATATTATCTTTGTGAAAAATTGGTGAAAACATAACTTATATAAAACAAGCATGACTTAAGTCACGCAGGTTATACCCTATCGTGACTTAACATGCTAGGGGTATTTTCGATGATCCTAATAGGCCTAAAAAAATTCCCTCGTTGATTAATATAATGATCTCAATCGCCGTCATCAACAAGCATAAAATCATTATGATTAATTGACGACGGACATTGTGGCCGTTTACGCCTATACTAACAAAACTATAAAAACGAAATATGAGAGAAGAGATGGGAGAATGAGAAGAAATGAGAATGAGAAAAAATAAAAGGAAAAGTTTCAATTGCTTGAATTCTATTGGTTGAAAAAAGTAACAGCTCCTCATTGATTGGCCACTGTCCTAACTGCTGTCCAACCTACGTGACTTAACTCACGTTGATAACTGACCAAAAAACTGAGCGTGACTTAAATCACGCTGAGTCACTGGCCAAAATATCGAGCGTGACTTAAGTCACGCTCATTACAAGTCAACATGAGTTAACTCACGCTGGCTTCTGGTGTAGCAGCAGAATAACATTGAATGCTGTCAACCAAGCCATTAATGACCCGTAACCAATACACACTCATAATTGATCCAAATTACACCATTTCAACAACATAATCACACATAATCGATCCAAATTACACAAATTCGTCGTTAATCACACAATCACATAATCGATCCAAATTACACAAATTCGTCGTTAATCACACATAATCACTTAATCACACATAATTGATTCAAATTACACAAATTCGTCGTTAATCACACATAATCACACATAAACGATCCAAATTACACAAATTCATCGTTAAATACACAATCCACAAATTCGACACAAATTCATTAAAATGCAACATTACGGACACAAATTTGAACATATTACACTATTACATGTTAATACATATTACACTTTAATGGAGTGGACACAAAGATGTAAAGTGTTATTTTCAACCATTAACCTAAACATGTAATCAACGTTGCTATCATCACGGATAATATTTGGATAATAAACCGTCTTCCAACTGTCTTCATTTTTATCAGCCGCCAGATTCACGCATGGCACTTGTACAAATACAGTTGATGTTCTTTGATTTTCACCTAGATAGACAAAGTATCTGTCAAGTTGTGCCTTCAAATCATCCAACTTGTAGGTGGGGGTTAAAAAGACCTTAATCGTCTTCTTCACGACAGAGTATCAGACATGAGCTTCAACTTGGACTTGTGCATCTTGAGACATGTTTCACTTCACAAAATTTTATGGAGTAACAAGTATAAGAATAAAACCAAATGAAAGATAAAATAAATAGTTGAATAATTAGAGACATATAATTTTATAAAATGCGAGCAATAATAATAACGAATAAAATTGTTGTTGTTTTGTTCACACAAAAAAAGTCATATATTTATATAATCTTAGTTACATATTGGCCACAAAAATTGGTGTTACATAATCGACCACAAAATTGTTGATGTTTTGTCCTTCACTTCTTTGCCATCAACTTTGACATCCTTCGGCTTCGCTTTAACTCTACAATCCGTGATGTACTTAGCCCTTACATTCTTCCCAATATGAAAATAACAAAGTAAAGCGGCGGTTTCAGGGAGAACTTTGGCAGCGACATTCATCAGAGCATTGTCCCAGTCGGTGACAACCACCTTAGGCATGTTGAGCTTTGAGGACAAAAGACTAACCAACATCTCAAGTGCCCAAGTAAAGTTGTCCTCTTTTTCATAGGCAAGAAAGGTAAAACCAACAGAAAATGTCATGTTGGTAGAGTTGACACAAACAATCTCAAATAATGGCATTCTATACAAGTTTGTTTTGTAAGTGGAATCCATGACCAAAATGGTCGGAAAAGTGTTAAGCATATTAACTGACTCTAGATGAGCAAAAAATATATCTTCAAGAGTGGTTTCCTCACTATTTGCTCTTGTGAAATAAACATATTTATGCTCCTTCAACTTCGAAATCAAGAATTGCATCTCCTTCTTGTCACCTCTTATCCGCTTTCGCCATCTAGTACACACATTGTACACTTGTTTTATAACCGTCACACTTTCTTGGTTTTTTGCCTTTAAATCCATTAGAATATTCCTAGGCAACACCAAGCTCTTTGTCATGTCGATAACACTCTTCTCCTCCTCCTCTTTTAGTCATCCCGCAAGAAGGTGACCGCCTAACTTTGGCTCCAACTCATGGTTGTGAATTCCACAAAGCATGACCAACCATCAATCATTTGTATTCTTCTCAAAGTAACCACGCAACCTAAACGAACAATCACATTTCCTTGAGTCTGTGCCTTAAAGCTTCAATTTCTTCTTCGTCTTCGGTGGTTTATATACACCACTCCTTTCACATTGCAACGTCACCATTGGATTTTTTAGACTAGATTTATCTATAGATATAGTAAATCCCTCCCTTGCCGCTTGTCGACGAACTCAACCAAGCAAATAATCTCGCTCTCGCCATATTTCATTTGTTAAAAAAAATGAGGCGGTGTTTACTTCATAACCGCGAAGCTTGTCAACACCGGTAGGTACCAGTTTAGGTTTTTCTTCAATGTGAGCTTGAAAGAGAATTTTGACTTTAACCTACACATCAACGGTTGGTTTGACATCAACGGAAGCTCCGCTGGAAGCTTCAATTATGGCCGGTTTCGGCTCAACGCCATCATCCACCATATTTTCAACCATCACTATGTCTATTGAATAAAAAAATCACAAGGAAAAAATATAAAGAACTTGCGCAACAAGCTAATAAAGAGAAAAAATGGCACAAAAATTCAAATACTGGGTACCAACGTGACTTAAGTCACACTGAGCTAACACCTGCCTGAGTTAACTCACGTGGAGCTCCAGCGTGAGTTGAGTCACGCCCAGACATGCTTCCAGACTGACGAACTTAGCTCAAAAACCAACAAAATCAAGAGAGGTTAGATGATACATTACCTGATTTTTGACGTTTGATGAGCGTAGAAACTTGCTTCCTGACGATTTGCAATGCTTTCAGCTCAAGATTTTTCACCAAAAAATCGCACTTTTGAGTTTTTTAGAGGTGAAGAGGGAAAGAAGTGTGTGTTTGAAGTTGGAACTGCTGGGTTTTGCTCAAAACAGTAATGCATCGCAGCTTGAGTTAACTCACGCTGCTTTTAAGCGTGACTTAACTCTCGTTGCCTTCAACGTAACTTAACTCACGTTGGTATATATCGAGCGTGACTTAAGTCACGCAGGGGTATTTTGGTCAGTTTCTATGGGAATGAGCATTTTTGTTTGTGGGAAGAACAATTTTCACTCATTTATTATTGGGTTACCTATTAGTGAGCTCGGTCTTGCCCATGTGGGCTAATGGGCTAGTTCGACCCATTTCAATTTTTTTCGGTTTATTCACTTTTTTACGTACATCACTTTAATATATTAGTTTCTCACAATTGTCTATTTGTTGAGATGCGATATGACACAAGTGTAAATAATTTTTAGACTAACATTAAATATCAATTTTTTTTTTTGAAATAGCATTGAATATCAATTAAACTCTAGTTTTATTCCTTCAGTTGAATCAAATCAATAATATATAATATATTAACTTTAAAATATTATAAGTTTTAGCTAAATGCATCCCTTTCAATTAAGTTTACATATTAAAATATATTTTTATTAATAATTTTCAAATTATGCTAGTTTTTAGTGTTTTATTAATATTATTTTTTTTACAAAAATCACATGAAAATATTGATAGTGAGTCAATCTAAGGCCAATAGGCTAACCTGATCCAACACAATTTTTATATGGATCAAATGAGCTGGGGTAAAAAAGACTCGATTGTATTCAAGCCCGACCATTTTTTTTTACACCTCTAAGTACAACACATGGAAATATATTGTTAGATTTTTGTTTAGTTTTGAAATGTTTAAATCATGTTTTCAAACATGTTGATAGTTTTAAAATTATGTTTACCAAAATCTAAAACATTCTAGTGTTGATGATTTTAATGGTAGAATTCAATTTGGATAAATAAAAGTTATTAGACATATTTTTACAGTTGAATCAAAAATTACAATATCGAGATCTTTGAAAACATTGAATTATTTTTCTAATGCTTGCATATTTTATAGAATAATATCAATTAAATATGTTGAGAGACAATTTTTTAAATTTAAATTATTGAAATCTTATTTGCGATTTACTATGTAACAAAGGATATTAAGCAATATCATTTGTTACATAGTAATGATGCTGTTTTTAGAAATGATGCAGGTTACTACTTGTCAGGTTTTTCAGGTTACATTCAAAATTCTTCTGATATTATGTATACCAAGCTCTGTGTCATCTATCAGGGACTCTTGCTGGCTAAAGACATGTGTATCATTGATCTAGTTTTCTATTGTGATTCTCTACACGGTATTAACATCATCAACGGCCCTCCTTGAAATTCCATGTTTATGCAGTTTTGATTCAAGACATAAAAAATTTAATTGAGCAGGGAAATGTCTCTTTATCCATACTCTTTGAGAAAGGAACCATTGTGCGGATTTCATGGCTAAACTCGGTGCTTCTTCTAACCTTGAGTTCCTTCGTCAAGACTCTCCCCCGACCGATCTTCTCTCTTTGTTGCGGAGTGATGCAGCTAGAACCTTCTTTTTGAGCGATTAGTTATTTTTTTTTTTCTTTCAGCTGTTGTCTTGTTTTTTTTCTTAGCATTGTAACCCAAAAAAATGATATTAAACAATCTTGTTTGATTTCTAGTAAAATCGTTTTTAAAATAACAATGATTATAACTATATTTTTGATATTTTTGCAACAAAAAATGCACAGAGGAAGAAATTATAATGATATGATTATGAGGGCACCATTCTTTAAGTTTTCACTGGGCACGTAAAATCTCAGGATCGGCCATACTTGTAGTCAGGGACGGAATTAAGAATTAAGTTTTGGGGGGACCAAGTTAAAAGTATAATTTATTAAAGAAAAAATAAATTTTTAAATCCACAACATATTCAAGAAATTTAAGATAAATTCAAAGTTAAAATATATCCAAAATCATAAGAAATTTCAAGGATATAAAAAATATTAGTATCTTGGGGTTTGTTAGAGAATGACTAGCAGAGAAAGATTTTGACTAGCAGAAAAAGAAATATTAAACAAAGAAAAAGCAAATGTAGGAGGATCAGCTCACGATGAAATCACGAGTAGTGAATCGATGGTAGTGGCTAAGAACGCGAAAACAAAATCAAAGGCAATGATTCAAAATTTCAAAGCAAAATTGTAACGAGAAATCCTAAATTGAGATTCTAGTTAAAGATTATGGTTCTTTTGTAAATTGCAAGCATAACATCACTTTTTTTTTTTTTTGCTTTTAAAGATTCAAGCTAAGGGTTAGTGCAGTTAAACTTAGAAGCTTAAGTGTTTAAGACTCACTATAGTGATTCGGAAAAATAAACACATTATTCAACATCATATAAAATTCACAAAAAATAAATAGAGGAAAAAAATACATACTAGTATATTCTCTGCTGGGGGACTTGTGATCTCTATTAGTTCCCCTTTTAACTCCATCCCTGATTGGACCAACTCCTTTCTTTGTATCTTCTCCAATCTTCAACTGATTTATGATGAAAATGTAAAGTTTGACATTTGTTAAGACCACTTATAGTCGAATTGTTCTTCAAAGAAGTAAAGAAATTATCTGTAACTTTAAAAGATTTGCATTTAAGTTTTTGCATTTTCTGTGTGTGATGTAACTAACTTATAGAGCTAGTTCCATATCATATATGGATAATGCCCTTACATTGTTTAATCAATTTGATTATTATGTTTTCTTCTTTAGAAATTGATTGAAGTTTTCCTACCGTAATGAAAACTTGCATATTTACAAAAACAACATTGCTTTGCTGACAATTGAGATAAAAGGGAGTAAGTTCAAAAGTGAGTTCAATTATGTAAGAGTTCTGTAAGAAAAACATTATATGATTTATGACTAACATTGTAATTTCTTATAGACTTAAAAAAAATACATAAACTTTCATGAACACAAATGTTGGCTAAAACCTTCTATAAGAAAAAAACAAAGAAAACTACATCCTAATAAAGGACACTCATATATCATCAGCTATTAAGGCCGATGATAAACATGGTAATGGTTGATGTACAATCACAAGAGACTCTGACTGTTTAGCACCTAGTTTAACAAGTATATTTGTGCAAGAGTTTCCTTCTCGAAAAATATGATGAATGAAAATATCTCACTTCTTAACCAAATACATGTTAAACAATTTGAAGTCTTTGATTCCTAAAGCCCCGTTCCTCTTTGCCAATCATATTTTCTCCCAATCACCACAAAAAAAAAATCATAATTTCTCCAAACTGTATAACCCAACAGATTGTTTTAGAATCTTTACCTCCTCTTCATATTTTTTTTTTTATTGAAATAATTTTTTTAGTCACATTTTCCGGAGCCTTATACATAGCAAGAGGAAGAAAAAAAAAATACAATAGCAAGCTAGATGATTTCCATCTTAAGTTCTCTTTAATTCAATCATCTCCAGAGATTCCATTTATGAAAGTTTTAATGAACAATTATTTTCTTAAGGTGCACAAGCTCATTCCCTTCTAAACTATTTGTCCTTAGAATTTAAAGGTGCAAGCGCTAGGCTCAAATTAAGATCAACATCACCATCAATAATATTATTGTGTACTTGCATGGAAGCCTCATTATTTCTGGATGTGGCTCCATCAAAATGAACCTCATTAGGCCCCTCTTCATAAGGTTGTGTCTCCCATGGTGACCCACGTGGACAAAGTAACACTACTCTTCGTGGACCATGTTGTGCTATCATAGGATGATATGGTGAAGATGGTACAAAGTGTTGATGATGTGGAAGAATGGAAAGAAAGTGTGCTCTTTGGCGTTCTCTCTTGTGTGCATTTTGATGGCCTCCTAACGCTTGGCAATTGGTAAATTCACGACTACAGAAGTGGCATATGAATTTCTTGTTGTTAGAAGGAAGAGTGTTAGATGGTGTTAATGAGAAACCAAATAGCTTTACTGGTGATGAGGGAGAAGAGGAAGGTTTCTCCTCACTATTGTGCATAGGGTTTTTAGATGAACTACTACTCATGTTGATTTTGCTTTGTTGGTTGATACTTCAGTGTTAGGGGGGATATCAATCTATATATGATTATGTGCACATATATAGCAATAAAAACACCATAGAGCTTAACATATTTTTCCATAACATAGTGTGAATGGATTTGACAATTTTCTAGTTAAGCAAATCACATAAAACAAAGTGAGTGTAATAATAAACACCCAACTAACTGTACACATAACGTTTACTGTAAACAACCTACACATGCACTCAATTATTATTTGTTGTCATGTTACTTAACTGAGTATACAAATCATGAAGGAGGGAAGTAGAAAATAGTATTGATCCCTTTTTCATTGAAATGAATTAAAAAAAGGAAAGAAAAATAATAAATATACAAATCACATGTTTTAAAACTCATTAAAATATATGACAATACATTATTAAATGTCCGCACTCATACTTTTTGTTTATATTGATAATATATCTTTAGAAATACTGTTATAGATGGCTTATTTGATGAGTTAAGAGACGTTGAAGGGTTTAAAGGAGGAGGTTCCGGACGCATTCCCGAAAATTAACATTGTTAACATTTCTCTAATTTCAACAAAACTATACACATTTAAAAATATTCAAAACGTTTTTTTTTGTTTCTATAAAAAAAATTAGAATGAGGGGATGATACCCACTCCAAGACGTGATGATACACAGGTCATACATATAATATTCAATTTTCCATTCAACTTGAATTTTTTTACATAAGATTTTATACCGCAAAAAGAAGGCAAAACTGCACCTGTAATTCTTTTTTTTTTCCTTCTCGACTTAGTCCTTTATATTATGAAATGTTAATGTTATATATGAGTGTTGAAAGTCACGTGCCTCTTTTTCGGTGGTGGTAGCATGAGGCCCCCAATATTTAAAAGGTAATTAAAAAAATCGTTGTAAAATATAAAACTATATAAAAAAAACTTATAAATACCATTCATTTTTTAAACAAAATAAACATCATTAATTATAGCTCTTCTAATTTGTTACATCTTTTAATTGAACATTTTTAAACGGCAAAGTTGAATAATTTATAGATGAAGAGAGTGAGTACAAGTAGTATTATACCTAATACATGAAATAGAGTACATTACATTTTGGCAAAAAGATGGCAATCGTCTAAATGCTCATACACCTCAAAGGGTAACAAACCACTCTTAGAGAAGGCACAGAGGTCTCGGTGAGTTAGCTTGCAACAATTGCCAAGAGATATGTTTTATGGTATCAAGTATCAACCACTTCCTCAACCTTCAGAATAACATTGGAGAAGATAAATTCATTCCGCGCCGTCCAAATACTCCACAACATTGTGTGTCAAATTAGGAGCAACCCCTTGACTTTTTTCTTTTGCCTAAAGTAAAAACAACAACTTTGAAGCAAGACTTAAAGATCCCGTCGGTAAAACCACAAACACACACCTAACCAATGAAAAATCTTATACCAAATTGCACTTGCAAACTCACATTTTGTAAATAGATGGTCTTCCGTTTCCTTCACCCCCGGACACCAACAACACTTCGGTTCATTGCCTGGGGTAAAAAAAACCCCAAACCTTAACATATTGTCCCCGGTGGGTAAATGGTATTGGAGCAAAATATATTATTAAACATTTAGACGTTCAAGAGACTAAGAAAGCTACATGTGTTGTCTGTGTATCAACTAAATTTTTGGTATTAAGGTGAGTTTGACAAAATTACTATGAACCACAACAATTTTAAAAGATGTAAGTTTTGTCAAAAAGAAAAAAAAATAAATGTAATAATATCATGTAAGTTTTGTAAAATAAAATAATTCATCATGTAGATATCTAAATTTTGTTTTTGAGAGAGTGTAGACTTAAGAGGCTAAGAAAGCTACATGTGTTGTCTGTGTATCAACTAAGTTTTTGATATTAAGGTGAGCTTAACAAAATTACGATGAACCACAACAATTTTAAAAGATGTAAGTTTTGTCAAAAAAGAAAAAATAAATGTAGATATTTAAATTTCTTTTTTTTTTTGAGAGTGTAGATATCTAAATTGGAAATTTCATATTAATGATTCATTTTATTTTACTTTTTAAAATGTACCCTCTTGTGGGACATTATAATCTATTGATGATCTCTCAAAAAGTGAACATCCTTTAATAGATATAAAGTGCAAACTTCCCACCATAGCTATAAACTAAATAACAATTTTCCATTGGATTTATAAATAACGACGAAAAAAGCACAGTTAATTTAAGCTATATAACTCTTATAGCTTGAAACGATTTAGCACTAAGAAGCAAATCTATGTGCTGTTGTAGGGGGGACGGTCTTCTATCAAACACCTAGGTGATGAGAAAAAGACAGCACAATTAATTATTACTTGTTCAAATTCTTATGATGCCTTTTTTGTTTTTTGTCGGAAAACTTTTTACCTAAATTTAGAATGATCATTTTTATGAGCAAATGACAAATTAGCTAAAAGTTAGAATCTAACTATAACGATTGAAAATCTATTAAATACTGTTGTTTTTTTTTTCTTTTGAGAAGATATTAAATAGTTTTGTTGACATCTGAAACAATAAAGTAATTGATTGAGTAAAACTAAAATTGGCTATTAAATTTATATTATAGTTTAATTTTTAAATAATGAAGTCATGTTTATTTAAAATGAAAAAAAAAAAATCGCATGAAATAGTATACTTAGTTGAGAGAGGATTGAAAAAGAATTATTTGCATGACATTTATTTTTTATACCGTTAATCAAATTCTTATTGCTTACCCTTCACTGATATTTTTTTGTATATAATTTTACAGATCCTTTTTTACACTCAAAATTTAAGGCCCCTCTAAAATAGAGAAAGATTTGTATCCAAAAAAATAGAAAAGGACAAAATGTCTTTATGAAAAAGAAATAAAGTAGTCTATCATGCGAAAGCAAACGTTAATCGGGGAACTAAAAAATTAAATAAATTCTAACGTTAGTTAGGGAAAGCCTATACAGAGGTGTAATATTCTAAAAAAAAGGATATGCTCCTCTAAAGGAATGTTTTTTATGAACCTCGAGATTCATGCTTGCAAGAAGGGTGTACATTGTAAGACCCCAATTCTAAGACTACTAATTAAGCGATAAATCATGCAACACCACTAATCGAAATCTAATAAATCACTAAATAACTCATACAAATTTCTCATAAAGAAAATTTCATCAACAATCATCACAACACAACGGAAATAAATCATCTCAACATAAACATCATCTCGGGTCTCAACATAAATATCTCAAATAAATACAATCCTCATAAAATTCGACAAGAAAATAAATTCCGGACTCCTAGATCAGAGCACCTAATCTAGACATCCTCGAAAATAAACGCGACATAAACGGAGAATAGGCGTGATGCACTCATTGATGCCATCCTCATCACAACTCACCGAGCGCTACTCCTCAACCTGAAAGTCTACATCCACAATGGTTGAACCCACGGATGAGGCGACAATAAAGTCACTAGAAGGTAAGATATACTTTCAACAAAAGGATATAATAAACGCACATAAGTTTCAGGCAAAAACATCACTTAACATTCAAATATTCATCAATACAAAAGTCTGGTTAGCACTCATGCATAATTCGTAAATCATAGTATATCTTCATCATTATATAATTACCAACTTAATTATATGTCATCAACAATTAAATCACCATTTCAATTATAAATCACCAACGACACAATTATGAATCATTCCATAATTTTCACACACCAACAATTAACATTTACCACATAAATGTACAAGTTCACACCAAAACATTACCAAACACGACTCATGTGAATGTAATGCGCCTAATACGACTCTACATACATGTGGTACCATAATGATCTTAAATCACCCACCAATTTATTCTTGATCTTAAATCAAGCACCAAAGTTTATTCTCGATCTTAAACCGAGCACCAAAATTTATTCTTGATCTTAAATCAAGCACCAATGTTTATTCTTGATCTTAAATCAAGCACCAATAACTGACTATGAATGCATGGAATGTTCATGTAAAGACTCGACAATGCACATCACCAAAAATCATGATCTTAAATCATGCTACATTTCATCACCATTTTATTTGCATTATCAAATCAATACATTCCACACAAAACACATCAACACCACATCACCATTTAAATCACAACTATAATGCATTAAGCCACATCCAGCATCATTCACTTCATATCAATGCATTTCACCAAGTTTAATCATAAACATGTCATTCTTGCATTTATTCATAATAAATCACATAATCCACATTTCATGAATAAATTAAGTAAGGTTACCTCAACCTAATACTACAACACATTATATTAATGATTCAACTTCGTTCATACTACTGTAATTGATTATTAAGTTCATTTCGACATTTATCAAGTTTCACAAAATCGTCAAGTTCGTCTCAAATTCAAACTTTATAATTAATTCGTCGTAAGCAATCGTTAACCATCGATAATTCATCAAAATAGCATCAAAACAACACAAAAGAAATGCTCGGGGGTGTCCGAAAACATCCCCCAAGGACCAAAACGCACAGAACATCACATGATGTTACTGTCATGGTCGCTCAGCGACCTGGCGAAGTCCTATTTTCTGGGAACAGGGCATTCACTACGGGAAAGCCCCAATTTCACCCAAAAATCCTATTTTTCATCCCAATTGACCCAAAATCATTTTACAAACAATACACATGATCAATACACTTAAATTGAAGAATGGATACACAATGAAACATCAAATTGACATGAATTCTCAAGGTTTTTCGGTAAATTTCAAAGTTCGTCTCAAAAATCCATTTTCACCAACAACTTAGCAAATAAGCTTGTATAACAACATCAACAATATTTCATCAAGTTCAACATCACCATAATCACCTATTCAAACTATTCCAACATCAACTTATTCATTTAAGCAACAACTTACTTATTTTCACCTAATTAAGCCATTTTAGCAAAACACCAACAACAACAACTTAATTCTCATCAAAGCTACACAACGAACATATTATTTTCATGTTTTTCATCATATGGCATCAACTTAATCAAAATAGTAGCAACTTAAACAAATTCACTCAATTAATCAATTTTCTCAAAATCACGTAAATTGCAACTTATTCAACATAACTTCATGATTTCTCAAACAAAACACATACTCATGCTCATAATCAACTTCATAATCAACAAACATCATTCAATTATCATTTTAATCATCAAGATCATCAAAATTCACAAAGGTATCAATTAATCATAATAAAACATGAATTTTGACATGAAGAAAATGCAATTTCAACAAAGTTTAGCATGCTTAATTTGATCAGCAAAAAGGAGCACGAAATTCACCAAAAACAGCAACAATTATCATGCAATTAATCATAATTAAAAACACTCAAACCTCATAATTGCTTATTAAACTCATTTGGTAAAAGTAATCTCCCCACTTACCTTAATTCTTCACTTTTATTGCTACTTCTAGTTGAATTCTCATCTTCCCCTTGAACTTTTCTAGTTTCCTCTTCTCCAAGCCTCTCCTCTCTCTATTCTCTCACTTGCCTCTCAAAATTTTGTGTTAGAATGTTTAACCTAATTCACCACCACTCTCTACTATTCTATTTATAATATGATTTTAGGGTTACTCCCACTAATGGGTTTAGTCACAATTAACTCACAATTATTTTCTCTACACTTTTACTTCACTTAAACCCCCCATATTAATTATACACCACTATTATCTAAAATTCAAATTACTAGTTCTAGCATATTTACAAAAAAGCCACTCAAGCACTAATAATTTCACTAACCCACCAATCACACACAAATAATCAATTAACAAATATAATTAATTAAATAATATTAATTAATAACAACAGATAAATCTAATGCTACAAATTGGGCTGTTACATACATGACTCACATAAAATGGTACTCCCTTCGGTCTCGAAGATAAGAAACAAAACAAAAAAATCGGTGGTCTCAAATGTAAACAAAAGTATACTAAAGTCATCCTATTAAACGTCACTATTCCAATTTTACCCTCATTAACTTTATCCAATTTGTTTCACATTCCATGTTTAACACTTTTCAAAAAATTTCCACTCATTTACTACCTAAAAAATGAATCCAAAACAAGGGAAAAATTAGAAAGATGGTATTTTTTATAATGGCTTAAATGCAGTCAATCCGCTTTTTTAATTGACGTGCTTTTTTTGTTTCTTACATTTTAGTTCGAAAGGAGTACTCCATAAATTGTCAAAATGCCGTCAAATGTTAGCTCTTCAAATAACACTACTTACACTTTCAAAAAAAGTAAGACTTCTTACAATTGAGTAAATGATATTTTACGGTAGTAGTAAATCGAAAAGACTGTTTTCCGTAATGAAAAACAAAATCGAAAAGCCTGGTAAATTTAATTACTCATATCCTTACATCGAAAAAGGGTGTGTCCAATTAGGGGCGGATCTATACATTTGGAACATGTGAGGCTAAAATTTCAAGAAACACTAATGCAAACTATATTAAATATAAGAAATATTACCTTCGTCCCTAATTATAAGACTTTTTTGAGAAATTTTTTTGTCTCTTATATAAGACTCCTTTGTTATTTCAAACTACATTAATTATTTCTTTACCTACATACCCTTATTTATTACAATAACAATAAATACAATGTTAAAAATATAAACTAACTATCTCTCTTAAAGGATAAAATTGTAAAAACAATAGTGATTTTAAACAACTTTAATACAAATATCAACTTTCTTAATTCCCGTGATTTTGACAAAAGGGTCCTATATTTAGGGATGAAGGTAGTAACATTGTTTGATACAATACATTACAATGAAAACCGTCTCCTATCCATTTGTTGAAAATGAGCTAAAATGACATCATTGTTAATTGTTAAAAGAACATTTTTTTCTATATAAGTTACAAGACAGTCATTTAGTCACTGATCACCCATTTTGTTACATAGTGGACTCTTCACAACTTTCATAGCTGAAAAAACGCGTTCAACACTTGCAGTTGCTACCGGCAAAAGCAAAGTCAACTTCAAAAGCTTATAAACCATAGCAAATGTGTTGCACTTATTTGTTTCCACAAGTTTTGCACAAAGATCTGAAAGTCCTTTCAACTTAGCAAATTTTGGGATAGATTGAATATTTATAACATAATTCTTAAGTTGATGGTGTAACGCCACTTCCGACACATCTATAAAATCACTTGGATAAAACTCAGTTATCCTCAATAATTTGTTCACATCAAAAGCTGCAAATGACTTTGCGGGAGGTAAACATGAAACACATTGTAAAAGTTCAGTATTCTCTTCACCAAACCTAGCATTGAGCTCTTGCAACTGCAAATCTAAAACACTAAACAAACAATCATTCTTATAAAGATGCAAGTTAGAAACACTAGAAGTTGAAGAGTGTTGTCTAGGTTTCTTCCTTTGCGCATACAGTGCATCCATATCATGCACATCAATATCATGCTTAATGCAAATTTTAATAACTTTAGATATAAGTTCTTATTTTTAACATTCAAAAGATCTTATTTTTAACATGTGTTTTATTTATAATAAAAATAATAGGAAAATTGCATGTGTGGCTTTAGCCACATATAGTCTATAAGTGTATCCGCCCCTGTGTCCAATAATCTCAATCATTGAAATTCTTTTATTGGACTTTTGGTGGATTGAACTCCCTAATTTTTTTCAACTCAGTTTTTCTTTATATTATAGTTGTATGAGGTTTACCTTTTTTTAGGTTTTTTTAGTTTAATTGGATTTTGGCTTTATTTCCCCTCAATCGTTATATGATTTTCCTTTTTTTAATAAATTTATGACTTTAATTAAAAAAATTACTCAGATTCATGAAATAATAATTTAAATCTTAAAATGTTGTAGATTTTTTTCTCTTCAAACCACAATTTTAAATATTTTACGCTTATCTTGATGTTATAAGAAACTACGCAAGCCAATATTTCCATTGATTATACAAGAGTGCTTGGATTAGACCGTAAGATATACATTTCAACTTAACCGGATGTCCTAAGTTCGAATCCAGTCATGAGTCTAAAACATTTAATTTAAGTGAATAATTTATGAGATATGATTCTTTCAAAAAATAAAATTAAGAGATGTGATCATTCTCTATAAACTTTTTTTTTATTAATCATCTGGTTCATAGGGGAAAGAGGGTCCTACTAATCTGAAGTTCAGTTGAAATGTAAGTAAAGTCTAACCAAGAATTGTTCCACCTATGAATCAAACTCAGGTTCTCCTGAATCATTCGTCATTTGATGTAGCACATTAACCACTTAAGCTCAATCATTTGACTTCTCCTGAACATTTATTTACTACTTTGATATCTTTAGATAGTTTCACTTTGCATTTATGATAATTATTAGGAAACAAGGAAATGAATAGAAAGTGAATTCTTATTATTGAATGAAGTGTTACAAGTAGTATTTACATACATATGCAAGTGCAATGTAAGCTATGGAACACTAAAAAGTAGCTAAGTAAAACTAAAGCTAGGTAGCTTGGGCAACAAGTAAAGTGTTATCCTAAGTGCAATTCTCTTCTTTCTCTTGATTATGTAATAGTCCCCCACAAGTTGGAGGTTGATAAATGTCTATCAATCCCAACTTGGATAAAAGAAGAGAAAAGGACTTAGGAAGAAGTGATTTGGTGAAAAAAAATCTGCAATTTGGTCTTGAGAAGAAACTGGGAGGAGCTTCAAGATGCCAGCTTGTAATTTTTCTCTGACTATATGACAGTCAATCTCTAAATGTTTGGTCCTCTCATGAAATACAGGGTTAGCAGCTATGTGGAGTGCACTTTGATTGTCACAGTAAAGGACAGGAAGTTTGGAGCATGTAATGGAGGGTTTACAAGGATGCCCCACTTGCGGTTGTTTATCATCTGGGCAATTCCTTGATACTTTCCTTCTTCAGCTATTTTAAACTCCTTTTCAGCCCAAATTCTTCTGTTGGCAAGCTCTGCGTACCGTTCCTGGTTACGCGGGCTAAGGAATCGGGTAGAATCGTGGGGTTGGGTTGATTGAGGTCTTGCCCTTAAAGATGACCCTTCCACGTTTCTTTGCCTTTTGGTAGAAGATTTAGGTGCCATTCCTACAAAATAGAAGTAAACATACCAAAAATATAGGAATACAAGTCAGAATAGGAATGAAAAAAATAATGTTGGTTCTGGGTACGGTCGCTACAGCGATGAGATTGGTCGCTGTAGCGATGAAACCCAGAATTTGTTCATGGTTTCTGGGCTACAGCGACGTGTAGCCATGAAAACCAAATTTTTGATTTTTGATTTTTTTTCACTTTCTAAACAACTTGAGGCACGATTAATCAAGGGTAAAGCTCTTAAAAATGAAACATAATCACCAAAACTTCCTAATCATCACATACCCATTTTTATTTTGAATTTTTACAAAATGGGTCATTTTCAAAAAACGATTTTTACAAGAAAAGAAGATGATAAGCAAGTTTGTTTGTGATTCTATTTCATTTCTAACAGCCTAAACCAAAGATTAACATGGGTAAGCTTCAAATGCTTAAATAAAATTAAAACCCTAATTTCAACTTCAGAAAAATGCAGTGCAATCATAAACAGAATTAAAACTTGATAAATTACGAAGTGAAAGAAGAGAGCTCGAATTCGTACCTAATTGAGATGGATTTGCAAGTTGGAAATGGAAAATAAACTTGGAATCAAGAAATTAAGCACGAAAATGAAAACTTGCAGAAATGTAATGCTGATTTGCAGAAATGAAATAAGACTGGAATGTTAATGGCTAACTGTACTAGGGTTTCTGACTAAGTGGAAAAAAAAATGGATAAGGGGAGATGAGTGGGTGGTTGGGGGGAGTTAAGGGGTTTTAGTGGAATCGGTTTCTGTACTGACAGAATTTCCTGTCATCGCTACAACGACCACCCGTCGCTATAGCGATCAAGAGTCTGAACCTGTCATCGCTACAGCGACCACCCGTCGCTATAACGACCATGACAGATAACAGAAAAATTAAATTTTGAACTTGTGCCACTTACCCTTCTTGCAAAAATGGATGTTAAGGACTAAATTACAAATGAAAAAGCAACATACTTACAAAATTGGGGTGCCTCCCAACAAGCTCTTGTTTAACGTCATTAGATCGACGCCTGTTTCATGTTTGATTATGAATCAATGAGTGAAATTGTTGTCGTGTGCCGAACAACTTCACCGCCAAAGTATGGCTTCAGTCTCTGTCCATTCACTGTCCAAGTTGCTTTGGTGATAGGATCTTCCAGCTCCACCGCTCCATAAGGCTTGACTTCCTTAATCATGAAAGGGCCGGACCACTTTGATTTTAATTTACCCGGAAATAGCTTCAATCTTGCATTGAACATCAAAACCATTTGACCGGGCCTGAAATGCCTCTTCATGATCTTCTTGTCATGATACCTCTTGACCTTTTCTTTATAGAGCTTGGATGGTTGATATGCTTGGTCTCGCATTTCTTCCAGTTCATTCATTTGGAGCTTTCTCTTCTCCCCCGCTTGCTCTTGGTCAAAGTTTAAAAATTTTAGCGCCCAAAACGCTTTATGCTCCAACTCGACCGGCAAGTGGCATGTTTTCCCATACACCAACTGAAATGGTGTGAAACCCGTAGGAGCTTTGTATGCGGTCCTATAGGCCCACAATGCTTCGTCAAGTTTCATTGACCAATCCTTCCTTGATGATGACACGGTCTTCTCAAGGATCCTTTTGATTTCACGGTTGGATACCTCGGCTTGACTGTTGGTCTGTGGATGGTATGGTGAAGCTACCTTGTGTTTAACTCCATAGTGCTCAAGTGCTTTCGCCAATTGTGAATTGCAGAAGTGAGAACCTCCATCACTTATAAGCACTCTAGGAGTTCCAAAACGGGAAAAGATATTTCTTTTGAGAAATTTGACCACTGTTTTGCTATCAGCTTTTGGGGATGCGATTGCCTCTACCCACTTAGACACATAGTCGACAGCTACCAGAATATATTCATTGGACAATGAGGATGGAAATGGCCCAACAAAGTCAATACCCCAACAGTCAAAAACTTCGACTTCAAGGATGCTTTGCAGAGGCATCTCATTTCTTTTTGAAATTCCTCCAGTTTTCTGGCAACTCTCACAACTTTTAACATGCTCATATGCGTCTTTGAATAGAGTGGGCCAATAGAAGCCTGCCTGAAGAACCTTTGCTGCAGTTCTTTCACCATTGAAATGTCCACCATATGGCGAATTGTGACAATGCCACATGATGTCTTTGGCTTCTTCTATAGCAACACATCTCCGTAAAAGGTGGTCAGCTCCAATCTTGAAGAGATATGGGTCATCCCATACATAATGAGTTGAGTCTCTCATCAACTTCTTCTTCATTTGCCATGTAAAATCCTCCGGTATGAACCCCGTTGCTTTATAATTGGCCATGTCAGCAAACCATGGTCTTTCTTGCACCATTAGCAACTTTTCATCTGGAAACTCTTCAAGAATTTCTTTCTTGTTCTTAGTCACCTCATTGTTCACCAACCTTGAAAGATGATCAGCCACAAGGTTCTCAGTCCCCTTTTTGTCTTTAATCTCCAAATCAAACTCTTGAAGCAACAGCATCCATCGGATGAGTCTCGGTTTGGAGTCGGGTTTGGTGATTAAATACTTTATGGCTGCATGGTCAGTAAATATAACAATTTTCGAACCGATGAGATAAGAACAAAATTTTTCTAATGCGAACACAATAGCAAGTAATTCTTTTTCTGTGGTAGCATAATTGATTTGAGCATCATTTAAAACTTTACTTGCGTAGTGTATAACATGAAAAATTTTGTTTTTGTGTTGACCTAACACCGCTCCAACCGCATAATCACTCGCATCGCACATGAGTTCAAAATCAAAATTCCAATTCGGTGCGGTGATTATGGGTGCGGAGGTCAAATTCTCTTTCAAGCATTCGAAAGCATTCATACAATCATCATCAAATTCAAAGGACTTATCTTTGTTGAGCAAATTGCTCAATGGCTTTGCGATCTTTGAGAAGTCCTTGATAAACCTCCGATAGAATCCGGCGTGGCCAAGAAAACTTCGGATGCCTTTGACATTGATTGGTGGTGGAAGCTTGCCTATCACATCAACTTTTGCTTTGTCAACTTCAATACCCTTGGAAGAAATCTTATGACCAAGGACAATCCCCTCGGTAACCATGAAATGACATTTCTCCCAGTTGAGTACCAAATTAGTTTCCTTGCACCGCTTCAGTACTGTGTCAAGATTCTTCAAGCATAAATCAAAGAATGAACCGAAGACAGAAAAATCATCCATAAACACTTCAATGCTCTTCTCTATCAAATCAGCAAAAATTGCTTGCATGCATCGTTGAAATGTTGCTGGAGCATTACATAACCCAAACGGCATGCGTCGATATGCAAAAACTCCAAATGGACATGTGAAAGTTGTCTTCTCATGATCTTCTGGATTCACCGATATTTGATTATAGCCCGAATAGCCATCAAGGAAACAATAATAAGCTTGACCGGACAGTCTTTCTAGCATCTGATCCATGAATGGTAGAGGAAAATGGTCTTTTCTTGTAGCTTTGTTGAGTCTCCGGTAATCAATGCACATCCTCCAACCGGTGACGGTTCTTGTTGGTATGAGCTCTTTTTTCTCATTTGTGATCACTGTCATACCTCCCTTCTTAGGAACCACTTGAACTGGGCTAACCCAAGTACTATCCAAGATCGGATAAATCATGCCGGCTTCAAGTAGTTTAACCACTTCCTTCCGGACTACTTCCTTCATATTTGGATTTAGCCGTCGTTGAGGTTGCGCTACCGGCTTGTAATCTTCCTCCATCATGATCTTATGCATACAATAAGATGGACTTATCCCTTTCAAGTCGGATAGTGTCCACCCTATCGCTTCTTTGTTAGACTCTAGAATTTCCACCAATTTGGCTTCTTCGTTGCTTGACAAGGAGCTACTTATGATAATCGGATTGTTACCCTCTTTTTCAAGGAAAACATACTTCAAGTGTGAGGGTAGAATTTTCATCTCCGGCTTCATCCTCTTGAACATTGGATTCATTCTTCAATTCCTCAATTTTTGCTTTGTGAGGAGGAATTTCATTCAATGAATTCAGCTCCTTCAAACATTCTTCAATTTCTTTCTCATCATCCTCGCCTATGATATTTAGTGCATCCGTCAAAATTCTTTCAAGAGGTGTCAGTTTATGCAGCTCTTTTCTTGTATCAACAATTATTTCATCAGTTGCATCCATCTTGAAACATGCACCTTTATCACGAGGGTGCTTCATAGCTTCATTGATGTTGAAATTGACTTCTTCATCGTCCACACGGACTTTCATTAAACCTCTATCAAGATCAATCATCATTCTTGCCGTTTGCATAAATGTTCTTCCAAGAATAAGGGGCACATCATCATCCTCCGGAATATCCATCACCACAAAGTCAATGGGAAACAAAAATTTGTCTACTTTTACCAAGACATCTTCAGCTATTCCCAATGGACGTGTGACAGATTTGTCGGCTAGTTGCAACGTCAAATTTGTCTGTTTCACAACCAAATCACCAATCCTTTTAACAACGGAGAGTGAGATTAGGTTGATACTTGAGCCAAGATCGATGAGTGCTTTACCGACATTCACATTGCCTATAGATACCGGTAATGTAACTTTCCCCGGATCTTTCTCCTTCCTTGGCAATGTTCTTTGGATGATGGCACTACAATTCGCATCAAGTTGAATTGTCTCCTCATCATTGTACCTCCTTTTCTTGGAAAGAATTTCTTTCATAAATTTGGCATACATAGGCATTTGCTCCAAGGCTTCCAAGAATGGTATATTGATTTGCAATCTTTTGAAGATGTCTAGGAACCTTGCATATTGCCTCTCTTTGTCCTTTCTAGCTGGAGTAGTTGGATATGGCAAATGTTGAGCTGGTGTAGTCTTTACAATTTCTTGTTTCCTGCCTCTCTCCTTCACCACGTCTTTCATCTTCTCATTGTTATCTTTTTCAACTAACTCCTTATTATTTTCAACTAATTCCTCTTTATTTTCTCCCTCCATTTACTTCTCACTTCCTTCATCAATCTCTTCCATTATCTCTTCAACAACCTTCCTCTCCACTTCAAGATTATCTGCTATTCCCCTACCAATCACCTTCCCACTTCTTGTTGCAATTGCCTTGCAATGGTGTTTTTCTGCAAGGTCTTTTACATCAAAATGAATTGATTGTCATTTTGATGCATGATCTTTTGGATTGGGTTGAGTGTTGGCGGTAAAGGTTCCTCCTTGTTGTGTGGCTTGAGCTAGTTGTTGAGCCATTTGGCCAACTTGAGTTTCTAGATTTTTGATGGAAGCATCAGTGTTTTTCTGATTAGCCATAGACATTTGCATAAATTGGTTCAATGTTTCGTCGGTACTTTGAGAACGGTTTTGTTGTGGCGGATATTGATGAAATTATTGTAAGGTTGTCGGTTGGATGGACCAGCATCTTGTCTCCATGGTTGGCCATAATTTGGGTTGTTTCCTCTTTGGAAATTGTTGTTATGGCCTGAATATTGACCTTGATACTGATTCGGTCTTTGTTGGTTACCGACATAGCTTACTTCTTCTGTTGGTGGTGGACAAAATCCAGTGGGATGATCGCCTGAACAAATCTCACAAGATGCAACTTGATGATGTCTTCTTTGTTCATTTTGCATCTCTTTCATTTGTTGTGGAAGATTTGCCATCTTTCTTGTTAGTTCTTCCACTTGTTGAGTCAACAGCTTGTTTTGTGCGAGAATAGCGTCATTTGTTCCCAAGTCCAGAATACTTGCTTTTCTTTGTCCTGGATTTCTGTTGTGGTGAGCTTGATGGTCTTTGAGTGCCATTCTCTCAATAATTGAAACTGCATCTTCAGCACTCTTTGCCATCAATGATCCACCCGCGGCTGCGTCAAGTAAAAGTTTCGATTGTTGTTGCATTCCATTGCGGAAAAGATGAATCTGCGTAAGATCATCAAAACCATGGTTTGGAAAACCGTTTAGAGCCCTTAAGGAAGACATGAATACTTCTGCTCAGGTTATCCTTACACTTATTTTGTATAACATCCGGCCTAAGAGTCACACTTCTTCCACCACACTTGATGTCACACCCCTTCTCTATTATATCCTCAGCAACCAAGAGGTTGATGTTGCGAGGATTATTGCAAATGAGATAAGGATTGTGGCTGAAATTGGTATTGTGCCACCTGCTAAACCAAAGTGCCCATTACCATTTCTAGACCTCATTATGGGACTTTGTAGGAAGGCACGTATCCACATGCCTAGTCAGGTTGACGAGGAGATTAAGAATCCTATTGATGATAAGTACATCAATAGGTATTGTTCATATAAGACACCCCCTTCAGCTGGGCCTTCTACTGTACCTCCTCCGGTCCCTCAAGCCCCGAGCCATCCTCAAGCCCCGAGCTACCCACCGCTAGATTTCTCGGATTGGGACCCTTGCCTTATGGCTGCCTACACTTACACCTGGGATCAGAATGCATCAAATCATAGAGCTTTGACTACCATTCAGAGCCATATGCATGAGGCAGGTTATTCAACTTGGACCCCGGACTACTTTCAGCAGCATATTGCATGGCCTGTGGACAGGCCTTTTTATTCCGGAGGGGCGAGTGCAGCTGCAGCTGGTGGAGTGAGTGCAGCTGGTGGTGATGATGATGATGACTCCTTGGAGGATACAAGGAGCATTGATCATGATGCTGCTGATCAGATGGAGTCTGATTGAGATTTTTTTTTGCAAGCTGGCAGCATTTCTTTCATCTTTCTTTCATTTTATTTTAATCTGAACAATTTGCATTTGCTTTGTAGTATTTAATTCTGTTTATGTTGCTGTATTTTGGATATTTTATTTTATATTATATTATGTTTATTTTAAACTTTGTTATATATTTTTATTTTACCCAACAATGGAAAGTAAGAAAACCAAAAATTCAAAAGCTAAGTGCTTGATTGAAAGCCAAAGCATTGAGCAAAGAATCAGGTGAGTGATAATGATAGAAAGTTTGTGATAAAGCGCACAGCTAAGGTACTCGTTTCTTGTTTTTCTAGGTATATATTTGAATGTGAAATGAGTACTTTGCACACAAATTTATTTTATTCAGTTTTACGCAAGAACATATTTATGTTTGAACCATTTAGAACTGATGACATCCTGTCATTACTCTTTTAGTAGGCATTTTTCATGTAATTTTTGAGTTATTCATTGTAATTCATGGAGCTGCAAGCCACAAAAGAACAGAAAATGGAGTTCAGGGAAATTTAGAATTCGGCGCCCGAATTATGGTAATCGGCGCCCGAATTTGCTGCTAAATTGCCACTGAAGCTGCGACAAAAATCGGCGCCCGAATTCAGGTAATCGGCGCCCGATTTTGGTTGGCTTATTTAAGAAACACGCGTGTTCAGAATTAAGCGTTCACGATTTTGGAGACCTAGAGGCATATTTTGGAGCTGCAGCTTTGGAAACTCATAGCCAGTTATCAATACATGTATGAATCATTTAATTCTTGTTAGTTATCTTGTACTTTAGCTATGAGTAACTAATCTCTTTGTGGTTGAGACTTAGATGAATTTGATGTAATCCTATGGGAACCCTAATTTGTTGAACTCCTTTGAATATCAATGAAAGTCTAGTTTTTATTCATATTATCTTGTGTTTAATGCTTTTCGTATGTTCATCATTGACTACTAACCCTAGCTTCATGGATATGCAAATTGATCGGAGAGATTGAGTGACCACTAATCCTGGCTCTTGACTCGAATCTAGGTAATAAGTTTAACCTAAGTAATTAAGCTAGAGATAGACAATTATTAGGTTATGACATAGGGATTAACGGACTATTAAAACCTCCAACGGTTTCGAACTCGCTTAAGAGATTAAGGTGTTGTAACTTGAGGAGAGAATTCTAGGTCAAGAGATTGGGTAGAATTACTTTGTTAATCTGTCGTTGAACTAGATGGACATTGATTGAATTAGGAGTGCATATTGCCATAGGAGAACTTCAGAGGAGTCGAAAGTCTTAGCCATGTTTCTCTCTATTATCTTAAAACCATCTTTATCGCTTTTTAATCAAATTTATTTTACAAACTCTATTAAACTGCCTAGGGCAACCCTGAATTTAGTACATCCTGATTGATAACAATAATGCTTAGTCGAAATTAACAACGGTCCTCGTGGATACGAATTTTATTATTACTTCGATTGAATTTGGTACACTTGCCAAATTTCTATCAAGAACTAGCCAAAATGTGAGGAATCCTCAAAGTCTTTGTATATATGCAGGAGACCGGCATTTTTTGTTTAACTCGATTCTTTTATGTTAAATCTGAAAGTTGTTTTAAATTGTATGAAAGCACTGAAATGATCAAGGCATTTTTTGAAATAGAGAAGAAACACTTGACCACAAAAAGCCTACCCTGTGAGAAGTGAGTATTTGATAACCCCATTGAGTCTAATGAATCAGAATCGTTAACTATGAACTGCCAATTTTCATAAGCACAATGCTTAGTGAAATTGCTAGAGTTTGTAAAAAAATCTAGTTCATAGTTAAATCACTATTGGATTCTGATATTTTACATTCATTTTGAACCCTTAACCATCATGTTTATTTGTCCTTTGACTAATGATAAAGGAACATTCAATTAGGGTATCATTGTGAATAAGTTAGGGAGAAAAGGGAGGTAGTGAATGTCAAATAATTGGTGAATTTTGAAATTGATCTTGACAACAAGAAAAAGAGAAAGAAAAAGAAAAAGAAAAGAAAAAAAAAGAAAGAAAAGCAAACCAAGAAAAAGAAAAGAGAAAAAGAAAATTCAATAATTAAAAAAGTTGTCAAGATCAAAGAAATATTTGCAAAGCACCAAGAGTTGTTTTTAAATAAGGAGGAAGTTGTATAATTAGAAAGAATGTTCCTCTATGCTTGGCCATTTGAATTCAATTTGTCCCACATATGACATTTCTTTTGAAACCAAGCCAAATTACAACCCTCAAAGACCTTGTGATCGATGCTTTTGTGCTTTTAGAAATGATAATTAGATGGACGCATAACTTGATCAGAATGTTAGCAAATCTGTCGGATGAGTGTCAAAACCCGCACAATATGAATTCAATTTGTTCATTTACTTTCAAAGAAGTGTGTTAGGTGTGGTTCAAAAATAAACATGTTGTTTGCTAGAATTTTATGATATGAATTTTGTGTTTAAGACTTATGTCACATTCATAGTATATATCTCGTTTAATGAGAAACTTAACTTTAGCTTGCGCAGTCACAGTTGAATCATTCATCTGATAATCGTTTTCTTCAAACTTTAGATTTTTTTTGCTTATTGCTCAAAACTTTGTCTAAAGCTGTGAAAATTTCCTTTTGATTCTTTGGTTTGAGGACAAACCAAAAAGCTAAGTTGGGGAGAGTTTGATAAGTGCCAAAAAGAAGTTATCTTTTGATATATTTTTAGGCACTTATGTTACTTGTTTTGCAAGTTATCATAGGATAAGCTCATAATTTATGATTAAATGTCAAATTTGTGATCCTATGTCTTACCCAATCTATTATGCAGGAAATTTCATGCTAGGACCTGGAACTGAGCAAAGAAACATGAAGATTTGATAAGGCTTCATCGCTACAGCGCAGGATGCGTCGCTATAGCGAGCTTAGGCAGGGGAAAACAGAGGATTCATCGCTACAGCGATGGATCTGGTCGCTACAGCGAGCCTAGGCAGGAAGAAATGAAGGTTCCATCGCTACAGCGATGGATCTGGCCGCAATAGCGACAAAGGGCGGTTTGAACCCCGTTTGCTGACGTGGAGCAAACCCACTGGCCAAGAAATCTTCCATCGCTACAGCGACCAACTCATCGCTGTAGCGAGCCTTATAAAAATCAATTGTATAAAAGCTTTTTAGCTCAATTTTTAGTATAATTACTTCCAACTTGATAAAATTTAACTTCCAGAATGAGAATAGGGCTAAAAAGAGGTATTCTTCATTGAGCAAAAGTGATCTAAGTGTAGATTAACTAAGCAACTTTGAGAAATCAAGTCTTAGCTTTGGATCTCCATCTTCCTTTCCACTTTTGTATTGTTGTCATGAAAATGAACAACTAATCTCCTTTGTTGGGATTATAGGTAATCAATCACTCTTAGATGTAAACTTTTGATCTTTTAAATATATGATTCTAGTTGTTGAGCCATTTGGCCAACTTGAGTTTCTAGATTTTTGATGGAAGCATCAGTGTTTTTCTGATTAGCCATAGACATTTGCATAAATTGGTTCAATGTTTCGTCGGTACTTTGAGAACGGTTTTGTTGTGGCGGATATTGATTGAAATTATTGTAAGGTTGTCGGTTGGATGGACCAGCATCTTGTCTCCATGGTTGGCCATAATTTAGGTTGTTTCCTCTTTGGAAATTGTTGTTATGGCCTGAATATTGACCTTGATACTGATTCGGTCTTTGTTGGTTACCGACATAGCTTACTTCTTCTGTTGGTGGTGGACAAAATCCAGTGGGATGATCGCATGAACAAAGCTCACAAGATGCAACTTGATGATGTCTTCTTTGTTCATTTTGCATCTCTTTCATTTGTTGTGGAAGATTTGCCATCTTTCTTGTTAGTTCTTCCACTTGTTGAGTCAACAGCTTGTTTTGTGCGAGAATAGCATCATTTGTTCCCAAGTCCAGAATACCGGCTTTTCTTTGTCCTGGATTTCTGTTGTGGTGAGCTTGATGGTCATTGAGTGCCATTCTTTCAATAATTGAAACTGCATCTTCAGCACTCTTTGCCATCAATGATCCACCCGTGGCTGCGTCAAGTAAAAGTTTCGATTGTTGTTGCATTCCATTGCGGAAAAGATGAATCTGCGTAAGATCATCAAAACCATGGTTTGGAAAACCGTTTAGAGCCCTTAAGGAAGACATGAATACTCCTGCTCAGGTTATCCTTACACTTATTCTGTATAACATCCGGCCTAAGACTCACACTTCTTCCACCACACTTGATGTCACACCCCTTCTCTATTATATCCTCAGCAACCAAGAGGTTGATGTTGCGAGGATTATTGCAAATGAGATAAGGAATGTGGCTGAAAGTGGTATTGTGCCACCTGCTAAACCAAAGTGCCCATTACCATTTCCAGGCCTCATTATGGGACTTTGTAGGAAGGCACGTATCCACATGCCTAGTCAGGTTGACGAGGAGATTAAGAATCCTATTGATGATAAGTACATCAATATGTATTGTTCATATAAGACACCCCCTTCAGCTGGGCCTTCTACTGTACCTCCTCCGGTCCCTCAAGCCCCGAGCCATCCTCAAGCCCCGAGCTACCCACCGCTAGATTTCTTGGATTGGGACCCTCGCCTTATGGCTGCCTACACTTACACCTGGGATCAGAATGCATCAAATCATAGAGCTTTGACTACCATTCAGAGCCATATGCATGAGGCAGGTTATTCAACTTGGACCCCGGACTACTTTCAGCAGCATATTGCATGGCCTATGGACATGCCTTTTTATTCTGGAGGGGCGAGTGCAGCTGCAGCTGGTGGAGTGAGTGCAGCTGGTGGTGATGATGATGATGACTCCTCAGAGGATACAAGGAGCATTGATCATGATGCTGCTGATCAGATGGAGTCTGATTAGGATTTTTTTTTTTTGCAAGCTGGCAGCATTTCTTTCATCTTTCTTTCATTTTATTTTAATCTGAACAATTTGCATTTGATTTGTAGTATTTAATTCTGTTTATGTTGCTGTATTTTGGATATTTTATTTTATATTATATTATGTTTATTTTAAACTTTGTTATATATTTTTATTTTACCCAACAATGGAAAGTAAGAAAACCAAAAATTCAAAAGCTAAGTGCTTGATTGAAAGCCAAAGCATTGAGCAAAGAATCAGGTGAGTGATAATGATAGAAAGTTTGTGATAAAGCGCACAGCTAAGGTACTCGTTTCTTGTTTTTCTAGGTATATATTTGAATGTGAAATGAGTACTTTGCACACAAATTTATTTTATTCAGTTTTATGCAAGAACATATTTATGTTTGAACCATTTAGAACTAGCCAAAATGTGAGGAATCCTCAAAGTCTTTGTATATATGCAGGAGACCGGCATTTTTTGTTTAACTCGATTCTCTTATGTTAAATCTGAAAGTTGTTTTAAATTGTATGAAAGCACTGAAATGATCAAGGCATTTTTTGAAATAGAGAAGAAACACTTGACCACAAAAAGCCTACCCTGTGAGAAGTGAGTATTTGATAATCCCATTGAGTTTAATGAATCAGAATCGTTAACTATGAACTGCCAATTTACATAAGCACAATGCTTAGTGAAATTGCCAGAGTTTGTAAAAAAATCTAGTTCATAGTTAAATCACTATTGGATTCTGATATTTTACATTCATTTTGAACCCTTAACCATCATGTTTATTTGTCCTTTGACTAATGATAAAGGAACATTCAATTAGGGTATCATTGTGAATAAGTTGGGGAGAAAAGGGAGGTAGTGAATGTCAAATAATTGGTGAATTTTGAAATTGATCTTGACAACAAGAAAAAGAGAAAGAAAAAGAAAATGAAAAGAAAAAAAAAAGAAAGAAAAGCAAACCAAGAAAAAGAAAAGAGAAAAAGAGAAAAATTCAATAATTAAAAAAGTTGTCAAGATCAAAGAAATATTTGCAAAGCACCAAGAGTTGTTTTTAAATAAGGAGGAAGTTGTATAATTAGAAAGAATGTTCCTCTATGCTTGGCCATTTGAATTCAATTTGTCCCACATATGACATTTCTTTTGAAACCAAGCCAAATTACAACCCTCAAAGACCTTGTGATCGATGCTTTTGTGCTTTTAGAAATGATAATTAGATGGACGCATAACTTGATCGGAATGTTAGCAAATCTGTCGGATGAGTGTCAAAACCCGCACAATATGAATTCAATTTGTTCATTTACTTTCAAAGAAGTGTGTTAGGTGTGGTTCGAAAATAAACATGTTGTTTGCTAGAATTTTGTGATATGAATTTTGTGTTTAAGACTTATGTCACATTCATAGTATATATCTCGTTTAATGAGAAACTTAACTTTAGCTTGCGCAGTCACAGTTGAATCATTCATCTGATAATCGTTTTCTTCAAACTTTAGATTTTTTTTTGCTTATTGCTCAAAACTTTGTCTAAAGCTGTGAAAATTTCCTTTTGATTCTTTGGTTTGAGGACAAACCAAAAAGCTAAGTTGGGGAGAGTTTGATAAGTGCCAAAAAGAAGTTATCTTTTGATATATTTTTAGGCACTTATGTTACTTGTTTTGCAAGTTATCATAGGATAAGCTCATAATTTATGATTAAATGTCAAATTTGTGATCCTATGTCTTACCCCATCTATTATGCAGGAAATTTCATGCTAGGACCTGGAACTGAGCAAAGAAACATGAAGATTTGATAAGGCTTCATCGCTACAGTGCAGGATGCGTCGCTACAGCGAGCTTAGGCAGGGGATAATAGAGGATTCATCGCTACAGCGATGGATCTGGTCGCTACAGCGAGCCTAGGCAGGAAGAAATGAAGGTTCCATCGCTACAGCGATGGATCTGGTCGCTATAGCGACCAAGGGCAGTTTGAACCCCGTTTGCTGACGTGGAGCAAACCCACTGGCCAAGAAATCTTCCATCGCTACAGCGACCAACTCATCGCTGTAGCGAGCCTTATAAAAATCAATTGTATAAAAGCTTTTTAGCTCATTTTTTAGTATAATTACTTCCAACTTGATAAAATTTAACTTCCAGAAAGAGAATAGGGCTAAAAAGAGGTATTCTTCATTGAGCAAAAGTGATCTAAGTGTAGATTAACTAAGCAACTTTGAGAAATCAAGTCTTAGCTTTGGATCTCCATCTTCCTTTCCACTTTTGTATTGTTGTCATGAAAATGAACAACTAATCTCCTTTGTTGGGATTATAGGTAATCAATCACTCTTAGATGTAAACTTTTGATCTTTTAAATATATGATTCTAGCCTTTTATATATCATTGAATTTATTCTTGCTTTCCATTATTATGTTTAATTTAAATGATATTGAAAAATACTTTTGAATCTAGGTTTGGAATAATATTCTATCAAAATAAGAAAATCTAGACATGAGATTTGGTTTTGATAATCACACAAAGTGTCGGAACGTAAAGCTTTCGGATCGTTTAATAGATTGAGAAATCGTCGATTAAACGATACGATCGATCTCATAACGTCATTTGGACACGAATGACGTTGTTGAGTGATACGTGATAATATCGTATATAAGAAAAACTAGAATCCATATTTATGATCATTCGAATATAATCGACGTTTGATTGATGAACTTTAATCCTAACACTTTTTATGCCCTATTACTCTCCGTTTTTATTAATGTCTTTAAAGTCGAATAGTATAACAAACACTTTATTAAACCCTTAACTTAAAATGATAATCGATGTTGAACGGTTTATGATATCGCACTAATCCCTGTGGAATCGATATAAAAATATACTTACTTTTGATCAACATCAAAAACCGGTTAGAGGATTGTAACAACCTTTCCCTCCTTGGGTAAAGGCGTGTGATACCATATTAGGAAACAAGAAAATGAATAGAAAGTGAATTCTTATTATTGAATGAAGTGTTACAAGTAGTATTTATATACATATGCAAGTGCAATGTAAGCTATGGAACACTAGAAAGTAGCTAAGTAAAACTAAAGCTAGGTAGCTTGAGCAACAAGTAAAGTGTTATCCTTAGTGCAATTCTCTTCTTTCTCTTGATTATGTAATCCTTAGTGTAATTAAATACACATATTCAAAAAATTAATTTGGTCAAATTATTATTATATTTTCTCAATCTATCTAAAACAACAAATGTGTGATTCATTGTGAAAGGAAGAGAGTACGATTTTAAAAAGAGTGTATGTCACAATTAAAAAGACTAAGACATTACAAAATATTTTATATCAAATAAACAAGAAGATAGTTGAGGAAAATATAATCCAACCTAACTTTGTCTGTTTTCAAACTTTTTTAATTGTTCCTTTCAGTAGTAGGAGTTTGTTCTATCCTATAATTTGATGTTTATCACCACTTTGTTCCATTGGTCTATTAGCCCTTTGACCTACATAGAGTAGTTAAGATGATAGAGTTTTAGAAATACCTTCCTTTTTTTTTTATTGAATAATCTCAAAATAATATTTTTTGAGTAAATCTCAAAATAATTTGTTAAGCCGGAGTTTATGACAATAAAACTAACCAACTCTTGAAGAAATTTGCCGTCTAATAGTATACCATTTTTCCTTTCTTTGTGGTGACTTCTAAGGCGAGTACTCAATTAAGTCAATTACCGATGAAAGCCAAAAAACCTACCGATAGATTTAATTAATCGTCCAAATCTGTTAAAAATAAAATTGATAACATCAATAATAAATATTTCCACACACAATATTGCCCCTACATCCTACCTCGCCCCATATGTGTGATTGTATCTGCCACACATTAACTCAGCGAAATTGCTATCCTTGTCTTAGTCACGAAAATTGAAGGCTAAAATGAAGATTATGAAAACTCCATCACAATTTCATGGTGAAGGAACAACGGTTACTTTTTGTTGAAAACTGAACATATGATACTAAAAAAAATTCAAAGAAAGTTTAGGGTAAGTTTAAGAAATGAATAAAATGGAAGAATGAGCAAGGGATTTTGACAATGAACTCTTTCGATGAGTAGGAATTAGGATTTTGATTCGAACATATGGCTCTTTACATAATTTTATGCTATGCTGATCGATTTTTTTCGTTGAAGCCATCTCCGATAGAGGAGGTTTAACTCATTAAGCCTTTTTTTAAGGGAGCTCATTCGTATCTAATGAGATTTTATAGACGTATTTATTCTGATTCTGATGATCAAATAAATAGGTGTGAAAGACTTAGACTATCTCCAATAAAAGAGGCTTAACTCATTAAGTCTAGCTATCCAATAAGTATCACATTAAAGAGAAAATGTGAATGGTGTTTCTGGAGTATAATAGTTCAACTAAATACTCTCTTCGTTCCACAACTTTTTAATGTTAAAATATAATAATGTAGGGTTATTGATAAAGTTATTTGTGTGACTTTTTTTAATTTTTTTATAGAGGTTTTAGATTGAAGTGATTGATTGAATAATGTGTACACTTGAGATTCGCGTGAATACTTTAAAATAAATATATCTATCGTGGTTGCTCTTAATTTCGTCACCTTAAATGTCATCTTTGAAAACCTCGTTTGGAAGGGCAATAACGTTGTCCCTCGATTAATACACAATCCAATCACCACTTATATATTGTTTGACGCTATTGAGTGCAAGCTACTATTATATGCAATTAGACATTTCGAATTTTAGTGGCTTCAAATGGGTTTTGAAGTTGAAAACTTTCTTGTAAATTTGTAGTGAAGTAGAAGTAGGGAAAGAGGCATTCAACCATGTATATGTTGGAAAACGACAAACACAAAAGATGAGATGTAAAGGAGCTAGTAGGGGACGGGTAACCCAATTAGAAAGGCATAATGTTCAATTACATCTTACACTACCTATTATTGTTGTCTTGTTTTGTCTCTTGCGAGCATCTATATCAATCTTGTTACCGACATTTTGTAGGACACTTTCAATTTGGTTTATAATAATATCAACATTTTGATTTGATCTTTAATTTTGTAAATGTTTTTCATGTTTGTCTTTATGTCAATGTGTGTTACTAAACATCACTAACATGTCATTTAATCGTAATGTTGACAGTTAAATTGTTTCTGACTTTGTAGTACACTTTCGGTCTAATTCGTTAGAATATGAACATTTTAATCTAATTTCCGACTCTATAAAATATTTATCAAATACACAATTAAATGAATTTATGTTACTAAATGTTGTGAATGGTGATGAAGTGGTCATCAAATTTATTGTACGTTGGCAATCCTGGTCACAACTAAGATAATAGAATACTTGAAACTACAAATACAATAAGTCAATGAAAGATCGAAAGTAAATAGGATAATTAGTTATGTTTCACAACTCTATTAGTGCAACTTTGAAGAAAATAATTGTACTTCGTCTTACAAATACCACTACACAAATAGAGATTCCATCAATGTCTTAACCAAAATATGAGATTATTTGGTATGGAGTGATCTATGTAGACTCATCTATCTATGTATCTTGACTATAACTTTTTCCACGATATGTGTTTCACACGCGCCTTTTTTTTCTTTCAAAAATACTCTTTGTTCGGATTATATAATCCGAACTATCCGAACCAAATTGTTAGGTTTTCCAGATTATATATATTTCGAAATATGGTTTGCCTAGATTTTTAAAGATCGTGTTTATATTATTTCAATTACATAAATATAAATGACACAAATATAAACAAAATTAAAATGACAAAATGATACAAATAAAATCTAATTTTATTAATATATCAATACATTTACAATAAAATAAAGCTTAAATTTAAAACTTATTACATAAGATATTCAAACCTAATGGTAAATTATTAGCTAAACCTGTAGTGCAAGCTGATGGGGGGAGGAGAAAGAGATGGTGGTGGTGGTGGGGGGGGGGGGGGGGGGGGGGGGGGGAGGTGGCTGGTGTAAGGTTTGTTTCCTCTCTAGGGCGAAAGAGACCTTGATGGTCAACCTTATGTCCAGACAGACCAACATGACACCCAAACAAACCGTGCTTCTTTGCAGCACATCACCATCCTCATTGACCGTTCATACAATCCCTGTATTTCCAAAGTAGTCTCTTTTTATAAAAGGACAACAATGGAAACACATTGTTGTAGAAGGAAGAGGATGAGAGAGTGTGAGATGATGGTGTGAGAAATGGTGAAGGTTTAAAGGGTATTTATAGGGGAAATTTGTGAAGATTGTGTTGCATAGAGTGTAACTACTCTTAATTAAGGCTCAAAAAACGTGTTCAAAGGGTTTTACCAGCCATTAAAGCTTATTAAACCTTTGAAAAACGTGTTTCATGAGCCATTCTTGCCGTCCAAAAGTCTGATTTGTTTCGGATTATATAAACCGAAACTTATCAAAGCATTTCAGATTATATAATCCGAAATGCTTCTATAATGGGTGAAAATGAGTCAAACTTCGTACTTTGTAGGGTGAGGGATATTTCGGATTATACACTCTGAAAATATTATGTACAAGATTTTTGTGTGGTCCACATTGCACCGACAATTTTTGTAGTCCACGATGCTCAGAAATATCTATAAATAAGGGTGTCTGTTTTCATTAGGAGTAAACCACATAGAAAAAAAACTAGGGGTGTTCATGAGTTGGGTCAACCCAGAAAAACCGGTCAAACCCACTGTTAGCCTGTATTTTCGACAGACTCAATTAAATGCAATCAATGAAGTTTGACTTGTCATTCCTAGAAAGTGATGTCGTTTTTGACATTGAAGAGACTGTCAAGGTTCTGTATATTAAGAAATGTTTCGACTGAGTCAAAGAGTTAGCCAAATGGAGAAAATTGGTAGATAAAGCATTCGACAAACAAGAGATTGGGTTGATTATGGATAAAGTCAAGTAAATGCTGTCGAAGGAAGAAGATTCAAATTCAAAATCAGAAGACTCTCCCGTTGAAAGACGTTGGTAGCAGTTATAGTTTATATAAAATTGTACAGTTAGTTTTCTTAGTATAAATAATGAAGGTGAGAAAAACACAAGAAAGGGGTTGAATTGTGTTTTTTTTTTTTTTTTTCTGGTTTTCTTTTTCTAAGTGTTTATAAGCTGATCAGAATTTGTGGTATGCATGTTCCCGAATGAGTTGGCAGAATAATGTCCATTAGATCTTATGTTTTAATTGATTGACCGCTTCATCAAAATTTTTTTACCGCTTCATCATAAAAAGTTAACAACAGATTTAATTAGAAACCAAATAAATTCAAGAATGCTCGTGTTTTCCTGCCAACAAAAGCTTTAATTGGCCAAATGGGTTTTTCGCGTTCCCTTCGAGAAGAAATCTTTCGGGATGTATAGCAATGCTCAAAATTTAAATATAAGGAATTTTTCATAAACTAGTTGAGAGTTGAGACACGATTTTGATCAAGTAGGAGGGAGAACTTTCATAATATTTTTATGGCCAAATACCATTTTTGGTCCTTTAAGTTTGACAAGAATACCGGATTAGTCCTTCAAGTTTTTTAAGTTTCAAATAGGTCCTTTAAGTTGTTAATTTAATGCACCTATTTGAAATTTTTTAAGTTTTTAAGTTTCAAATAGGTCCTTAAAAGGGTAACAGTGTAATAAATTAACAACTTAAAGGACCTATTTGAAACTTAAGAACTTAAAGGACTAATCAAGTATTTTTGTCAAACTTTAAAGGACCAAAAGAGGTATTTGACCTATTTTTATTTATTATTCAATCAAAAAAATATCTTAAAGTTTTGAAAAAAAATCATCAAATAACTATAGCTTTATTTTTAAAGCTTTAAAAATATCTTAAAATTTGTCCAAAATATCTTCAAATCAACTGGATCCTACCACAGATTATGAGAAGGAATTAGGAATAGAGAATGGACTAAGAAACTTTGGAAAGAGAAAACTGTGTGAAAATTATAGTAGAATTTTGGTTTTTATAACCCTTCGATTTTTAGAGGAAGATCTAGTAATCCGAAGTTCGGTCAGAAGATAACTAAAGTCTGATTAAGAACTTATTTATCCATAAATAAAAATTTGTTCTTCCAAATGATTCGTCATTTGTTAGAGCTTATTAGCTATTTGAACTTGATCATGGTTAAATTTTGGTATTGTTCAGTATAAGAGAAAAATGAAAGAAATTAAGAGAAAAAAAAAACATATATTTCTCAATCTCTATGATTGGTTAAGTTTAAAGTGAAAGGAGAGAAAAATATATATTTCACGTTGACAAAAAATTCCCCTATTGTTACAAATACAATGACACCTACTAATATCGTCTCATACAAAATGTCACATTTTTATTAATTTTTCTATGTTTCAAATTAATTTTCAATTTAGAATATCAATGTAGTATTTATTATTTTTTACACTAATATATGAGTACTTTGTTGAATTTTACTCAACTTAACTTCTCTACCAACTATAATTTTTAAGGGAAATTCTTGTTTACCCATCAATAAAAGATGGGTAATACTACCCATGTTGAGTTGGACCAATCAAAACAATGTATTTATATAACATTAAAAATAATAGAAAACAAACAAATAACTTTGATTGGTGCCAACTCAACATGGGTTGTGTTACCCACCTTTTATTGATGGGTACCCAAGTTGTCACCAATTTTTAAGGGTATTTTTATAAATGATACTAATTTTATCATTGAAATCAACTCAACTATTGCACACAAATGTGACATTTAATCTGATATAGTGGCAGTATAGTCAACCTCTAAAGAACGAATAGTTCGGGAGCACCCAAGTTCAATTTTTTGTGGAAATATTTTTGACTAGACTATATTTACTTCGCGACCGAACTTCAAATTATCAAGGTTTAATTTCGTCTGAGAACCCTTGCATAACGAATGAAGAAAAAAAAAACCCACAAACCCATTATGATACCTCAAAGTGAGGTTGTGCATCAAATCCATATTAGATGAACATGATAGAATAACATCAACAAAAAAAATTAACATCGAAACCCAATCATTCTTTAAAAAAAATAGACCAAAACCCGATCATAACTTTCTTATTAGTATATAATACTAACATAGGGAATATCTAGGCTTAATTGAACCACCGATCCCCTAATTTAATTGTTTTTTTAAATTGATCCCCTAATTATAATTTGTCTCAGATTGATCGCTCAAATTTCTTGTCGTTATAGCTTTTGGTCATCTCCGTTATCACCTTAACCTTAAATGTCTAAGATGCACTAACATTACAGGTGGTCCACCATAGACCTTATTAAATTTTTTAATTTTAACCTTTGATCTTTTTTTAATTAAAGATGACAGCTTGATCGTGTATGCCCATCGTATCTCAATAACTAATTTTTCTCCTCTTTCTTCATTTTCTTCCTTCCACTTCTTCAACGTAACCTTCATCAACTTCAAACTCATAAACCCTAAACCATGAACAATAAAAACCCAGATTTTTTTTTTCTTCATCAAATCAAATCCAAAATCATTAAATTAATTCTCTAAGTCTCATTTGCAAAATCTAGGTACAATCAAAATATGGGCTGATATAAAATCTCCAGATTCTTTCCATCCATACCCACCAACAAGAGAGATTCTATCCATCCATACCCACCAACAAGAGCTTCACCGGAAGAGAAGAAAAAGGATGCACAAGACAACGACTTCGTTTTTTGATTGGTGTTAGTCGTAGTTTGATCTGGTGATTTGATGCATTTCTATTGAATAAATTTAATTTTTAATAGTCTTTGTTTGTTAATTGTTGATTGTGAATTTAATTGTCAATTTTGTTTGTTACCTACGCGTGTAATGGTACCGTTGATCTTTTTTTTTTTTTTGAAAGAGATACTGTTGATCTTTGTTCTCACTCCTATGTTGGAATAAATACACAAGGAAACTTGAAAATTTTACATATGTTATGCTTTCATACATGTTTTCCTTTGGATTTGGTAAATTAATGTTTTTTGTGATACTTGGTAAATCTGGATTCTAGAGTGAATTGATTCTAGATATTTTGGAGTAGATGGAGATTTTGTTTTAGTCCATATTTAGACTCTACCCAAATTTTGCAAATGAGATTTAGTGAATTAATTTGATGATTTTGGGTTTGATTTGATGAAAAAAAAAATCTGGGCTTGTTTTGTTATGGGTTTATGAGTTTGAAGGTGATGTTGAAGGTTATGTCGAAGAAAGAGGAGAAAAATTAGTTATTGATGGTTCACGGTAAGATATCATAGGCATACACGATCAAACGGTCATCTTTATTTAAAAAGAACAAAGGGTTAAAATTAAAAAATTTAATAAGATCTATGGTGGATCACCTGTAACGTTGGTGCACTTTAGATATTTAAGGTTAGGGAAATGTTAACATGACACTCTTTAAACACAAAAAATGGTAAGTTTTTATGAAAGTTTGTGCATTTATTGCATTAGAAATTGAAGTATTTAATTTTTTTAAAGAATAATTTCTTTATTAGGGATGCTTAAAGAGTGTCGGGGACACTCGTTAACAAGACCCTTAAAGTTAATGTGATATCGGAGAGGACCAAAAGCTATAACGACAAAAAACTTGAGTGATCAATTTGAGACGAATTATAGTTAGGGGACCAATTTAAAAAAACAATTAAGTGAGGGGACTAGTAGTTCAATTAAAAAAAAATCAACAATTAAAATTAAAATCACCTCAAATAAAAAAAAACAATTAAAATAAAAAAACATAAAACAAGAAAAAAAAAAACTCAGCAGCTCCATCATCGTCAAGCTGGAGTCACACGCATTAGTGAACTTCCCGGAAAACGATTCCGACGCGATTTACGGCCGCCATAGCCACCTCTGAAAAACCGAATTGCGTTGCAGCAGATCTCCTCTCACTTCAACTGAATGAAATTGGATATGATTCTATGAACAAGGTTTTGCCCCATTTCTCACTTTATTAATTTTATCTTAACATATGAATGATTTAAGTAAAAATTGAATTTTTTTTTGTTTAATATTTAGTGTTGGTTTTAGATTTTAGTGATGAATTTCATCTCAATGACAAAATTTAAATGAAAAGTTTTTTTTTTTTTCTAAATGATGAATGAAAAGTTGAATATTGTATTGTTAGAAACATGTATGTTATTTAATAATTGGGTAAAAACCCAAATCCCACATTGAATGGATGTTTGGATTGGAAAAGTTTGGTTTTGTAAGGATGATAACACTTTACTAAATGACTAGATGCCTCCTCTAGTTATTTGTATCAATGTTTTGAAAACCGAATTGGACATTGAACCGGTGGAGTTTTTGGGTCATGATTCAACTTCTTTAAACTAGGACAAAATTGCGGTTGAACAACTAAAATAACCGAAGAGTAGATTGTGCCGGTTCATGGTTCAACTGGTTGAACCATAAGTTCTTTTTCTTCTATGTATTAACCCTCCTGTTCCCAAGGGAAAGTGGTCTCAGTATGGAGTTCGGCCAGGAGATAGTAACATCTGGCCTAGTGGAGATAAGATTCAAACTCGGGTTCTCTTGAACGATTTGTCTTTTAAGTGGAGTTTATTAATCACTTGAGCCCAATCACTTGGTTTAGTTTTTAAAACACTGGTTTGTATACATCATAGCAAGTAGTGTAACTATCTCAGTTCCGCTAGTCCTAACTAACTACTTTGAGGTTTTGGGTGTTAAAAAATTATTTGTTAAATCATTATAGACTTGCTTTGTCTCTTTGCTCATCAAGTAATCTGATACTCTATTTGGTGCATAAGAAAATAAATAAGTTTTGTTTATTGTATTCTTTGTTCTTTATGTTGCCTTGTGCTGCGAAAGTGCTTCCGTGAATCTTTTTATTCTTTTTTCAGTCTGATATCACTTTTAAGCTGGTATCTTTCTCATTGCTCGTCTTTCAGGCTTGAACATCTGTAACCCAACCTTGCTTTTAATACGGACAGCAGAATGTCGGAAGGAGCCAGTCTTGTGTTAGAATCATCTGAAAATGGCACAGATTTGTCTCAGGATGACATTGGCACTGTCGAGGAAACACCAGAAGATACAATTCTGTCAAGACAAACTTCTGTTAACCTTGTTCCTTTTATTGGTCAAAGATTTGTCTCTCAAGAAGCTGCTTATGAATTTTATTGCAGTTTTGCTAAACAATTTGGCTTTTCTATTAGACGACACCGCACCCGAGGGAAAGATGGGGTTGGCCGAGGAGTAACTAGGAGGGATTTTACTTGCCACCGCGGCGGATTTCCCCAAAATAAACCTTCTGAAGATGGGGGAGGGGGGAAGGCGCAAAGGAACCGTAAATCATCTCGCTGTGGTTGCCAAGCATACATGCGTATTGTGAAAAAGGCAGATTTTGATGTCCCTGAATGGCGTGTTACTGGTTTTAGAAACATTCACAATCATGAGTTGTTAAAATCCAATGAGGTGCGTCTTCTTCAATCACACTGTCTGATATCTCCTGATGATAAGAGCCGCATATGCATGTTTGCTAAAGCTGGAATGTCGGTAAGGCAAATGTTAAGATTAATGGAGCTAGAGAAAGGCATCAAACTTGGTTGTCTTCCTTTTACAGAGATAGATGTGAGAAACTTATTGCAGTCTTTTAGAAATGTGGATAAAGATAATGATGCTATTGATCTGATTGCAATGTGTAAGAGATTAAAAGATGAAAATCACAACTTCAAGTATGAATTCAAGATAGATAATAATAACAGGCTCGAGTACATTGCATGGTCCTACGGCTCATCAATTCAATCATATGAGGTATTTGGCGATGCTGTGGTTTTTGATACAACCTACCGAGTAGAGGCCTATGACATGCTGTTGGGAATTTGGCTTGGATTGGACAATAATGGAGTGATATGTTGCTTTAGTTGCGCCCTTCTACGGGATGAAAGTATGCCGTCTTTTTCATGGGCATTAAAGGTATGATAATAACCGTATGATGTTAGAACTTCCACTTGACAATCTTGTATTTGACTTCTTGATTGCTTGATATTTGGTGTAGGCTTAGGAATTACCCACAATAGTACTAGCTATTGCTTGTTTTGTCCAATAAGATATGATGGTATTCTTTTTATTTTAATATCTTTACTTTTTTAATGATAGCATATAATAACATGTGCTGATGGAAATTGGAATTTGAATAAAAGAGACTATGGATTTATTGATAGAGAAATGTTGAGCAGGGCTCTACAATGGATGAAAAACTGAAAAAGAAATAATAACCAGAGTACAAGACTCCTACCAGAGTATTCCTACTCCTAACCAGAGAAGATATTTCTCCTAACAAACTCTAAACAATATTCTCCATGAGTTACACAATACCCTCCCCTCTCTTTTATAATAGAAATATCCCTAAAATCAAGGAAATATCTTAACTAACTCTTATTGTCTAAACTTCTACAATCTTCTAGAATGTGCCTTATCTTAGTGTTCTATCATGTGCCGTTGACCTTTTCTACAATTCTCGTTACAAAAACATATACATGGCTGTTACGTGTCTGATATGGATTAAACGGCGTTAACGTGGCTTCCCCATTTCACCTTCTTTCCCATTTTTGGTTTTTCCACATATTCTTTTCTATCTTCCTCTGCCACCACACTAGGCCCTTCATCTATATATTAAAAGAGCATCATCAGTAGCATGCAATCAGCCATGGCTCCCCAAAGAGTTCTTCTCCTTTGCGGTGACAACATGGAAGGCTATGAAGTACGCTTCATTTCATCACCAACCCCCTTCACTCACACTCTCACTAAATTCACTCAATTTTTGTGTTGCAGATCATGGTTCTGTTTTAGGCATTACAAGCCTTGTCTAATTAGTTATCTGTTTACCAAATTTTCATGGACGAATGATGTCTTTTACTTGTACACAACTTCAAATCCAAAGAATTTCAACATCAATTGTGATCTTATTTTAAAGTTTTAGGGAAAAAATTAAAAAAGGCTCATTAAGAAATATTCACTCAATTCCCATAGTTGTAGTTCCAATTTTAAAACATATTCTTGGTGAAGTTTTGTGACATGTATGGTAAAGTTTTAATCTTGAATAATGGATTTTTGATGGTTTTAGACTTATACTGAGAAGTTGGTCACAATTTGACACTCAATGCAACTTTTGATGAATTTGATCATACAAGCTATGATGGCTTGTGGTTGCCAGGAGGAATGGCGCCGGATTTCAAAGGTTTCAATTGTAGCTTTCTAGAAGAACCATTGTAGTTTTTATCTTCCTTATGATTTCCAGGGTTTCATAAGGTGAAATGGGGAAAGCCATGGCGACACGGTTTAGTCCACATCAGATCTGTAACAGCCACATAGACATTTTTGTAACAGGAGTTGTAAAACAGGTCAACAACCTGCACACTATGAGAGTTAAGGATCTATTTGAAAAAAAAGACATAAAAACTAATACGGCACAATGAAATAACCTAAAGGACGATAGGTTCAATTTTGCCTAATAAATATTTGGGTTTAAGAAAAAGTATTAAATGCTACAGTAGAAGTGTCTAGGTTATTAATGCTTCTATTTTACTGCTAAAAGTTTCTATTCTTAATTCCTTAACATTAATAAAAACCTAAATACCAAAAAAAAAATCATGTGTTTTTTATTTATTTAAGAAATACGTAATCCTTTGCTCCATAAACATGTAACCTTTTTTTTTTAAATGTCTTGGTTTGTGTGGAAAGGACCTGAGTCATTGGGGCATGTGGTCGTGATTAGATCCTTGAATTTCATATGCATGTAAAAAGCACTGTTGGGGTATCAGCCATTAGTGCCATAAAATACACCGGAAAAATAGTCTCTTCACTCTTGTCTATTGAATCCAGGCATTCCCTAGGAAACAAAAAATGTGCGTGTAATTCATTCTTGATATGAAATTTGTAGACTGATATTTTTGTGCCAATATTTGTATAGCAAATTTTCTTCATGTTATGTTTTTGTCTATGAGATATGATTATCTTCATGTTATGTTTTTGTCTATGAGATATGATTAATTTGACATTTCATCTTATTGACATTATGCAGGCTTTCTTGGGCTTCATGAAGGGAAAGGCTCCACAAACAATACTGACTGATCATAACACATGGCTGAAAGAAGCTATTGCTGTTGAAATGCCCGAAAGTAAACATGCCTTTTGTATTTGGCATATTCTCTCCAAGTTCTATGACTGGTTTTATTTACTTCTTGGGTCGCAATATGATGAGTGGAAAGCTGAGTTCCATCGGCTCTACAATTTGGAAATGGTGGAAGATTTTGAAGAAAGCTGGAGGCAAATGGTGGATAAATATGGACTCCATGCAAATAAACATATTATTAGCCTATACTCATTAAGGACATTCTGGGCTTTACCATTCTTGAGGCGATATTTCTTTGCAGGATTAACCAATACATGTCAGACCGAGTCCATTAATATTTTCATCCAATGGTTATTGAGTGCACAATCCCAACCGGAACGTTTTTTAGAGCAAGTATGTGATATATAATATCTTTCCTGTAGCTTTGTTTATTGGTATGTTATTATGCCAAAATTAACTATAATTTACTACAGGTGGCTGATATTGTTGATTTTAATGACCGAGCCGGAGCAAAGCAAAAGATGCAAAGGAAAATGCAGAAAGTGTGCCTGAAAACAGGTTCACCTATAGAATCCCATGCTGCCACTATACTTACTCCTTATGCCTTGAGCAAACTCCAGGAAGAGCTAGTTTCAGCACCACAATATGCATCCTTTCTGGTTGATGAAGGTTGTTTTCAGGTCAGACACCATTCTCAGACCGATGGAGGTTGCAAAGTGTTTTGGCTTCCTTGTCAAGAGCACATCAGCTGCAGCTGCCGTCTGTTTGAGTTTTCAGGCATCTTATGTAAACATGTGCTACGCGTCATGTCAACTAATAACTGTTTTCACATCCCGGATCAATATTTACCGATCCGATGGCGAAGCATTGGTTCGTCTTCTTTTAACCATTTTCATGGTGCAACTAGTAGGGATCAGCCTGAAAGGATACAATTTTTGGAATCTTTGGTTTCAACACTTCTAATGGAATCCGTTGAAACCGAGGAACGCCTTGATGTTGCTTGTGACCAAGTTTCAATGGTGCTATCGCGTGTCAAAACTCTTCCCAGGTCATCACATGGCGTAAATGATATTGCATTTAGTTATGCATCGGATTCATTGATCCTGCCAGAGGTAGAAGATACTGATGAAATGATTCATGGTTTTACAATTGCAAATCCTCATGATTCCATGGCTTTAGGCAAGCTAAAGGAGAGAAGGGCAAGAGATGGAGTTGATCTCAGTAGAAAACGTAGGCAGTTCTCAGCACCATTATGTGCACAATATGGACATGATGGATCTGATTGCTCAATAATGGCTGATGGTAATATGAATGAAGATGCATTAGGGTATATGTAGAGAGTAGAAGAAGTAACTAGGTGTACAAAGAAAATGCTTTTTTTGGGGGTTTCATAAATGCATTTTTATTGTAATATTTTTTTTTCCTCCATTTGTTTTCCTCCAATTCAATGATACACAAATTGTCCACCACTCTTGTGGAAAGATTTCAGTCCTATTTGTATTAATTTTGCGATCATTGAGAAGTCCTATTTTTTTTTTTAACTAGCCATAGAAGTCCTGTTTGGATAAGCTTATTTAAATGACCTTACAGAAAAGACATTTTCCTAGAAGCTCATATGTGAAGTTTTTCTAGGTAAATTTTGTGTAGGTAAATTGGTTTTGATGAAACTTGCTTCTGAAAGCTTTTACATAAGCTGAGAATAGAAAAGTAATTTGAAATAAGGTTTACTATTGTAGATAAGTTGTTAAAAGGATTCTTGGTCTACTCAAAAACATTTCGATGAAATGATACACGTCTCTTTCAATTTAATCAACGATTCTAAGTTCAAACTTAACTTTGAAAATCCAAGATTGTCAAAACTCTTCAAGGAGATTTTTGTTATCCATGTGGTTCTGTTTGACTCAGAAATAACTCTAGTATTGTGTGCTGGGATATCAAGTTTGAAAATAAATGTGGCCTAGGCTCAAATTGTTTAAACTTAAGCTTTTGTCCATGTGAAGTAAGAATCGCATATACCTTGATTACTAGTTTGCACATAAGTTTGTAGGTGGGAATAAAGGTTGGTATATTTGTAAAAATATGTTGTTTATTAACCCCTTTTTGCATGTTACGTCTCCTAACTGAGTTGACATTACTCGAGAAGAAACTTTAATGATGAATTTTGATAACTATGTTGGATCATATTTATCTATACTCCATACTATTTCCAAGAATCTTTCTTGATTTCATAGCATTTTGTTTATTTGAAGGCATGTCAACTGGACGGGTATTTGTCTGTGACAGGTTTATTATAAAAAGCGTATGAGAGAATATTGGTGAGTGCAGCCACTAAAAGGTTTACTTTGTTTTTCAAAAAAAGAAATCATAGTCATTAAATAATATTTCTTTTGGGTGCACTGGGGACATATATGATCTCTCGGTCGAGTGTCAAAGACTAATCTTTCAAAAAACGGGACCAGGGGTTACTACTTAGTCATTGATGTTATTTCATATCGAGTTTCTGATCACATACTTAAGATACTCGATTATCTATTAACAACACCACGATATATTGGTGTGGTCAGTGTTGGATTAAGTGTGAGTGATTAACGTCACGTCGAATATGAATGAGGTAAATATTTTATACATAAAGAAGTGACTCATATACCCAATGTTTTAAGGTTTTAGGTGCAAATGTAATGTCAAAATCTCTTTGTGCTATTGGCGTTTCCCAGGTCTCCCTAAAAGTCATTGAATCCGTATTTGTTTTTTCAATCCATGTAACCATTTACAATGTTGAATGCACCCACATTTCATCCTCAAGCCTTGCATTAGTTGCTTACAAGGGTATCAATTTAACTGTTAATTTGTATTCTATGTGAATTCCTTGTTTGATACAATGATTTTAAAAATTATTTTTTCAACATGATATTTAAATGAAAAATCGCCTCAACAAAAGAAAATAGTTTTTTGATGAAATCCATAAAAACATAAAAGTAAGAATGGAAATACAATAACTGGGATTTCAATCATAATTTTTATAATTTTCTCTTTAAAGTTAGCTCTCCTCTGCAAAATAAATGCTAATAGAATACTAGTAATAATTCAATTTCTTCTTCGTCCAATAATTGATCAATTATATTATAATATATTATATCCTAAGCTATTTTACAAAATTTGATACGTCATACATATTGATCTTGAGACTAAAAATCACTCATTTTTTTGCAATGGAATGCTCATTATTGCTATAATTCTATATACACATGACGTCATGTGTGGGTTTCGGCACTAGACTCTTTCGGAAAAAAAAAAAAAAAAAAGAGAGCATGATATATCTTTTTTGAAGGAAGAGCATGATTTATCTAAAACTTCTATAATTATTGCATAATATTATATGTTAATTACTAGCTATATCATACACAGGCATTTTGGATGCCTCATTACAATATCATATAATTATACATTTTAGGCATTGCCATACCTAGCTATGATTCATTCTGCAGAATCTTGATCTCCCAAAGAAACTTTACTTAGCCTACTTGGCAACAATTTGACATTGTTAAAATTACTTACAATTTTTCTTTTTCCATTTCTGCGTTGATGAGATCTCAATATAGCTCTCCTTGCTAGCTCTTTTCCCACATTGGATTTATTTGTTACATTTGTAGCAGAAATTTCTTCAGAAGTGAGTCCTTGGTTGCTAGAAGAAGAGACTTTTTCTGAAGCCATGCTTTTGGTTTTGTAACATATATATGCCAAGATGTTGAAGAAAAAAGGTGTAAGGTGTCAGGCTTTTAAGGTGGTTTTCAGAGACAATTTTCCACTTACATACATCACACGCAATGAGAATATGTGTTGGATAGCAGAGAAGTTAATGGGGTGCAAAAGGAATCACTTGTAAAAAGTTTATTACTCGTGGAATATATATACTTATATGCTGTCTTGTTAATAAACTCTTGAGTATATGAAGATAGTTAATTCAATAATTTGTTGTCATTTATGAAGCAAGGTAAGTTTCATTGGTTTTAAGTTGCGTTACAAACTTTTATAAAATGGAAAATGTGACTGATGTGGTCGTAATTGCGATTATGATGCCATTGCAGATGTCTCAAAATCCTTTATAGTGTGGTCGCAATTATGCAGACTACAACTTTACTCAAACCATAGACTATATATTTTTTATCTTGAGATCAAATATATCCCAAAACTTTTAAATGAGGATTAATCATATTAGTATAAAATGGTGAGTTCTGTGTGTAACTGGTGTTAAGCTAATTTGCTTCGTTCCTCTTCTTTTATTTGATCAGTATGCTTGCAGAATACAAAATTGATAGGCTTAATTTGTTGGCCAATTGTAAACCTATGATTGTAAAGTAATTTCATGTGCTGAATAATGAATATGTTACTAAATAGTGTACGTAATTAGAATTCTGATTATAGAGATCAATGTGTGTTTGACATAATAAGTGAATTGATTATAACATGAACATTTTAAGCTAGCTTCTTCATTGCACAAAAAACATGAAAGGTTATGTGACATTAATCAACAACTGAGAAACTCTTGAGATATTTTTCGAGATACCATAAAATAGTATATGGTATATTATGGATTATCCAATGTATTAAAAGAATACAATGATGTTCAATCGTATTTTGGATTAACCATTGTATATTAAATAGGCTAAAATGCACTTTTGGCCCCTCAAATTTCTAAAACTAGCGATTTTGGCCCCCTTAGTTTGAAAATCGCACTTTTAGTCCCCCAAGTTTCACCCCCTTTGCAAAAGCTAGGCCCCCGCTCAATTTTGACCAGTCAACGCTGACGTGGACACTATTTAAAAAAAAAATAATTGCCACCTATGATTATTATAATCAACCTGGATTTTTTTGGGTGTAACCTGGATTTAAAATAATTATCATTATTTTAAAATCAAAAGCTTAATCAATCTTCAACACCAAAACTAAAATAATGGTTACACCCAAAACTAAAATAATCGTCAATCTTCAACACCAAAACTAAAATAATGGTACACAAACAACAAATGCAGCATCCTTTAATCTTCAAAAATAAACTTTACATCCATAAAATCCTTCTAAACACTACTTAGAAGGCAGAAAACAACAAAAATTGAAACCAAAAAGCAATAGATTTGAAACATATCCGAAACACCAACAAACATATATTGAAATCAACAACCAGAAAAACCCAGTCAAAGGAAAGATTTCATGAACACAGATCGAAACAAAACGTAGCCAAAGATGGAAGCACCGATCCCTGCATTGGCAATATTGAAGTGTTCTTCAATCTTGAATATATTTTGATATAGGAAAATTTCTGTTTCAATTCCTGATTCTTTGAATAACGCAAGCATACTCTCAGCTGGAATATCAGTGATGGGATTTATCATGACTTGCCACTTTTAACTCCATGTACGAATTTCTTACATGCCCCTTTCCCTTTTTGTTTTGTGCTTCTGGTATTGGAATTGTGGCATTAGTGGATCTCCGAGTTTTGCAGATCTATTTCGGAGATGCCTCCGGATGTTAGCTTTTCATGTCAAATCATTATTGTTATACTTCTGCTCAAGCTTTGCTGGAGTGAACCGGTAGAATGAATGAATTTATGTTCATGAAATCATTTAAATAGTGTCCACGTAGCCAAAGATTTCATGCTCTGGTATTAATAAAAATTCATTTATCATTTAAATACTGTCCACGTCAGCGTTGACTGGTCAAAATTAAGGGGGGGCCTAGCTTTTGCAAAGGGGGTAAAAGTTGAGGGGCTAAAAATGCGATTTTCAAACTAGGGGGGCCAAAATCGCTAGTTTTAGAAACTTGGGGGGCCAAAAGTGCATTTTAGCCTATTAAATAATACAATGATGTGAAAATATATATTTATGTGGATTTATTTTCCCCAATGTGGGGGTGTTGCCACTTGAAAATTGTTCAAGTAGAGCTGGTTGATAAATTCACACGTGAATCTAAGTAGACCTGACAAAGTATATTATGAAAGGTAGGTTGATGATATATGAGATATTGTTTATAGAGTGAATAAACCTTTGTATTAAAAATAATACAAAGATGTCAAATAGATATGAATCCAATGAGAATAAATCTATAAGTAAATTTATCTTATTGATGAATATGTTATCGTTCAGTGGACAGTTAAGTAGACTTGTATAAATTTATTGTGTAATCTGAGTTTATTTGTATAGACTTGATCGAATATGAGGTTGATTGACTTAGAGACGTCTTAGTCAATATAATTTATGATGAAAGAAATTTGTGTCTTCATCATTGTGTGTAAAGTACGTACTAACAAAGCCCCTGGGATGAAAGAATCTGTGAGCATCGAGGGGATTGGGACTTAAGCCACTCGAAATTAATAAGTGATAGGAACCCGACCTTTGTGATTGGAGATCCCATGAATAAGGTTCATATGGGTAAGAACAAGTCACCTGTTAGTTCTGCTAGCACCAAAAATTAATTAATTAATTTTTCTTTTTTGTCCATTTCCCATGGTGTATATGAGAAGTGCTAGACATTGCATTACTTAGAAGATAAACTTATTAAGCTTTTAATGAATTTCATATCCCTTATGGGTGGTGTATGATTTGCAGCATACACTTGATGAAATCACCTATGTGAGTGTCAAGTGGGGCCGCTTGTATGAGATCTTGGCGAAATCTCTGGAGCACTCATGAAAAAATCCAGGCACGCGCACGGCCTATTAGCGCACCACAGCGCCAACAGCAAGAATTGTGGGGGTGTGATGTGGGTGGTAGACCTCTAACATGCGTCAAGTGATTTTGGTTCATATAGCTTGCTACACCAACTTCACTGTGTGTTCAGTATTATCATTCTAGGACTGGTTCATATAGCTTGCTACACCAGTTTGATGCATCACATCCAAGATGTTAACCCAGAAAGTCCTTTTTCTTTTCTTTTAAACTTTTGAAATATGTGGGGGATTGTTGTAAATTTTGTTTATATTTCAAAAGTTTTCAAATATATTTTGTCCCTCATTTTAATTAAAAACATTATTTTAGTAGAAAGTATTATTATTATTACTTTGTGAAGTATTTCAATTATTCTTTAATTCAATTATTTATTATTTAATAATAATAGTAACCGTTCATTATCACATTAAAGTGTGTTAACTTCTATTTTGACTATTGGCATTTGGCTTAGTCAAAGTAATTAACACTCATCTCTCAAGCAACATATATTTTGGTTGTGTAAGCCTAAGTTTGTGCTTTAAGTGCTTAATATTCTGATGTAGCCAAACGATCATATTTTAGAGAATGCTTATAGATACTTTTTTTCTATAAAACATAATTAGTGTTGGAAAATAAAAGGATACACACAACAAAATACGTTATTCTCATCAAGATTTTCTGGGTTACATTTCCTGTTCCATTTATTTTCATTCGAGCTGTTCTGTCACCTCTGGTATGATTCATACTGGAGAAGAACCTGTTGAATCCTGGGGGATTTGCGCTTATGAGGCGGATAAATCCTTAAGGACATTGACTTCGTCACGCCTCAGGTTATATATCGGTTTACTATTGTGTAGGTTTCATATGAATTGTTGGTGGAGGATGTAGATAGAACTGTGCAAGTGGTCAAATCATAAAACAATATAAGCACAGATAAGTTTACTCGATATCTCTCTTTTTTATTCTTTTTAATATTTAATTGTTTGCTCATTTTTATATGTTGATTATTATTTGAAGATAATTTTATGCCAAATTTAACAACACAATGTTAATATTATTCTTTAATTCCTAAAAGTTAAAACTTTTAAGAGTTAAAAAAATTTAACTCAAATTAACAGATATATAAACTGTAAGCTTAAAGAGAACAAGAGAAGCAAAAGCACTCACAAAAAATACCTAGTGCACCATTAATATCAAGTCTTTAAACAATAATATCAATTGCTAGTGGAATTTTACAGAAATGATCAAACAATGACAATTTACTTTGACAAAGAATAAATTCTTATAATTGTCATATGTTTACCATTATATTCGTGTGGATGTAAACTCTTAAATGTATAAATAAGTTTACACTCACACAACATTATCACACATGTCAATAAAATATTATAGAAACGTGCATCTTTATTTGTAAATAAAAGACCTTAACAAGATACCAAGCGCACCATTAATTCCCAATCTTCGGATTGTAAAAATTAACTGCAAGCGATACTCTCAACGCAATGATCAAACATTGGTGATAAGTCCCGTCAAATAATAGTTACCTTCGGGCATCCTATTATCCACATGGAAAAATACTTTATAACCACCACATATTTACCACCACAGGTATGTAACTATCCGGCCAAGTTGTGCCTTCCTTGGGGCCGACGACAACTCGCATAAATAATTACACACTACATCTTTTGTAATTTCAGTTGAGTCGAATCTACGCAACAGAGGTTACTTGAACAACATTATTGTTTCAACCGACTCAACCGTAATTACTAGATAATTTTAATATATATTAAATGGGGTGATAAGTCCTGTCAAATAATAGTCACCTTAGGGTATCCTATTATTTACATGGAAAATTACTTTATAATCACCACACATTTATTATCACAAGCATGCAACTATCCGGCCAAGTTGTGCCTTCCTTGGGGCCGACTACAACTCGCATAAATAATTACATACTACGTCTTTTGTAAGTTCAGTTGAATTAAATCTACGTCTTTTGTACATATAGAGGTCACTAGTACAAGATAATTCCACTAATGAGGGAGTACCACAGATTTTGGGAGGGAGGAAGAGCACTAGGACCCACAAAGCTAATAGAAAATATGCCAAGTAGTAAGAGGTGGAGGCCATTAAAAGGGAGCAGAGTGCATGCATGCTGCTGCATATTAAGGAATATTATAACTTAACTTTGAGTCGTTATTCCTCAATCATTAGCTATTTCAATTTTATACAAGTCTGTCACTATTCTAATTGTACTGTTCCATTGCCATTGTTGCAAGGTTGAACTTTTATTGTGAAAAATCAATAACACAGTACAATTTATTTATTCTTTGTGCAATTTTAATTTCTCTGTCCATAACAGGGACCAGTTACATTTTTTTTTCTTCTCATGTACGTTGCTAATAGGGAAAGGAGAAAATTGACTAAAGCTATAAATTGGATACTTGCTGACATTATTCTTACTTTGGTTAAATTTCCTTTAGGATTTGAATTTTTTTTTTTTTGTTTTTTGGGGGGAAGGATTTGATATATTATTATTATTATTATTATTATTATTATTATTATTATTATTATTATTATTATTGTTAAATAAGTTTTTGGTCCTTATAAATATAGTCAATTTTGGTTTTAGTCCTAAAAAAAAAGTGACATAGTTCGGTCCCTATAAAAAATTTTAACACGTAGTTTTAGTCCCTGTTAAATTAAAATTTGTTTAGTTATGCTTAAAATCTTAAATTTTTTAATAATTTTTTACATATTTGTTTAAAACATTATAAAACGTTCGTCCGGAATAAGTTAGCTCAAAATTTCATTTTTAGGTCCAAATTTTCACTAGTTTTATTTTGAAAATTTCGGCGTTTAAAAAATTCATATTTAATTCATTACATGTTAAAAAATTCTAATTTTTTATATAAAAGATTTTATTATAATTTTATTAACATGTCTGTACAAAATCATTTAAAAATATAAAAGTTTCAGTATAATTAAACAATTTTAATTTATCAGGGACCAACATATGCTTTTCATCCTTGTAAAATTAATATTTGTTTAATTATTCTTAAACTTTTAAATTTTAAAAATATTTTTTACATACTTAATTAGAACATTAGACAAAGTTCCTCCACAAAAAACTAGCTCAAAATTTTCCGTTTCTATTGCACACAAACTGTCCCATTGCAATATGTTTCCTACCTTTGATGCGATACACTTTATCTTTCCTAACAACGAAACCGGTGCTTCTTGCATACTTTTGATAAAAGGCATAAGCTTCTTCTTCCCTACCAAAATCAAGATTCATAATATCATCCGCCGTCATGGTATTAATCTTAATAAACCTACCATCTATTACACCAAAATCCGAATTCTCGTTGTAATCACCAGAGACATCATGGTCTCCATACTCTATACTTTCATTGTCTTCACTAGAAGTAGAATACTCGTTATCTCCATCCTCATCAAAATTAAAATCAGAATCTCAGAGCTATCCATCTGCATAGTAACCAACTATTGCATATAAATCTTAATAAACCAACAACTTAATATTGAAATGTTTATACTCCAACCCTCAATTTCAAGTAAAAACAGAGAAAGTTTAATTTTAGTACTATTGGTTTACATGTGAGGAAAATAAACAGATCAATTTCCCCATAAAAACATAAAAGCCAACAATGAAAAATATGAAGATGGATCAAGAGTGCTGAAACATGAATCTACATAATCTTCATCCCTGAGGGGAAACTTAATCTTTTTCTACACCTGCCCTTTCTTTTTTAAGTTAATATTAATATTTGACCCAATAAAATTGACATCGTTATCATATCAGTCCCTCACACATATATCAAGAAATGAAAACAAATTAAGAAAGTAAGTTTATCGTTTCCTAGCCGCATTATTACCAATCCATCACACATATACCAGTCCAATAAAATTAAGAAACATTGAACGAAATACCAGACTATCACACATATACCAGTTGCATTACATATATCTGGAAATGACCCAATGAACTGTTTTTTTGTTTCTTAATCTGTTTCTATTGCACACAAGTGTTTTTGTTTTGCTTACAAATAACATTGAACTAAATGGAAATTCACTTCATCACACATATACCACTCCAATAAAATTAAGAAACATATATCATTACAATATGTTTCCCAATAAAATTCACTACCCTCCCTCCCTCCCCCACAAAAAAAAAAAGAGTATTAAACACTTCATTCAACTTCATTCAATTTTAAGAACATTTTATAGAATTGTCAAAAAAAATCTGTAAAGTCTTAAATTTAAAAAGAAATTTAATTTCACCCTTCACTTCCCTCCTCTCCAAAACTGAACTGTGACTAGGGATATTGTTACTATTACATGGTAAAAGTAATGAGAAATTTGGCCTTTGGCAGAACACTCTATGTCATTCATTTAATATTTGATTGTGTCTTCTTCTCTAATTAACCGCTCTCAAAGTACTAGAATGCAATGCTCTATATACTTAGCTATGGAAATACAGAGCTTTAATTTCAGTTTGATTGCTTTTGTTAACTAGGTATTGAGTGCTTTATACATTTCTAATATAATAACACTTTCCTTTTTATATATTTTTAAAAGTAAGATACTTTTCATATTTTATTTTCCATTATTAGGACTGTGACATATGACAATTGAGACACGTGATGTTTGCTGGATGAGAAGAAGAGTTTGAGTGAGAGTAAAAGCATCACTTTGACACCTCAAAGTATAATGGTCCATCAACTTTAGTCCCTAAATTTGACGAATAGTTCAACTGCACAATAACTGATTTACATATGGGTCTTGTTCACGAGTGTATTTGAAGTATTTTTTGAGCATTTTAAAATAAGAAACTATTCTCTTAAAAAAGTTAAATATTTCAATTTACAATGTCTTGATTACACCTATTTTCATAAAAATTTATTATTTAAAGCTCTTAAAAAGTGTCCTTCTAACATTTTCCCTTACTTATAAATGAGATATTAGAGGGTCCATGCACAACAACAATAAATAATATAACAAGATTAAACCCATGTCTTCCAAACTATAATAGTGCTTGAAAATTTCAAAGAGACTTATTATTTCTAACAAATACTCCCTCTGATCCTTATTATAAGAAAATTTTCGAAAAAATTTGGTCCTATTTATAAGAAAATGTCACAACTTTTAAGGTGTAGTTATTGCTTAAAGGACTTTTCTATCCTCCTTTAATGCTTCTCTTTTTAATATTAGTGAGTGTATTTAATGTTTCACAATTTTTTATGAGGGTATATTTATACAAATATTCAAAAAGTTTCATTAATTAATGATTATATTGGTTTTGATTTTTTTTGTTTTGTTTCTTATAATAAGGACCGGAGGGAGTATGTTAACCTTCTCACTTTATACACTAAATCCAACCCTGTCATTGACCTTGTATTCCATACCTCTTCACTTTCATGGTTCTTAGCTTAATAAGATTCAACCTTGTCTTTCCATAAAAAAAGAAAAAGAAAAATCAACCTTGTCTATTAATTTTGCCTTCCAAACATTTTCACACCCATCTTTTTATTGTAGTTATACTGACATGGACTAATTTGCTTATATGTGGGAAACTACAAGAACTAATTTTACAAATTTTAAACTTAGCAGTTATTAATTGGATTGATAGCTAATTAGAAGTAATAGCTAATTGGATTGATAAGAAAGATTGTCTCTTTAGCGAAGGATCATGGGTGATGTTTATGTAACAACATGCCAAACGTCATGTATAAGTTCTTAAAAAAGTTCTTAAAAAAAAACGTCATGTATAAGAAAAAAAAACATAAAATTGTACCATTAAAATACAAGAAAAAAGGTCACGTACAAGAAAGCCATGCTATCAATTTTCCAATTAAAATTCAGTAAGCAAAATTAATGGTGAGAAAGAATTGAAGGAACATACACCCTCCGTCCCAAAATATAAGCAAAAATTGGTCAACAAAAGTTAATGTATTTGGTTCAAAATTTGTACCAAATACATCAACTTATGTTGACTCATTTTTGCTTATATTTTGGGACGGAGTAGTATATAGTACGTGAGAAAGAATGCTATTAAAGGAAGCTTTGTTCAAAGATGTTTTAGACAAAATTGGTATATAGATGAAGTTTTGTGTTCCCATCAAGGAAAAAGAGGAGGTTACGTTTCAGATGATGAAGGTTGTAGAGAAAATTGCGATGACGGTTAATGATTTGGTTTTGTTTTAATTAAACAAATTAATTAATTACTTTACTGAAATAATAATTTGTACAATTTTTGGGGGTTAAATTGAATAGAGAAGTGTACCAAAACTCTTAACTTAAGTCAATCTTTAATAATGCTGACATGAATCATTTAATTGAAATGACAATTTTTTATTGGTTAAACATTAAGGTGCAAAATACTCCATTCGTCTCTTTTTATAGGAGTAGTTTATAAAAATCACGTGTATTAAGAAAAGTTGTTGGAGTAATAAAGTTGTTTCAAATTCGTTTGACTATTACTAGATTAGTTAATGTTAACTTTTCATATACCAAGACAAATTGATAATATTAATAAGGGGTATATTTGGAAAAAGAGTAATCAATGTATCTAGGAATTTGTATATGATATTATATTTAGGGACAAAACTTTTTTTGTAAACTACTCTTATAAATAGGGACGGAGGGAGTATATAGGTTTAATGAAAGTCTACCTTAAGGTAGGGGTGGCAAAACAGGTTCAACCCGTCTGGCCGGCCCGTTTAGCCCGCTATTTTTGGCGGGCTGAGTCGAAGTTTTGAACTCGCTTCCTATAGTTGGCTCGTCCCGCTTAACTCGTTAAAAAACGGGGCGGACTCGTGGCGGGGCGTGCCGGCCCGCTTAACTCGTTTTTCTTTTTTGTTTTAGACTTATTTTATCTTTTTGGATTTATTTTAGTTGTTGGATTTGTTTTATGTTGGCATATTTTTATTATTTTGCTATTAAGTATGATGTTGAGTTCGCAAATTTATTAATTATCTTGTTTTTACCACAAATTTATTCCTTGCATATTCTTTAATATTTTTTATGATAAAAGCAACAAATACTTCAAAAAAATGATAAAAGCAACATAGTTTTTTTTTATAACAATTAAGTTGTAAAAAAATGCATTAAAAAAGTTGTTTCTTTTTCTCTGAAAAACAATGTTTTTTGTTTGGCGGACCGGCCCGTCAACTCGTTTGTCCGCCACTAAATGGGGCAGAGTGAGATTTTGAACTCGGCCACCTAATTTGACTCGGCTCGTCTCGTTCCGTTTTAAGCGGGCTTAGACGGGACGGGCCTAAACGGGGCGGGCCGGCCCGCTTTGCCATCCCTACCTTAAGGTGCAAAATATTCGTGACTTTTGGTAGGGCAGGGCAAAGTCAAAGTAGTCGGCTATTTAGCAACCAGTCGTGGATGTTCTGCTTGGAAGACTGTCCTCCTAGCTAAACCAATTCTTTAGTTTTTGATGTAGAATTATACCAATATAAATTAGGTTTAATTAAGTAAATGATTTTTATGAATATTTGAAATTTTGTTTTTGATTTCTACAAAATGAAATTTGTATTTTTTAATCTTTGTAAAAATTTCCGTGAATATGTTTAGTCTCTATAAAAAATTTATGAACATCT